>JAGXJF010003684.1:0-439246 GCA_019208055.1 Stipa capillata | reverse complement strand
TGTCACGGCCCCGGAATAGAATATGACTAGAGGAACGAACAGTCGCCAAGGACCGAAGGCATCCGTCGACTGGGTGGCACGGTACCTGCGCCGTACGCACCACAGTGGAGGGATCCGACACCCGACCCCACCTTGGGTCGAGCCGGCCGGAAGCGACTGGGCTTCCCAGAGCCACATTCAATTCCACGAGTCGTGTGAAGGTCTAGAGTCGTTCACGAACGCTACCGTGCAGAGTAGAGTCGGAGGAGCCCGGCAGTTCTACCCACACCCTAACCTAGCTCGAAGCTAGTGGGTCGCTCAAAAGCCCGGTAGAAACCACCCACACCCTGCCTGGCCGGCACAGCATCTCAGCCAGCGGGTCACTCAACCGAGATCTCGCTCAACAAAGTAACACAAGGAACGGCCGTAGTCCTTCACGACTAACCCATATACTTCATATCATCCACGCAATGTATATGAGCAGTCTGTTATAAACAACTTGAGCATCACAACAAAACACTACGATACGATAACATACTAGTCGTCCACCACGGACGATAAGGTTACAGTATTTAAGACATATCCGAGTACGGAGTTAAACAACAGCGGAAACGAATTAAAGAGGGTCCCACAGCAGCCTAAGAACTGCTGACTAGTAGTTCAACAAAAGAGGTTCCCCGAACCGATCACCAACCAAGGATAAAGCCAAATGCACTAAACATCGTCGAAGAATTCCTCGACCCCTGGCTCACCTGCAATGATCTAGGAAAGCCCTAGGTGAGTACAAAGTACTCGCAAGACTTATTCGTGCTTGATTAGATGTCCTACTCATACTAGGATAACATTATTAAACATGATGCATATCAACATAAGCAACAAGGTCAAATCAATTCATTCATCCACCAAGTAGAACATAGATGTCACCTACAATCCAATCTTCCAGATATCTCTACTTAGGGGGTGTGATGGTAACTCCTAGTCACATGTGGTTCCCAACTCAGTGGCACGATGACCACAGTGGCGCGATGACCACAATATAACTCAGTGGCACGATGACCACAGTGGCACGATGACCACAATAGAACTCAGTGGCACGATGACCACAGTGGCACGATGACCACAATATCCAAATCCCCACATTGATAGTGTACCATCACCACCACACCTCAATTTCATCTCTCGGGTCGTTACCGGCAGACGATCACCCTGAGTATAGCGAGTGCCTTATCCCTTGGAGGTTGCAAGGCTCCAAGGGTCTTAGTCTTACCTCGACCATACCCCAGCATCGCTGTCGCCAACGCCCACGTGTAGCAAGGGGAGTTGTACCGATGGAATCACCTCAGGTTGGTATCGCGACAACCACCTTAACACCTCGTCGCAACAGGCCCCTCCAATGATACCAACTTTATCCATCGTACACTTTCCCTTCGGCTCTCACATCTTACTTTAAAGGGTTCAAGTGTACTTTATATCCGATTACTTCAATTAAAGACACACATATCGTATACACCTCCTAGCATGCTAGTTAACATAATCTTAACCAGAGTGCAGTAATAACGATACGAGCATCATCATAAAATAAGTAAGACAATACTGAAAAAAAAAGGGATGCAACAAGCTCTGCTTGCCTTCGTAGAACTGCTCCTGATCCTGCGTCGGTTCGTGGGCCTGCAGGTCTCCTTCTTCGTAGTCTAGTGCAAGAAATCGAGCATCGGGAATGAGTGCTAATGGAACAATCAGCATGTATGCATGGGGGCTAATGCAACTAATGAGTGTTCAGTCATGCGTCAGGTTTAAGTGCGTGAAGGCTATTCATTTTAAGCTTGCGAAGGTTATGGTGTTACCCTAATTTACATGCAAGCTAAGTGATGTACAATTACGAGCTAGGGCTTCGGAGTTCTTGCTTAAGTTGGAAAGTTATGGAGCTAAACATATTCGACTCGAAAGTGCTCTGGAAAACTAAACTAACGTCGCTGGAATCACCCCATTTGGGGTTACGAGTAGGAACTTACGCTTCGTCGAGTTAGGGTTTAGCGGGGCTCGACAACTAAGGGAGCTAATCCCTAAGATCATACCATGCATGTAATCCTACTGGGTTTTCAGTGATTCCATTTTGTAGGATACCTTACGAGGGTTCCAAAACTATAAGGATCGTCGGAATCGGAGTTAGGGTCGAAAATCTAGGGTTTATCGACCCTCGACAACCCTAGAACTTCTACCCTGGATATTAGTGTGTGCATGTGCTCAAAATTATATTTTGATTCAGCCATTCTGTAGAGAATTTCATAAGCTTTCCAAATATATAAAATTTATCAAATTTGGGCTTATGGTTCAAAAGTTATGAACATTTGAAATTTCCTACAAACTTAACCCTAAACCAGTCGAAACTCTAAATGCTAAACGTACCCGAGCGCTACCCAACCCCATCTGCAATCCCTAAGTACACCCGAGAGACTACCCAGCAAATCCCCCCACTAATCCACCTCAGCAGTAGTGGGGCCGACATGTCATACACTGAGCTACTCGGGATCCAACCGGAGCGCGACACCTGCCCCACCCCTTCCCTCTCTCTCACCCGTTCTCCTCTCTCCCTCGCTAGACTCGTCGGAGCCGAAGCTCACACGGCGGCGCCTCGCCGGAGGGCTCACCGGAGCAAGCGCCGGTGCGGTGTTGGACTCGGGAAGATGCCGGGGAGAATCAGTGGCTCACCCCGAAGAAGCTACCGTGCTCGGGGAGGAAGAAGGAGGCCGGAGAGATGGTCTGCGACGGTGGCCGGCGGCGAGAAGCTTCGGGTCACCGGTGCTAGGGCGTTCCAGGCGTGGAGCTGCGAAGAAAAATAGTCAGGGAGGTAGAGGAGAAGGAGGCGGTGCTCTGGAGGTAGAAAACACAAGAGGGGGAGGACCAGAGCGACAAGGGAGGGCTCGCCGGAGTTCTGGTCGGACGCGAAGACGAAGACGGCTCGGGGTTGATTCCAGCAAGGTCCTGCGAAATAAAGTGGGGGAAAAGGTGAGAGGGACAGTGGGGAAGTTCGGGGGTGGATCAATTTAGCTCGGGGCTCACCGGGTCTCGAGTAATCGCTCGTCGGAGCTCGGTGGCCGGAGCACTGGAGAAGCTAGGGTTTTCTGGAAATGGGAAAGGGGGAGTTAGGGTTCTCGGAAGTGCACTGAGGGAGAGGAGAGCTGGTCGGGACGGAGTTTAAATAGGGCGGCGGGGGAGCTTCGGACCGCCGGTCGGAGTGTCAGGGCACCGCCCAGCTCGGCCGCTGGCCGGCGGCGACGTGGAGGGGGTGATCCTGACACGCGGGCCCGGGGTGCGGCAGCGAGAGGGGGGGAAGGGGATGACAGCCGGGGCCCGGTTGTCAGCGGGAGCAGAGAGGGGGCGCGCGCGCGGGGTAGCTGGGCCGGCCTGGGGGCGGCCCAATTGGCTCGGCCTGCCCGTTAGGTTTAGGGTTTCTATTTCTTTTCTTTCTTTTTCTTTTCCTCCTGAGCACCCCTCTTATTATTTTATGTACAAAACTTTGTCCAAATGTTCTGAAATTTTTACCAGGTCCTCATAATATTATTCTTGAGCTACTGTATAAGTTTGAACTCAATTAGAGTTGATTTGGGTAGGGATCCAGTACAACTCTAGGGTTTTGACCTAATCGGCAATTTGAACTAGAGGTAGGTCCTAGGGTTCCCCAAAATTTCTGAAAATTGGCAGGGGGCTAGCATCCACCAATTCATGCTCATTTCCAAAATTTGAAGCATTTTGATCCATCCTAGCTTGTCCATTTACTAAACCCTAGTTTCCCGACTCTTAGGGTTTGTCCTCGGATAATCCAATCAGACTATGATTTCATGTGGTTTTTGGACAATTCTTAGGAGATGGGTGTTGGGAAAGTTGGAAAATGTTGGAAGGGGGATCCACTGGTGGGACCCACTGGACCCACCCCCTTATTAGGGCTTTTATCGAGGTTCGATACTTCAAATAAATTGATTGGTGTTAATTTCCACAAATTGAGTTTTCAAGGATGAGATATGCACATATTCTATAGTTTCACTTACATTGATTGGTGTTTGCAACTATTTCCCACCGAGGATGAAATATTTACGTATTCGACAATATATTAATACATTGTTTCAAAAGTTTACAAAGGTGGGGTGGATGGGGATGCCATGTATGCATGAGATGCAATAAACCCTAATCGAGACTTGGGACTTACACCCGCAGAGGGTGTATAATGGCTATATTCATGCAAGACTTATTTTCAAGGAAGGCATACTAGCCTAGGTTGCATGTTGTTGTGAAAAGTAAGTTTTATCAATAATACCCTAATAGGTTGAAAGCATATTGGCAAACCTCATCAGATGATAACCCTAATGAGACGATAGCAACTAGCTACCGCTTCCTAGAGCTCCACATTGAGCCATATCACTAAGACCTCATACATACTTCTACGGCTCCCACTACCAACCCAAAGCTCATACCGCGCATTGCGGGCACATCATGCCCGCATCCTTAAACCCATGACCCATTTTAAAAGGAAAACACAGTCTAACCAGGGTGTGGCTTAACCAAGTTATGTCTATGACCGCGGACGTGGCTATTCGAATAGATTTTTAACACTCTGCAGAGGTTGCACGGCTTTGCCCACACAATGTGATTCTCCCCTATTGCCAAGGCCTAATAAGTACACTTCACAAGGTGATGCAAATCACCCTGAAGGAGGATGATCAATCCCGAAGTTTGCCCGATTTTCACGACGTAGGATCTTGGATAACTAGCCTGTGAAGCCTGATGAATGACACGGCCAACCACCGTCTTGATTACGGAAGCCTGCAGCACTCGATTCACCCAACCACACACTTCGGCCCTTTGTTACTCACTGACGTGGAGCAACGTGTTCAAGCAATCATGAAGTAATCACAAGAACAACGGAATAGCAACTCAGAATAACACCCAATCTCTTTTTGAGGTGGAAATGGCTTACTCTCTAGAGGAACAAGTGTTCTCAATTTCTGAAATTCTTCACTGCCTTTTACATAGGAAGCAACCTCATATATATAGAGTTGATGACTTAAGGCTTAAGCTAACAAAAACCAAAATATCAACTAGTAGCTACAGTACGTTGGCTTGCTACAGTGCACTTGCTACAGTACAGTAGTCAATTTGGAACAGTAAAAAGAAACTAAATATCTGAGTACCGACAGAAAAGTTGGTGACTCCGGTTTTGGAAGTCGGAAGCGTCGGGATTGCCTTCTGTACGCGGAGGCTGCTTCGACTTGTAAACTCGGTGTCTCTGGTTTGGAAGTCGGAAACTCCGGGATTACCTTCTGTACTCAGAAGCTTGCTTCGTCTAGGGAACTCGGTGTCTCCGGTTTTGGAAGTCGGAAGCACCGAGATTGCCTTCTGTCTTGAGGATTTACGCCGAAGGTTGAAGACTTTAAGGCTATAAGAGGAAAGTCGGAAGCTCCGAGTTTTGGAAGTCAGAGGCTCCGACTTAGTCTTCTAGACTTTGGCATCAGTGAGTGTCAGGAGGATTTCCGGTTGCTCCGAGATCAGCTTCTGATCTTCTCGGTTGCTCTGGCCTGAGTTCAGGAAAATCGGAGGCTCCGAGGTTAAATGTCAGAGACTCTGACATTTCCTAGAAGCCTCTGAATCGATTGCTTTGAGCTTCCTCCAAGTCCTTTTTCTCAAACCTAAGTGTGCAAATGATCAAGGCATTATGTAGCACACCATTCAAGCTCAAATCCAGTAGATATTTAGCAAGGAATAGATTCACCTCATGTTGGATAGCTTTAAATTGAGCTCTTGTCATTGATCCAATATGTGTAGGTGTTGTGTTTGAGCTTCTTGGGCAATTTTGATCAAGCTTGGAAGGGCGATTCTTATCATAAGTTGTACTGGCAGGGATAAAACAATGAGTTTTTTCTCCCATTTAGCCCTAATGACGAACTCACCAGATGAGTCATTCTCCCACTGCTTGTTGAACCACAGCACAATGTAGACCCACCTTTGTGTCGAACAACTTTCTACGCTAAACCGCGAGAAGGCTCTTTGGAGTCTACCCACTCTTTGCACTTTCCACCTATCGCCTACAGGTTCACATGCTAGTACCAAATAGAATACTTGGTCCAATCCTTCCCATAAAGAACATGTGGATGTACGATATAAATTTGGGCGAGCGACACTTAGGTTCGGTCCTTAATTGATCTGAGGAAGACTCCGATTAATCCCAAGTCACACAGGACTAGATTACTAACAATGCCACACAAGGCATCCTCATTTCGACAATCGTCCTCCAAACACCACTTATATTTCTCACCCGGATCTAAATCGACTCCGATTTGATTTAGGGTTTTGTCGGAAAACCTTTTCACAAACAACTTCCCCTGATACAATATATATATAATTTGTTCCATCCTATACCAGAATTATATATATATATATATATATATATATATGTATATGTATATATATATAATTTGTTCTTCCTATGATGGCACTAGCATAAGCTACCATACCTTAAATTCCTGACGGCACTACCATACCACTAAAGGGATTACTCCTAAGGCGACAAAGGAAGGTTTACTGACAACCTGCAATAATAAGTCATATCTAGTCTAATACAAAAGAGGGGTAGTACCAATATAGCATGCACGGTTTGCAATCAACATGATCAAGGCGGGATGCTTGCTTGGCAAGTTTGAACATATAGGGTTCAACATGATCAAGATGGGATGCTTAACTGGAAAGTGTTGGTCTTGTCGTGACGTCGCAAGAAATCTTAGTCTTGATATGGCAACATGTTGGTTCCTTCTGGCGAGGTATGGCTACGTTGTAACTACACGTCGGAAAACATCGAATGAACCACGGTGCGAGGAATATCCAATAACACAAATATAGAACGGAGCATTACTTCATACACTCATGGCATGCTAGGGTGGCTACTGATTTTGAAAAGCCTTTAGGAAGGTGATACGGGTGCTTTTAGGTTACCATGACCAAAGTGATCAATTTGTGGGTTCAACGCTGAGTTAGGGTTTCTTTAACCTCTATTGAGTTAGGGTGAACGCATATTAGGGTTCCCTTTTATTTGAGTACAGTGGGTAAAGGATAACACTAAAGGACTTTGAAACATGGAGTAGTAGTTTTGATAAACGCAGCAAAATATACCTTTCCTTAACATGGTTTTATGCATATTAGGGTTTCATATTCCTTTATGGCATTAAAATAAGGAAGGGTATTTGAAACTCATATACCTACTGCACCAAAATATCTTATTCTACTTTTTAGGATCTAAAAAAAAGAATCAATTCAATTGAGTTTATGTTGAGGAAGATATGCATACTAAGCCAAATTTGAACTATATTCAAATT
Organism: Stipa capillata; assembly: GCA_019208055.1. Classification (NCBI taxonomy): domain Eukaryota; kingdom Viridiplantae; phylum Streptophyta; class Magnoliopsida; order Poales; family Poaceae; genus Stipa; species Stipa capillata. The sequence continues at coordinate 431,906 of JAGXJF010003684.1, read as the reverse complement.
CAAATTTCAAAAAATTTCAAAAATTATAAAAATTCGTGTCAAGAGGTAGATTTTGATTTTAGATGAGCATAGGAAAAAGAATGAGTTCAATCGGAGCTATGATTAAGAAGTTATGGGCGATCGATGATTTGCCGAGAAGGAAATTGAAGAGGGGACTGCCGAGGGGGGAGGAAGCGTGACGTCAATAGCGTATTTTCGAAATATGTCTTCAGCTAGTAGAAGACGAGAGCGAAAAGTTTCTCGGAACGAAATACACTTTCCAGGAGCATAAGCGCCTTTATCGACAGAACATAGTAAATACACTTTCGAGAAGAGAAAGTGTAAACACTGGAAATACGCGTTTGAAGGGGGAAGGCGTATTCAACAAAAATTACGCCTTCACTAACCCACGTGGGCCACGCGGGACCTCTCGGGCCCACCAGTCAGCAGCTATTACAGAATAATGGTTGTTAACCGTTAACCGCACGTGGTTAGGATTAAGCATCGTGGGAGGAGAGAGCGACCGGGGTTATATGGGGGTAGGGCGGCCGTCGCCGGCGACGCTTACCGCGGTAGACCTGGCAAGGATAGACGGGGGCAGATCAAATCAATGGCTGCGTCCTGGAGAGCCTCACCAATGTGGCTCCACGGGACCGGAGGTGGAGGGGAGACGCGGTGCTGCAGCAGTGGCTCTCGACGGTAGTGGAGGGAGCTCGAACCGGCGCTCGTGTAGCAGCAGAAAAGGCGACGTCAGAGGCTAGGGGCATTCAGGAGCAGAGAGGAGGGAGGAGCTCGGTGGTGGATGGGGAAGAAGAGAACCGAGGTGGCTTGGGGAGGAGGAAATGGAGCAAGGGGGGAAAAAAGGAGCTTAGCTTGGAGAGAAGAATGGGGGAGGAGCTCGGTTTCTTATAGGGAGCAGGGGAAGTTTGGATAAGATTGTCTGGCCATGGGGTGCCAGTCGGGCTCCGCGCCGTTGTCCTGGAGCAAGCAGCCGGGGTGTTTGGAGGGACTCGGGTGTGCCGTCATGGGGCATGTGACCGGCGGCGATGAGTCGTGGCAGGGGCCAAGGGGTTCCGGCGGCACTATGGTCAGAGAGGAGGAGCTCGGCGACGGTTTGGCGTGGAGCGATTGGCTGGCTCAGTTGGACTTAGAGGAGGACGGCAGCACGCGTGCTAGGGTAGTAGTGGAGAGAGAAGAGAGAGATTGAGAGGGAGGAAGAAGATAGAGGAGGGAGGAGGAGGTGACATGTGGGGCTGGGCCCGCAGGTGAGTGAGGCGGCGGTGTGTTGAGTGGGGAAAAGAAGGTGGCTTTAGCAGAAATCAAGAAAAGGATAAGAGGTGGCAGTGTTCACAGGAATTTAATAGGAGAAAAGCCTAGAAATGTGATTTTTTTTTAGAGTAGCCTAGAAATGTGATTTTTTTTTAGAGTAGCCTAGAAATGTGATTGATTGCTCGTGGGATATTTTTGAACATGAGGTATGGGCTTTGACTGTAAAATGGTTTATGTCGTAGCAACGAGGGCCAGACAATAAACTTGTGGCACCCCCGCACGGCTTCACGGACCTACGAGGATTGCCTGGGAAACTACGTCGCGGAGACACCGTAGTCGCGCACGCGGGTCGCACGACGCGAAGACACCCGAGCCGGCTAAGTGCCACGAACTAGAGGAGAGGAGGAGCAAATGAACTTTTATCCACAAATTAGAACCCTTGGAATGGGAGGGGTGCCCATCTATTTATAGGGAAAATGGAGGGGCGAAGGAGATTACAAAAACGCCCACAGGCTATTTACAATCTTGCCCCTAAGTATACTAGTGCCCTTGAAGACGAACCGGTCTTTTCCTCCAGGAATATTTCAGGAATATTCCGCGGGCCCCGCACGGTCTTGGTGTCCGCACGAACTTGGCGTTCGCACGAGCTTGACGTTGGCACGGTCTTGGTGTCCGCACAAGCTTGGCGTTCGCACGAGCTTGACGTCGGCACGGTCTTGGTGTCCGCACGAGCTTGGCGTTCACACGAGCTTGGTGTCGGCACGGTCTTGGTGTCCGCATGAGCTTGGCGTTCACACGAGTGTGACGTCGGCACGGTCTTGGCGCTGACGAGTCCGGAGATTCATCGATTTCTCCCAAGTACGGAAAAAGCGTCGAATCCGGGTAGCGCGGGGACCCCTTCCCCAACAGTAGTCCCTCGCCGGTGTGGGCGGTCGAGTTGCGCCCGTCCGGGTCGGCGCACCTATTCTGGCGGGGTTGGCATGCTGACCGGACTGACGTGCTCTGGGTTGTCACGACGTTCCTGGGGCCACGGAGCATGAATGCCAGGGAACTCGCGATAAAACAGGGGAATTGGCGAAAATCCTCCGGGTCCAACCCATGGTAAAATCGGGGACTTAGCGAAAACCCTCTAGGTCCAATCCGCGGTAAAAACTGGGGACTTCCAAACCGTGGCAAAACCGAGGACTTAGTGAAAATCTTCGGGGTCCTACCCCGTAGCAAAACCGGAGACTTAGCGAAAATCCTCTCTTTTTCTCTTTTAAACCAGGGTCTAATTCGTGATAAATCTATTTTTTTCTCTTCTCTTTTTTTCTTCTCTCTTTTTTTCTTCTCTTTCTTTCTGAACCGGCCGCCTGCCTCATGCCTCATGGGCCTCATGGGCCGTCCCGCACGCAGCTAGGGCACCCGGGGTGAGGGCGGCTTTAAAAGCCCCCCACGCTGCTGCCTTCCTCACCCCGGCCCCCCTTTTTCCGCCGCCCCCCGCTCCACTTTCTGCCGCCGCCGCCACCGGTTGCCTCTCGGTCACCGCTGCCACCGCCGCTGACTGCCTCTCGGCCGCCGCCGCCTACCGCCGCTCGGGTCGTCCGCCACCTACCGCCGCTCGGGTCGCGCCGGAGCCTCCGTTCGGGTCCGCGCCGGAGCCTCCGTTCGGGTCCGCGCCACGCGGTGGTCACCACGCCGCCACCCCGAAGCTCGCGCCGCCCTTCCCGGAGCCCGCTCGCCGCCTCGGAGCCCGCGCCGCTCGCCCTGGAGCCTGCGGTGGCCGTGGGCTCGGCTCCACTCGGGTCCGCCGCCGTGAACCGCCGGCCGCCTCCGCTCGGTCGGGCCGTGCCGCCGTTCGCCTCCCCGGACCGTGCCGTGCTGCGCTGCTGCCTCTTCTCGCGTCTTCTCTCTCTCTGCAGCGCTTCGCCACCATCCGAGCTGACGGGACAGGGGAGCCGCACTTTGCCCGCCGCTCGTCGCTTGCTGCTCTCCATCCGGGCACCACGCAGCGGCCGAGCATGGAGGTGGAGCTGTAGTGAGGGTGCCGACCCATAGTGAGGCTGGCTCGCGAAGGATGAATTGGGGGTGCCTCTGCCGGGGGCCGCCGCAGGGCGGGCTTGTCGAGCCCATGGGCGCCTAGGGCCGCGGTCTTCAAGGGTAACGATTTAACTCTGTGTCCTCGCCTGCGCCCCTGTTGTGGTGCTATTTCGTGCTATAGTACATGGGTGGTGGATTTTGTTTATATGAGATGAGCCGATACTACATATGTGGGTATTTTTTGTTGTATGAAATGCGTAAATGTGTAGAAAAAAAATGTCCGTTATGCTTTTGGAGGATCCTCTACTTTATTCTTATGATTTGCCATGACATGTCCCGTAAATGAATTACTAACATGCTATGTATAAGAGACATGAGAGATGAGTGCTTGTATGTCACTGTCATGTATGCGGGTGTTGTTCTCGTACATTTTTTTCTTTTGGCTTCGTACGGGAGAAGCTGTGTGAGTATGCCTGTCGATGCCATGCTTATATGCGCCACACCCTCGTCGTTATGCTTGTCCTCCGCCAATATGCCCTTGCTCTGCCACACTCCCTTCGCTTAGCATGAATGATGACGTCACACTTGTATGAGCCCTAACCGCTTGGCGCGAAGCATTCTGCCAAATGACTTCTCTCATTTTGTTGGCTCCTCCTTTCTTTTGCAGGGACTCAGCAGGTTCGACAGCTTTTGCCTCTCTCTAACTTGCGATCATTGGGACCGACTGGCGAGGAGCTAGCGACGGGACCCATCGTAGCGACCGCATCGCATCGATCGTGGTCCCGTTTGCTCAAGACCCCCGTGGCTACTCGGGGCGATGCGGAGGGCGCACTGACGAGGCTTCCTGCTCGGGCACAAGGAGTGGCGCGACATGATGCGAGGACGGCAACTGTGCTCGCCGTGTCGGCCGTAGTGCCATTCGACGCGGACAGTCTTCGAGGTCTCCACCAAGGGAGCAGCAGAAGAGCAGACGCGACTTCTATGCCTGCCCAGTTCACGGCTGTTGGGACCGCTCGACGAGGAGGTAGCAATGGGACCCATCGCAGCGACCGCGTCGCATCGATCGTGGTCCCGTTTGCTCAAGACCCCCGTGGCCACTCGGGGCGACGCGGAGGGCGCGCTGGAGAGGCTTCCTGCTCGGGGTGCGAGGAGTGCTCGCTGCGTCGGCAACGGTGCTCGCTGCGTCGGCCGTAGCCCCATTCGACGTGGACGGTCTTCGAGGACTCCATCAAGGGAGCAGCAGAAGAGCAGACGCGACAGGGACGACCTTCCTCGTCGAGGCCGTGGAGCGGCCAGGCCCGTTCAAGTCCACTGTGACACAAGGCGGCGACGAGATCGTGAGGCGGTCGGGTGGGCACTCTCGAGGGCTCGACACCAGACTCCCGGGCCTAGTGGGCCCAGTGTGCCGTGCAGCTCCAGACACTCAGCCACCGTGGCCGATGCTGGGCTCCCGTAGTGGCGTAACGAGGTACTCATCGGTCGACGATTTCGTCATGTGTGCACCCTTGTTTACTTGTGTTATTCTTTGTGATGTAGGGCTTGCTCGCAGTGGAGCACGTGTTGCGTGCGTGGGCCGCTCAGGGGCGGGTTGTGACCGTGCTGCATGATGCCGAGAAGGCGAAGGCCGAGGTGGAGACGCTTCTAGACGGGTTGCGTCGGGAGAATACAGAGCTCAACACGTGCTTGGCCACGACCACGAGGCGTGCAGACTCCCTCCAGACTTTGTTGGAGGTGGAGCGGGCCCATCGCTGTCAGGTTTCTGCTCAGGCGTCGACCCTGTGCGTGGCACTGCGTGACCTGTGCGAGGCCTCCAAGGCTGGGGTTGAACCCCTTCTCGGGCGAGGGAGAGGGGGAGACGGCCGGCCTGCTGCAGTGGGTGACGTCAGCTTGTGACGCTGTACGACATGGCGAGAGCTGGCGCAACGAGGACTGCACGCTGGCTACCGCCGATCTCATGCTCTCGTGTGTTTGGCATGTTGGGGTTGGTTCGCCGGGCATGCTTGTGCCACTTCAGGGCAAGGCGCCTCAGTATCGCGACCTTCGGGGCTTTCTCAGGGAGGTCAAGGCAGATTCGGGTGCCTTCCTTATCGTGTGGGCAGTGCATGGCAAGGCGTACCTTAGCACCGTGGTGGATGCTCGTCGTGTTGCCGAGGCGGGGGCGGTGGCCTCGGTTCCTGAGAGCGCGGGCATCGGTTCCGGTCTGCTTTTGGCTGGGAGCATCGGGTTTCTTTTGTCCATTTACTTCTACGTCGACTTTCTAGCTTCGCTCAGTGTGAGGGAGCTCTTCTTTTTGGTTGTGCCGACGTGGTCGTGCTTTTGGTACCTGACTTGCATGTAGCCCTGGTGATAGTTTTATAAAAGCTTTTGGAAAATCGTTGTCTTCTTCACTTTGACTCACGAGCTCAAGGTTTCTTAGTTGTGGTACTTGCAGGGTTTGCACCTGGTGGGGAGTGAGGTGGCTCTGCAACGTGAGCCCCTTGTTGATATGCGCACGTTGAGGGGTGCCGCTGACTTAATGGCGTTTGTTTCAGGCTTCTTGTGGTATTGCTGCTAGTTGCCGGTGGAGGTGCTCGAGTTGGCTAGCGTGTGAGTGCACCTTGGTGGATGTAGCCCCTCGCGGTGTCGTGTACGGTATTTGGCCCCTTGCGGCCATGAGTGCTTTGGTGGGTGTAGCATCGCGTAGCCCCTCGCGATATTGCGCACGGTACTTGGTACCTTGCCTCCCAATAAAAAAAACTTTGCGTCCCTCGGTGGTGGTGATATGCCACCTGGGTATCACCAAGGAGGACGAATCCGGCCTTCCAGCCATGGGATGGGCCGGGCCGGCTACTCGGAGTCCGACTACAACACGGGGGCACCGCACCAGCGTGGAGTGCAAGACACGGATTAGTACCCGTCCGACTTACCCGGAATCAATTGTAACCGAATAGGAAACATATCTCTTAACCCGATCCTAACTCTGTAACCCTACCCCGGCCGACTATATAAGGCCCGGTAGGGGACCTCCGATCGGCATCCTACCTGAGAATCTCTCATCCAATCAACTCACCATTGTTTCATAGCTCAGGCCCCTTCGAGATCGATTCTCTAGGGCCTGCGGCACTCGGGATACAGCAATACCAACCACCAAACACAGGACGTAGGGTATTACCTCTCCGAGAGGGCCTGAACCTGTCTAAATCTTGTCTCCCGTGTGCAGCCATCCTGATTTGCTGTGCTCACGCCGCCCCATAATTAGTATTGCCAGAATAATACTCTGACAGTTGGCGCGCCAGGTAGGGGCTCGTGCGCATAGATCCATCTGCACGAGTCGGGATGGCTTTCGTCAACGACAACGTCTTCGTCTCGGGAAGCATCTTGAAGTTCGCCTTCATCAACGCTGTCCCGGACCCTGGCCAACTTTTCCAATTTGGAAGGTTGGACTTCATCGCCGACAAGGTCGGCCAGCTTCACCTCTGCTACTCGGCGGCGTCCCGATCAGCAGACGCTTCAGCAGCTCTTCAGCACGGGCCTCCCACGAAGCCCGCGCACTCGGCCCCTCTCCCCAGGGAAGAGGCTTTGCCGAAACCAGATCCGTTTGTCGTGCACGCACTCGGATCCCGACTGGTGGGAGCTATCGACTCTCTCTTTCCCGTCCTCGAGTACTACTCGGACGAGGATGAAAGCTCTGGCAGCCACCATCCGTCTAGGGAAGTCTTCATGGCTAATGCCGACTCACAAGTTGACGGTGATGGCCGAGAAGTCCCCATTGAGCAACAAACACCGGCTGAGCTCGAGGCCACCCGACTCTGACTCCTTGCTAAGGAGGAGGAATTGATCGAGCAACAGACCCGGCTCGCCCGCCAGCGCGACGATCAACAACGCCACGACGACATGAGGATTCGAGGACGCCAAGTCCACAACGAGCTCCGCATGCGCGAGAAGGACGGGGTTACAATTTTCCCCTCCCGAGTCACAACATCGTCGCGGCCACGATGGCAGCACGCGCCATCGAGATCCCTGAGGGCAACCCGGGACACGAAGAACTTCGGTGGCTCCGCGTTCTGCTAGAGGAAACCGCCCTCCAGCATGCTGGAGCCTCCGAAGACCGCCCCGGCTCCTCCGCAGGTGCAAGGAGTCGGCGCTCTACACCCCAGAAGAGTCCATCATGCATGGATGGACGACGAGCAAGCCCAGACCGGCATCAGCCGGCCGGCGACGTCCATGGGCGACTCGGTCCCGATCGAGACGCTCGTGGCACCATAGACGCCAGAACCCGTGCCCGGCGGGATGCGGAAAGGAATGCCCGCCAAGTTGCGCCGGTCCACAATCGACTCGGACCCAGGAACCCTGCAGACGACGAGAGAAGCACTCGTCACGGTTCCAGAAGAGAAGATCGTGGCAACCACCACGATGATAGCGGCGCCACAGCCGGGAACGTTCTCCCCCGACTTCTTCAGGCATGGGATACTCCGGTCCGAAAGCATTCGGCCCTTGTATCCGCAGCGTCGTTTTCCCGTCACGATTCTGGGTCACCGGCATCGACAAGTACACGGGCGAGACTCGGCCGGACATCTGGCTGGCCGACTACCACACAGCGTGCAGAACCAACGGTGGGAACGACTACGTCGCGATCCACTATCTGCCGCTCTTCCTGGCCGACTCGGCGCCAGCCTGGATCACCAGCTTACCACCGGGGTGCATCCATACGTGGAAAGACCTCGAGACCCTCTTTGTGAACAACTTCCAGGGCACCTACAATCGGCCCGGGAATGCGTGGGATCTCCACAGTTGTACACAAGGGGCGGATGAGACTCTCCGTGAGTACATCCAACGCTTCTCCAAGAAGAAGAACTCTCTGCCCGAGATCCGGGAGGGCGACGTCATCACCGCCTTCTCCAAAGGAGTTCGGAGCACCGACCTGATCCACAAGATTGCGCGCAAAAATCCTCAGACCACGCGCGAGCTCTTCGACATAGCCAATAGCTTCGCTACCGGCGAAGAGACTGTCCGCAGTGTCACTCGGGACGACAAGGGAAGAGGCAAGGGCAAGGCGTCCGAGTCCCCCAGTCGGGACGATCACCCCGAGTCGTCCAGAAAGAAGCACCGAAAGCGTAAGGGTGGAGATCTCGTTGCTGCTGCCGAGCGCGCCCCGGCGCGCCGTCCACCGCGCACCAACACGACCTTCGAGGAGATGATGAGTCAGCCGTGTCACTTCCATGGACCCAAATCCCAATTATCTGACACGCGATTGCAACCTCTTGAAGAACCTGAACAAGCCCTACGCCCCTAACAAGGGCAAGAAGGAACCCCCTCAGGACGAGGGCGACGAGTTCCCGAAAGAGACTGCTTGCTTGATGATCTTCGGCGGTCCCAACGGCTACGAGTCCAAACGTCGCCAGAAGATCATCGACCGAGAAGTCAACGCAGCGGAACCGGCCGTGCCCAAGTACCTGCGATGGTCCGAGTCTGTGATCTCATTCGGACGCGCGGATCACCCCGACTACATACCCCAGCCGGGACGTTTCCCCCTGGTAGTGGACCCAATCGTCTCCGGCGTCCGCCTCACCAAGGTCCTCATGGACGGCGGGAGTGGTCTCAATATCCTCTACGTCAAGACCCTCGACGATATGAAGATTCCTCGCTCCGAGATCAAGCCGACTGGCGCCCCCTTCCACGGGGTGATGCCCGGCAAGATGGCGAGTCCACTCGGGCAGGTCAGCCTGCCCGTCACCTTTGGTACTCCCGACAACTTCCGGACTGAGACTCTCACCTTCGAGGTCATCGACTTCCCAGGATCATATCATGCCATCCTGGGGCGTCCCTGCTACGCCAAGTTCATGGCCGTCCCCTAGCTACGTCTACCTGAAGCTCAAGATGCCGGGCCCCCATGGGGTTATCACAGTGCAAAGCAGCTTCCAGCATGCTTACACATGTGATCTCGAGAACTGCAACCTCGCCGCAGCTCAGATCGCCGAGGCCTCCCTCTCCAATCTCAAGTCGGCCGTGGTCGAGGAAGCACCGCCATCCAAGAAGGCTTCAACGTCGACATCTTTCCAGTCGGCTCGGGACACCAAGTCGATCCAACTCGACCCTGAAGACTCCTCCAAGACGACGCAGATCGGGACTGCACTCAGCGATAAATAGGAAAGCGCGCTCGTCAGCTTCCTCTGGGACAACCGGGACATCTTTGCATGGACATCCTCCGACATGCCCGGAGTCCCAAGGGAGGCTGTCGAGCACTCTCTCAATGTTCGGCCGGATGCCAAGCCGGTCAAACAGCGCTTGCGCCGATTCGCTGAGGATAGACGTCAGGCCATAGGAGAAGAAATAGCCAAGCTTCTAGCAGCTGGTTTTATTAAAGAAGTGTATCATCCCGACTGGTTAGCGAACCCAGTTCTTGTTCACAAAAAGAATGGAAAGTGGAGGATGTGTGTTGATTATACTAGCCTTAACAAGGCGTGTCCCAAAGATCCTTTCACTCTTCCTCGCATCGACCAAGTGGTTGATTCCATGGCCGGGTGTGAAATTTTGTGCTTTCTCGACGCCTACTCGGGCTATCACCAGATCAAGATGAAGGAGGATGACGAGATCAAGACATCTTTCATCACTCCGTTCGGCGCCTTCTGCTACGTCTCCATGCCCTTCGGACTCAAGAATGCCGGCGCTACGTACCAACGGTGCATACAGCGCTGCCTTCAGTCCCAGATCGGCCGGAACGTGCAAGCCTACGTCGACGATGTGGTGATCAAGTCCCAAAAGAAAGAGGACCTCCTGAGTGACTTGGGAGAGACCTTCGCCAACCTTCGAAGATTCAGCATGAAGCTTAACCCCGAGAAGTGTGTTTTCGGGGTCCCTTCGGGCAAGCTACTCGGCTTCCTTGTTTCCGAACGAGGGATCGAGGTCAACCCAGAGAAGATCGATGCCATCCTCAAGATGGCCCCACCAAAGAATCTCAAAGACGTCCAAAGGCTTACCGGGTGCATGGCAGCTCTCAGTCGATTTATCTCCCGACTCGGCGAGAAGGCTATGCCCCTCTATAAGCTCATGAAGAAGTCGGAAACCTTCACCTGGACACCAGAAGCCCAGGATGCGTTGGACGACTTGAAGAAGTTCTTAACTACCCCCCCTGGTGCTGGCGTCTCCCATGCCCAATGAGCCACTGCTTCTCTGCGTTGCAGCGACTACTCAGGTAGTCAGCACGGTCTTGGTCGTGGAGCGTCCCGAGCCCGGTCATATTCAGAAGGTACAGCGCCCGGTCTACTTCATCAGCGAAGTGCTCTCCGAGTCCAAGGCGCGCTACCCTCAGATCCAGAAAATAGCTTATGCGGTCTTCATCACGTCCCGAAAGCTCGTCCATTACTTCCAGGGCCACCCCATTACGGTGGTCAGCTCCTTCCCGATCTCTGACGTCATCAATAACCGTGACGCCACGGGCAGGATCGCCAAGTGGGCCATGGAGCTTATGGCTTTCAGCATAGTCTACGCTCCTCGCACGGCTATTAAGTCTCAGGCTCTCGCCGACTTCATGGCCGAGTGGACAGAAGTCCAGTCCCCGCCCTCTGTCGTCGACCTCGAGCACTGGGTACTCTACTTCGACGGCTCTCTGATGCTCCAGGGCGTGGGGGCTGGCGTTGTGCTCATCTCTCCCAAGGGTGAGCGCTTCAAATACGTACTGCAGATCCACTTCCCGGCATCCAACAACGTCGCCGAATATGAGGCTCTGCTCCACGGTCTTCGTCTTGCGGTTTCACTCGGGATTCGCCGCCTCCTTGCGCGCGGTGACTCGGAACTGGTGGTCCGGCAAGTAATGAAGGACTGGTCGTGCCGCGACCCCTCCATGGAAGCCTACTGCCAAGAAGTCCACAAGCTCGAGGCCAAGTTCAACGGTCTTGAGATTACTCACGTTCTACGCCGCGACAACGAAGACGCAGATGCACTCGCCAAACTGGGATCCAGTCGGGACGTCGTCCCGACTGGAGTTTTCCTCCAGGAGCTGCACACCCCTTCTATCAAGGCAGACGCGCCGCCCGAGACCGAAGAACCACAAGTCCCGGAGAGTGACGCTACTCAGCAGCCTCCCGCGGAGGTCCTCGCTGTCACTTCCGACTGGACTACACCTTTTCTGGACTATCTCTTGCGGGACACCCTTCCGTCGGACAAAACCGAGGCACGCCGCATCGCGCGACGCGCCAAGTCCTTCATCACCATAGAAGACGAGCTCTACAAGAAGAGTACCTCTGGGATACTCCAACGGTGCATACCCGACTATCAGGGAAAGCAGCTCCTGCGCGAGATCCACTCGGGAGTGTGTGGACACCATGCTGCGCCCGCATCACTAGTCGGGAAGGCCTTCCGACAAGGTTTCTACTGGCCGACTGCCGTGTCCGACGCGGAACACATCGTCCGCACCTGCGAAGGGTGCCAGTACTTCGCCCGGCAGACACACTTGCCGGCTCAGGCCCTCCAGACCATACCGATCACCTGGCCCTTTGCAGTCTGGGGGCTGGATATGGTCGGCCCGTTCAAGAAAGCGCCCGGGGGCTACACGCACCTCTTCGTCGCAGTCGATAAGTTCACCAAGTGGATCGAAAGCTAAGCCGGTCGCCACGATAACTGCTGAAAAGGCCGTCGAGTTCGACCGGGACATTGTTTTCCGATTCGGCGTACCCAACAGCATTATCACGGACAACGGCACCCAGTTTACTGGACGGGCTTTTCTCCAATTCTGCGACGACTACAACATCAGCCTCGACTTCGCCGCCGTGGCACACCCACGCACCAACGGGCAAGTCGAGTGGTCCAACGGGCTAATACTGCAAGGCCTCAAGCCTCGAATTTTTCAGCGACTGAACAAGTTCGCCGGCAAATGGGCAGCCGAGCTACCCTCAGTCCTCTGGAGCCTCCGGACCACGCCTAACCGGTCAACCGGCTCTACACCCTTCTTCATGGTCTTCGGTGCTGAGGCTGTCCTCCCGACTGACCTGGAGTACGGGTCCCCGCGCGTCCGAGCCTTCAACGAGGCCGAGTCAGACGAAGCACGGCACGACGCCCTCGACCAGCTCGAAGAAGCCCGCGAGGTTGCCCTCCTTCGGTCGGCTAAGTACCAACAGGCCTTGCGGCGCTACCACAGTCGGCACGTACGCGGCCGCTCCTTCAGCGTTGGCGACTTGGTTCTGCGCCGAGTCCAGACAAATAAGGAGCAGCACAAGCTCTCGCCGCCATGGGAGGGCCCGTACATCATCGCCGAGGTACTGCGCCCGGGGGCTTACCGACTGAAGGACAGCAACGGCAACATCTTCACCAACGCATGGAACATAGAACAGCTACGTCGTTTCTACGCTTGAATTTTTTCTTCTTATGAATGTATCGAAACCATAAATAAAGAGTCCCCTTTTGCTTCATCTACAAGGCATCTCTTTTTCCCGACTGCCCCGCTACGCCCGTCCGTAGCGGGCACTCGGCGCACACTTAGCTTCGCCACCATTTGCGAAAATGCTTAAGTACTGTGTATCAAATCTAACGTCAACTCTTCGACTCCGATCGCCGGTCTACGCCACACCCTTACGCCACACGGGACACACGCCACCGGCTAATCCCTACGCAAAGGAGGCTACGACGGAATGGCGAAGAGCACAAACGTACAAGATCACATACACAGGAACACAAGTCTTTCCATGGTGGACTCCAAAATAACTTGTTAAAACTTCAAGTGCTTACATAAATCACTCGGCTCCCCGAGTGCATACAAAACTTACTCGGCATCCCCGAGTACCTTACAAACTCTACTCGGCTAACCCGAGCAGTTTCACAGCTACTCCTACTTATCTACAGGCCCGAGCGCTCCAGCAAGGTCTCGACGGTGGGCTCGACGATCCGCATCAGCTCCGGAATGTCTTCTTCCGGAAAGTCCGCGGCGTACCCTTCCCCGATCCCCTCCAAGTCCAGCTCGGGATCATGGGACCGCGCCACCGCCAAGACTAGGCTGGCCCCCGTCCGCGCGGCCTCCGACTCGATGCTCGCCACTTGGTCGGGGACCTGGTGCAGCCGCTCGGCGACCCCTGCGACGGAGTCCGGCGCCGGGTCATCCGACCAGACGGCGCTGCATGCCGCCTGCCCCGCCTTCAGCAGCGACTCAACCATCCCTTGGGATTTTTCGAGCCGCTCCTTCCACCCTGCAGCAGCAAAGCACACACGCAACCAGTCAGGCGACGAGGTCAGGGCAAAATCCACGGCCAGCAAGTTTGGACAAAGCATAACGGAGCGGTCAGGGCACTTACGGGATTCGGCCTCCGTGGCGTCCTTCTTCGCGGCCTTGACCGCCTCCTCCGCGTCAACGGCCCGCTTGGCCGCCGACTCGGCGTCCTTCTTCGCGGCCTTGGCCGCCTCCTCAGCCTCCGTGGCCCTCTGGGCCACCGACACGGCGTCAAGCTTCGTCTGCTTCTCCATCTTCTCCGCCAAGTCCGCCCGGGCCTTCTCCGACTCGAGCTCCTTCTCGACTCTCCGGGCCCATTGCTTGGCACGGTCGCAATCCTGGGCGCGGGTTTTCAACGGCTCGGCCTCGCGCTGGAGCTGCGCCCGCCAGGCCTTCTCCGCTTCAAGCGCCTCGTCGAGGTCCCGGGCACGGGCCTTCGTGTCCTCGAGCTCCGCCTTCAGCTTCGACAGTTCGTCCTCGGCGGCTGCACAGAAACAACGCTTCAGCAAGATGAGTCGCAACGCGCAGAAGACAGAGGTTACTCGGCGGGTTCACCTTTGGACTTGGCGATTTCCTGGGACAGACCAGCCTTCAGGCCGGTGATCTCCGCGCCGCGCTTGCGCGCCACGTCCTCCGCCGTCTGCCTTGCCGCGGTTAATTTGTCCCACTCGGACTTCCGCAGCTCCATCCGTTCGATGACCGGCAGTCGGTCCTGGAGGACGGCGGTCTTGCTCTGCGACCGCTGGTTCAGCGCCTGCTGCAAACGACAAACAAGTTAGGCCGCCCGGCAGCATCATCAAAACCCTCCACTCGGTCCCAAGGACCCAGTGGAGGCTCGGGGGCTACACCCTCCGGGTGCACTGTTCGTGCACCCGGAGAAGAGTCTACAGACCACACTACATCTACCCTCCGCCCGACTATCCTAGTCGACCGCAGGCTCGGGGGCTACACCCTCTGGGTGCACTGTTCGTGCACCCAGAGCAGCAACTACAAAGAAACACGAGGGGACCTCCGCCCGACTACCTTAGTCCGGCAGAGGCCCGGGGGCTACTTCCTAGGGACACATCCTAAAGGAAAGTACGTACCTCCATCAAAGGGCACAGCCTGCCGTTCAGCAGGTTGGCAGCCTCCCTCGACGCTTTCAGCAAAGCAGGGAGGATCTCCCCGATCTGCTCAGCGCACTCCGCGGCCGCCCGCCACTCCGTCTCCTCCTCGACGTCGTCGACGACCACCGTGGCCGGCTGCCCCGGCTCCTTCTCCCCGATTCGGAGCGGCCGCGCCACCAGCTCCGAGCATGGCTTCAAGGGCGGAGCCCCGCTGATCTCCCGCATTGGCGAGGTCTCGGCGGGCTCGCCCTCACGCGTCGGCGAAGCGGCCCCGACCGCCTCCGGATCCGCGCCTTCCGCCATCGCCACGTCCCGGTTGGCGTCCGCGGGCCCCGTCGGCGCCGGCGCTCCGGCGGAGGGCTCCTCCCGAGGGACGGCTGGCGGGTCTACCTGCGTGCCGGGCTGCTCGGGGGTTGGCTCGGAGCGACCACGGGCGGAGGCGACACCGGCCGGGAAGAAGAAGGAGCAGCCGCTGGCGGAGGCGGCGACGCCCGGGTGTCTTGCGCCGGGGGATCTCCACCTTGGCTGGACCCCGGGCCACTCGGGGGCGCCTTAGTGGTGTCCCCCGTCTTCCGCGTCCTGCAGGAACGACAAGATCAACCATGTCAGCATGTGAAGAGGAAAGAATCCAGAAAATCAGTCGGCAGAGCACTTACTTCGCAGATCGAGCGACGACGAGCCTTTTCTTCACCCCCGCGGCTCGCGGCCCGGGTGCAGCAGCAGCCGGGGCTGGCGAGGTCCCCGACCCGCCGGACGCCCCGAAGGCCGTGTCGGCGTCGCGCTTCTCCCCCCGGCTAGTGGGGGCGTCGTCGCCAGCCGCCCCAGTGGCCTCATTCGGTGCGGCGGCCGGCGCTGCATGTACAGCGCCGGTGGAAGACTCTTCCGCGACGTCGGATGCGACCCCCACGTCAGTCGCCGCCAACGCGTCATCGCTGCGCTGGGGCCTCCGTCTCCGCACGAAGAAGGTGCCGCCAGCATCCGACTCCTCCTCTTCCTCCTCCTGGGCCGCCGTGCTCGCGGGAGGAGGAGGGTGCGCAACAACCGCCGGTCCCTTCCCCTTGGAGGACCTGGTACCCTTTGAAGGCCCGGCGCTCTTAGCTGTGCCGGCGCCGGAAGAAGATATCCCCGCCACTCCCGGCGGTGGCGGCTTGCCCTTCGGTACATCAGCGTACCGTGGCTGGTTCCAGATCTCGTCCTCCGGGAGGGGAGCGCTGGAACAGAAGCCGAACAGAACCTGCAAAGATACGAAGCCAACACCCGAGTAAGACTCGGGCACGAACTCAGTGGAAAGAACAAAGCGTCGGCTACTTACGTCGCTCGGCGGATTCGCTCGGCAGAAAGGAGCCGGCCGACCGGAGAAGTCCAGGCTCGTCCCCTGAGCTAGGATCTTCTCGAGTCGACTTTGCACCTCGCCCTCCGACAGCTCGTCGGCGGCCTCCCGGGTCGGATCCTCCGCGCCGGTGTACTCGTACATGGGGTGCACCCGGAGTTTGGCCGGCTGCACCCGCCACCGGACAAAGGTAGCCACGACAGCCGCCCCGGTGACCCCGGCCTCCATCGCCTGGCCGAGCTGCGCCATCAGGACGTCGACGCTGTCCTGCTCTCGGTCGAGGGGCGGGTCCGTCCAGCTTGGCCTGGCTTCCGGCGCCTGGCCCGAGAAGGGTGGCAGCGCTGGGTCGGCATTGGCGCAGTAGAACCACTGGGCGTGCCAGCCTTTGAGGGACGATGGCATCGGCGGGGCCGGGTAGCTCTTCGCCAACTTCGCCCTCAACTGAAACCCGGCGCCCCCGACTACGGCCGGATGGTCCTTGCTCGGCTGCGGCTTCACCATGAATAGATGCTTCCACAGCGCGAAATGCGGGCGGATGCCGATGTAGCATTCGCAGAGCGTGATGAAGCTGGCGACGTGCAGGATGCTGTTGGGGTTGAGGTTGTGCAGCTCCAGCCCGTAGTAGTAGAGGAGCCCGCGCAGGAACGGGTGGACTGGCACCGAGAGCCCCCGCTCGAAGAACAAGCTGTTCACCACCAGCTCGCCGGTGTCCGGCGTGGGGATGGTCTCCCCCACGGCGGCGCGCCATCCCATCAGCTCCTTCGGTGGCAGCCACCCCATCCGGACCAAGACCTCCAGCTTCTCCTCCGTCGCCGTCGACTTCATCCACGGAGAGGGGGCCATTGGCTCGGCAGGCGATCCCTCCTCACCCAGCAACTTCCAAACCAAGGCGTCCTCCTCGGTTTCGCTTTGGTCGGCTTCCCAGCCCGGGGCTTGCATCCAGGGGAGCCGGGGAGGGGATTAGGGTTTTTGGAGGGATGGAGCGCGCGGAGCGATTGGAGCAAGAGGAAGACGAAGCGGCGGGCGCAAGGAGAATACGAAGACGAATGGAGCGTGGGCCAGACCCGCGTGTCCCGTGGGATATAAAGGCATGGGTCGACGGTTCGGCTTCCCCACGTCGGCACGTGTCCGGATCTGCCGCGCCCCACTCCGCGCCTCTGCGGATTCCCGCGCGCATCCCGCGGGCCACGTCGCGCTGATTCCGCGCCCACGACCTGGCTGCGCGGCGATTCGTGCGGCTTATGGAAAAGGAGATCCGACGGTTAGCCTTCCAGGTTGTGTAACCCGATGGAATACGTCTCCGCTATGTGGTGGCTAAAGCGTATTCTCCGAGAATCGCTAGCTGGCTGCCGAGAGTCACTCGGCGCCGGGCGTTTTGGTCACAAAGGGTATCAGAGGCTGGCCTCCAGCGAGGAACGCAGTCGGCTGAGTACACCCGAGTGAGGGGCAGTAATGGCGCGCCTCCCGAAGGCCACGAGTCGGATGCTGAGCAACTCGGAGCTGCTGGATTCTTCACCCAGACTCATCGAGCACTTAAGCCTCGGAGCTCTGGTATCTGGGATCCCCAGATTCAGTGGAATGACCCGGCGTGAGACTTCGAAACTCAGGAACCCATGCGTCATGTCTGTTTTCTCTGGTTCGGACTTGGAGTTTCAGAGGCATTCCTTCAGGGGACACTAGCCGGCCATACCCCTCTCGGGAAGGCCGGGTGCTACTCGGGAATTCAGTCGGGATTTATGGCAAGCCCCACGCCGGGTTATCAGTCGGTCCCTGCCCCCAGGGGTGGACCGGATGCCACCGGAGATTACCCGTTAATAGCTCGCCCGCCTTGACATTCCTGCCTTACGGGTGAATGTTACTTGGCTTTAATTGTCTTGTTTGCAGGAGTCCAGTCAGCCCTTCGCAATCTCCCAGCGAGCCAAAGTCAGTCGGGAAGCTCACCCAGAGGCAAAGACCGGCAGCGGCGAGATCGTGAAGGACTCGGGGGCTACTGATGGTGATATGCCACCCGGGTATCACCAAGGAGGACGAATCCGGCCTTCCAGCCATGGGATGGGCCGGGCCGGCTACTCGGAGTCCGACTACAACACGGGGGCACCGCACCAGCGTGGAGTGCAAGACACGGATTAGTACCCGTCCGACTTACCCGGAATCAATTGTAACCGAATAGGAAACATATCTCCTAACCCGATCCGGACTCTGTAACCCTACCCCGGCCGACTATATAAGGCCCGGTAGGGGAACCTCCGATCGGCATCCTACCTCAGAATCTCTCATCCAATCAACTCGCCATTGTTTCATAGCTCAGGCCCCTTCGAGATCGATTCTCTAGGGCCTGCGGCACTCGGGATACAGCAATACCAACCACCAAACACAGGACGTAGGGTATTACCTCTCCGAGAGGGCCTGAACCTGTCTAAATCTTGTCTCCCGTGTGCAGCCATCCTGATTTGCTGTGCTCACGCCGCCCCATAATTAGTATTGCCGGAATAATACTCCGACAACTTGCCTGTCAAGAATGTACCATCAACATACATCAAAGGTCGACAATGGTTAAAGGCTTCAATGCAAGCTCCAAAGGAGAAAAAGGTCTGGTTCATCGCTTTAAATCCTGGTGACTCGGATGACAAAGTATACTTTATGTCGACATACGTGCCAAGATTCCTGCCTTGTAGTGTCCATAGCAGGTAGGGAAGGTTGTGATATGAATCTCTGAAATTTCCAAATCGCATCTCCATTGCTTTCTGTTTAGCACGCCATGCCTTTCCATAGCTGATGGAACACTGATACTTGTTCTTTATTGTAACTTAAATATGTTTCGCTTCCATATCTTTCTTCTCCACTATCTCCGAGAACATCAATCTTGCAATTAGACTTGAAGACATGTTACGATGCTCTGCGAGGACGTTGGATCGAACACAGTTATGAGGCACTACTCTGCTAACAATCTAAGTGACTTCGTACTTCGGGACGTGAGCATGCACATAGCAAGGACAGCCATTACTGCTGCACTTTGCGGTGTACTGAGTCGGGGTAGACACCTGAACATAAAATGTTCTTTGCGTGGACATACCCCATAGAGCAACTGCATCTTTTAATTCGAGCTTGCTGCGGTACATGGTGCCATGTTTCATCTCGTTGTTTCTGAACTCCCACGATGACTCATGCCCATCTGTCACACGCATACCACCCAGTAGTTCTTGGTCCCACCCGCTAGGAATTTGACGATCAGAAGTCTCCTCGTCCTCAGCACTATCTTCATCAGCGGACTCCTCGTCGTCATTTTGCGCAACGCCCGCTAGATCTTCCTGCTCTATAGCCTCCACCAACTCTTCGAATTCCTCAGCTTCATCCGCCCGCCCAGTAGGACCATGGTTAGGTCTCATTCCTCCCGGAATCGCTGATTCAGAAAGATCTCCAGCTCCGTACACTGTTACCCCTTGCGCTGATGCACTAACGTGATCGTCTTGATACTCTGTATGATGATACTCCATTTGATCTTTCGCAATAGCTTGCACCAAAGCAATAGGATCTTCCTTACGAGCGCTGCAGACCCTAAGCCAAGAAGTCCACTCCTTTGTTCTTTCGACAGACATCAGATCCTAGTGCACAGAATGTAAGGACATTGTAAACACAGCTTAAATGTTGACGCTATACTTGTCCGTATCAAGACTAAAGCTACGGGTGAACCAGTCTTTAGCTTCTCTAATGTTCAGCGACTCGGGATTTTCCAGAGGCAATACAGTATAACTGAATGCACTAAGATCCACTCCATTAGAGTTCGTCCTCACTTCTCCAGGACCATAAAAAATCTTGAATCTCATTATATCAGACATTCCCGTCATCCGTAACATAATTTCGTAAAATTTACCTATGTTCAAATTGTACGAGACTTGTAATATGTAGCTACATTTGTTCAACTGATCTATACTAACAATATTCTAAAATCGTAATGCACTTCTATATCTTCTATTTTTTTAATTCTGTATAACTATTTTCTAATATTGTCAACTGCATGATGAAATCGTGATATATAAATTCTAAAACACTACACGTACATTATTCTAAAACTGTCGAAAGGTTTTAACTGTATTATGGTTATCGTGGACACCTTATCTAAAATGCTCATTTCGTTGCTTTGGCACATTAATATACGTAATATGTTAATATTATTTCTACCTCAAAATTATCATGCTAATACTACGCTACGTAAGATAAATTTTTAAACTACGTTCGATAAATTTTGTAACTAAATCGATAAATTTATATAGACACAGACTAATACTACACTACACAATTTTATAATTACAATCGATAAATTTTATAACTAAATTAATAAAAATTTTCGAATTTAGAATTTACCGGACCGATGAAAAATTCCGCGGACGAAGCCCTCTTCTTCTCCTCTTCTTCTCTTCTTCTCCTTCCTCTTCTTCTTCCTTCTCTTCTTTTCTTCTCTTCTCTTCCTCTTCTCTTCTTCCCTCCTTTTCTCTTCCTCTCCTCTCTCTCCCACGCCCCGCCGCCGCTGCACACCCTCGCCGCCGGCCGCCGCCGCAGCCTCGCCGTCGGCCGCCGCGCTGGCCTCGCCGCCGGCCTCCCCGCTTGCCTCGGCGCGCCTCCGGCCGCCGCCCTCCCTCCAAGCCGCACCGCCGCCGCCTCTTGCCTCGCGTGCGTGTGTGTGTTGCGTGTGCGGGAGCGTGTGGGGGAGTGGGCCGATTAGAAGAGAAGTCGGCAGCCCATATGCCGATTGGCACAAAGTCGGCATACAGCTTGCCGACGAGGACAAATCGGCAAACCGCTTGCCGACAAGGTACAAATCGGCACGGGAGACACTGATCTCTCCCGTAATCGGCAACTGGCATGCCGATTTATACTTTTTGGCATTTCACTTGCCGACGGATCGCTAGATTTGAAATTTTTTCAAAACGTACCGTACACTTGCAATTTACGGAAAAAAATAATATTTAAAAAAAATTCTCAGTTTCCTCGTAAGAGACCTATCAGCGTAGAAAGAACTGTCACCAACACATTGAAGCATTCCCTTGCTTTCCTCGAAAATTTTCAGTACGTTTTGGGAAATACAGTTAATAGCATCAACATATAGGCAACTAACCAGCCAAGCAACCCGAATTGGATAGATCATCATGCTCCGTGGATAAAGTTACAAGATTTCCAAGAGCCTTACCACAGTACGGAATGGTACTGGCACCAATACTAGAAACCTCTGACTGCTCCAGTTTAGCTATTGCTTCAAATACTGTATCCTTGGA
This sequence comes from Stipa capillata, assembly GCA_019208055.1. NCBI lineage: Eukaryota > Viridiplantae > Streptophyta > Magnoliopsida > Poales > Poaceae > Stipa > Stipa capillata. The sequence goes on along the minus strand of JAGXJF010003684.1, from coordinate 410,759 downwards.
TATCTGCTACCACCTACCATGGCTTGATCAGTTCAACATTTATATGTCAATCTTTAAAATAACACATCACATAAATAGTGATTTCTTTTCCTAAAAGTGAAAGACAATGATTATGGGAATGTCTGAACGAATGTAGGGCAAAGTAGCACGGATATATTGACCAGATGAACCCTGCAGAATAAGGAACCCTCAACAGCGTAAGATCATAACATTAGTTTGAGTCATCATACCCTCCCACATCTATGCTATGTATGAAGGCAACATAGAGATATATGCATCTATGAAGACTATTTTTCAAAGCTTCAGTAAGTTACTGACCCCTTTCGCGCCTGCACGAGAAAGCATCCGAACAAACATGCTACTAGCAGGTCTATTCTGGTTCTCTGCCATAGGACGGACTTCAACCACATATGAAAACTTATTTGGTTGCCTCTTCTTAAACACAGACATGGTTGGTGCTCATTTTCTCCTGGGCAATGAGAACCTTCTCACTACCACTGATTACAAAATATCCTCCTTGGTCATAAGGGCACTCTCCAAGTTCTGTGGGATCCTTTTCAGATTGTTGAAATAGTGTGCAGTAAGTAGAACGCAACATGATTGGAACCTGTAGGAGAGGAAAAACAGTTGAAAATCAAACTATAGAAACAGAGCAGACTATCAGCACGTATTAAGTTATTAACCACCACACCTTTCTGATGAAGACTTTTGGATACTCCATAGTTTATGTAACTTCTTCACAGTCATGTCCTTTCTTTACAACTCTGTATGATACATCAACATAAAGTGATGCTGAGTAAGTCAGGTTCCTGAGCCTTGCTGATTTGGGAAATAGAGTAGCTGTCTCTCCATCAGCTTCAGTCATCATTGGTTTGCTCAGATATATTTGACCAAAGCTGATCTTGTGTAGTGTCTAGAGAAGAATCAATAGCATCATAATTCACAGCTCAAGGGGAATTGCAATAAACAAATATAAGTTTAAACTGAAAGGGCATTAGCAAGGGTGCACATGATTTTTTAGATAAAGGAAGAATTATATTACTTCCGGCCTCTGCATATCAAGATGCACACAGCCAATGAACAGAGTCACCAGTCACATAAACAGTCTAGCCCAAAAGAACAAGAAAACATAAAGGATCGTACGATTGCACACGATATAACTAAATAAGGTGCCCTATGGAGTGCTAGCAGCACCAATTCTGGGCAACTTCCACCAAGCACTAGACGAGAATAAGTGAAGCACCACCTGTCTCAACAAGTTGCTCCCAGTCTCCAAAGATGATCGCTGATCCTCCTGCTGCAGTGGAATCCATGAACGCAGAAGATGTACGCATATGAACACCACCTGTCACTGCTTCAAGATTCTTAATCTTCGCACGGAGTTTAGCCTGCTCCATGCTTCCCAAGTCGGCGAATGGCTGAGCACTAATACGCGTGCTGTGGCATACCTCAGTGCTCGAAGGAGGCGATGAGGCAAGAGGACGCCTCTCCTGTGTCGCCACCAAATCGCCGTGCTCCCGCATCCCATCGCCAGGCAAAGCACCCTCCATAGGCACCGAACAAACAGCCGCAGGCACCTCCACCAACAGCACCGGAGGCGGCACCAAAGGGTTGGGTGTACCAGGTAGGTCCCTTGATGCTGATAGAGGCGGCCAAGCCTCCAAGTCCACCAAATCCGAGACCGGCTGAACTGTCGACGACTGTCCCTGAGAACAGTTCTGTGAGCCACCTGCATCAAAAGAAATATCTTGTCCATTGATTTTGTCAGAATCAGTATTGGAGCCATTGTTCTCCTCCCCGTTCTTATGTCTTTTTGATTCTCGATCCTCCATAGGAGCATCACCATCCTTGTCAAAATCAGCTTGGTCATCATCCAGGATATCATCATCTTCAAATTCAGCGATAACCTGTATGCCCCTATTTTCACCTTCAACATTAATAAAAATGGTGTACACACCGGAGCCAACCACGATTTCTTCTTTTTTGGGGATTTCTTTTGGGTCTATCACAGCCACCTGTAATCGAACCACTTCTTCTTTGCGAGTAGTCACCATGTCTATTTTTGTTGTTTTTCCAATAATTGAACCCACAGCATGGAGACTTATAAAGTCTCTAATTTCATTTGGGACTCCATAAATACAAACCCACACCTTTGTCAAATAAAACTTTGGTTCAATCTTTGGTACCCATTCTTCCACTTGGATTTTCGCTTCATCACAGCCGTATGGTTTGACTTGAAAAGCACCAATACGAGTCATGCAAATCAACTCAATCTGAGAAGGGAACTTGGCCAAAAAATCAGCACCTTGCTCAGTCACCTCCCATTGCCAATCAACCGGGATTAGGCGCTCAAGCTCCGTGACCACATTTTCTTTAGACAAATGACCATCCAGCACATGAAGTAAGCCTATTGTATTATCATTCTGTTTTGGAGCTCTAGAAATACCCTCGGCCGGATAAGGAATCACAAAAAATCCCCCTAGCTGACACCCATAACCACATAATTGAGCCACTGGTTTTGGCATTTTTAAAAGTGGACACTCTTTTGCCAAGTGATCAGCACTCTCACATATATGACACAAAAGGACAACTGGACATTCAGCAAAAGAGTGGTCCAATGCATAACAGCGAGAGCAGCTTATACCTCTTTTAAAACCTCCCCCAGATGGTTTGGCATCACTTGGACGTAGTGATGGTGACATGGCACCCGGGTACTACCAAGGAGGACGGATCCGGCCTCCCGGCCACGGGGTGGGCCGGGCCGACTACTCGGAGTCCGACTACAACACGGGGGCGCCTCACCGACGTGGAGTACAAGACAAAGACTAACGCCTGTCCGGCTTACCCGGAATTAGTTGTAACCGATTAGGAAACATATCTGTTAACCCAATCCGGACTCTGTAACCCTACCCCGGTCGGCTATATAAGGCCCGGTAGGGGACCTCCGATCGGTAGAACCCTTCATCTGACTTGATCTCCATTGTTTCATAGCACAAGCCCCTTCGAGATCGATTCTCTAGGGTTTGCGGCACTCGGGATACAGCAATACCAGCCACCAAACACAGGACGTAGGGTATTACCTCTCCGAGAGGGCCTGAACCTGTCTAAATCTTGTCTCCCGTGTGCACCCATCTAGATTTGCTGTGCTCACGCCGCCCCATAAGTAGTATTGCCGGAATAATACTCCGACATTTGGCGCGCCAGGTAGGGGCGTGCGCATAGATCCATCTGCACGAATCCAGATGGGCTTCGTCAACGTCAACAGCGTCTTCGTCCCGGGAAGCATCATGAGATTCGCTCTCGTGAACGCTGTCCCGGATCCTGGCCAGCTTTTTCGATTTGGGAGGCTGAACTTCATTGCCGACAAGGTCGGTCAGCTTCACCTCTGCTACCCGGCCACACCCCGACCAGTAGAGGTCCCTTCAGCTCTTCAGCACGGGCTCTCCTTCGAGCCCACGCACTCGGCCCCTCTCCTCAGGGAAGAGGCTTCGCCGAAACCGGATCCGTTTGTCGCGCATGAGTTCGCACTCGGATCCCGACTGGTGGGAGCAACTGACTCTCTCCTCCCTGTCCTCGAGTACTACTCGGACGAGGATGAGAGTTCTGACAGCCACCACCCGTCTCGGGAAGTCTTCATGGCCAACGTCGACTCGGCGGATGGCGACGATGGCCAAGAAGTCCCCATTGTGGAACAAACACCGGCTGAGCTCGAAGCCACCCGACTTCGACTCCTTGCTAAGGAGGAAGAGTTGATCGAGCAACAGACTCGGCTCGCCCGCCAGCGTGACGATCAACGACGCAACGACGACATGAGGGCTCGAGGACGTCAGGTCCATAACGAGCTCCGCATGCGCGAAAGGGAAGGAGTCCCGATATTTCCTCTCCCGAGTCATAACATCGTCGCGGCCACAATGGCGGCGCGCGCCATCGAGATCCCCGAGGGCAACCCGGGGCACGATGAACTCCGCCGACTTCGGGTGCTGTTAGAGGAAACCGCCCTCCAGCATGCCGAAGTTTCAGAAGGTCACCCCGGCTCCTCGGCTGGTGCGAGGAGTCGGCGCTCTTCGCCGCCGAAAAGCCCGTCTAACGCGGGTGGATGACGAGCGACCCCCGACCGACGTCAACCGGCCAGAGATGTTCGCGAGCAACTCGGTCCAGACCGAGATGCCCGCGGCACCATAGCCGCCAGAACCCGCGCCCGACAGGACGCGGAAAAAAACGCCCGTCAAGCTGCACCGGTCCGTGAGCGACTCGGACCAAGGGACCCTGCAGGCGCTGAAGGCAGCACCCATCCAGGGTCCAGGAGGGACGATCGCGGCGACCACCGCAACGACAGCGGTGCCACCAGCCGAGGGCGTTCTCCCACTGCCTCCGGCATGGGATTCTCGGGCCCAAAGCTTTCGGCCCCCGTATCCGCAGTGTCATTTTCCCGCCCCGATTCCGAGTCACCGGAATCGACAAATACACCGGGGAGACTCGGCCGGACATCTGGCTGGCCGACTACCACACGGCGTGCAGGACCAATGGGGGAAACGACTACGTCGCGATCCACTACTTGCCGCTGTTCCTGGCTGACTCGGCTCGAGCCTGGCTCACCAGCCTGCCTCCGAGTTGCATCCATACATGGAGCGACCTCGAGACCCTTTTTGTGAACAACTTCCAGGGCACTTACAATCGGCCCGGGAACGCGTGGGACCTCCACAGTTGTACACAGAAATCGGATGAAACTCTCCGTGAGTACATCCAACGCTTCTCCAAGAAGAAGAACTCCTTGCCCAAGGTCCGAGAGGGTGACGTCATCACTGCCTTCTCCAAGGGAGTTCGAAGCACCGACCTCATTCACAAGATAGCGCGCAAGAATCCTCAGACCACGCGCGAGCTCTTTGATATAGCCAATAACTTCGCCACCGGTGAAGAGGCTGTCCGTAGTGCTACTCGGGAAGATAAGGGAAGAAACAAAGGCAAAGGGTCCGACTCATCCAGTTGGGACGCTCAACCCGAGTCGTCTAGGAAGAAGCACCGGAAGCGTGAAGGCAGAGATCTCGTTGCCGCAGCTGAGCGCGCCCCGCCGCGCCGACCTCAGCGCACCAACGCGACCTTTGAGGAGATGATGAGTCAGCCGTGTCACTTTCATGGGCCCAAATCCAATCATCTGACGCGCGACTGCAATCTCTTGAAGAATTTAAACAAGCCTTACAACAACAATAAGGGAAAGAAAGAGCCTCCTCAGGACGAGGGAGACGAATTTCCTAAAGAGACCGCTTGCTTGATGATCTTCGGTGGCCCGAACGGCTACGACTCCAAGCGTCGCCAGAAGATTATTGACCGAGAGGTCAACGCAGCGGAACCGGCCGTGCCCAAGTACCTGCGATGGTCCGAGTCCGTAATTTCATTCGGACGCGCGGACCACCCCGACTACATACCCCAGCCGGGACGATTCCCCTTGGTGGTAGACCCGATCGTTTGCGGCGTCCGCCTCACCAAGGTCCTCATGGACGGCGGGAGTGGTCTCAACATCCTCTACGTCGAGACCCTTGACGACATGAAGATTCCTCGTTCCGAGATCAAGCCGACTGGTGCCCCCTTCCACGGGGTGGTACCCGGCAAGATGGTGAGTCCACTCGGGCAGGTCAGCCTGCCCATCACCTTTGGCACTCCCAACAACTTTCGGACCGAGACTCTCACCTTCGAGGTTGTCGACTTCCCGGGATCATACCATGCCATCCTGGGACGCCCCTGCTACGCCAAGTTCATGGCTGTGCCCAGCTATGTCTACCTGAAGCTCAAGATGCCGGGCCCCCATGGGGTAATCACGGTGCAAAGCAGCTTCCAGCACGCTTACACGTGTGACCTGGAAAACTACAACCTCGTCGCGGCCCAGATCGCCGAGGCCACGCTTGCTGACCTCAAGTCGGCCGTGGTGGAGGAAGCACCTCCGGCTAAAAAAGCTTCGGCGTCAACATCCTTCCAGCCAGCACGGGACACCAAGGCCATCCAGCTCGACCCCGAAGACCCCTCGAAGACGACGCAGATCGGGACTGCGCTCAGCGACAAATAGGAAAGCGCACTCGTCAGCTTCCTCCGGGACAACCAGGATATCTTCGCATGGACATCTTCTGACATGCCCGGAGTCCCACGGGAGGCTGCCGAGCACTCTCTGAATGCTCGGCCGGATGCCAAGCCTGTCAAACAGCGCTTGCGCCGATTCGCTGAGGATAGAGGACAGGCTATAGGAGAAGAAATAGCCAAGCTTTTAGCAGCCGGCTTCATTAAAGAAGTGTATCATCCCGACTGGTTAGCGAACCCAGTTCTTGTTCGCAAAAAGAATGGAAAATGGAGGATGTGTGTTGATTATACCAGCCTTAACAAGGCATGTCCCAAAGATCCTTTCACCTTGCCTCGCATCGACCAAGTGGTCGATTCCACGGCCGGGTGCGAGATTTTATGCTTTCTCGATGCCTACTCGGGCTATCACCAGATCAAGATGAAGGAGGATGACGAGATCAAGACATCTTTCATCACTCCGTTTGGCGCCTTCTGCTACGTCTCCATGCCTTTCGGCCTCAAGAATGCAGGCGCTACGTACCAACGGTGCATACAGCGCTGCCTTCAGTCGCAGATCGGTCGGAACGTACAAGACTATGTCGACGATATGGTGATTAAGTCCCAAAAGAGAGAAGACCTCCTGAGTGACTTGGGAGAGACCTTCTCCAACCTTCGAAGATTCAGCATGAAGCTCAACCCCGAGAAGTGTGTCTTCGGGGTCCCTTCGGGCAAGCTGCTCGGTTTCATCGTTTCCGAATGCGGAATCGAAGTCAACCCGGAGAAGATCGATGCCATCATCAAGATGGGTCCACCGAAGAACCTCAAAGACGTCCAGCGACTAACCGGGTGCATGGCAGCTCTCAGCCGGTTCATCTCCCGACTCGGCGAGAAGGCCATGCCCCTCTACAAGCTCATGAAGAAGTCGGAGACCTTCACCTGGACCCCCGAGGCCCAGGACGCCCTTGACGGCTTGAAGAAGTTCTTGACTACCCCCTCGGTGCTCGCGTCTCCCATGACCAATGAACCACTGCTTCTCTATGTTGCAGCAACTACTCAGGTGGTCAGTACGGTCCTGGTGGTGGAACGCTCCGAGCCCGGTCACATTCAGAAAGTCCAGCGCCCGGTCTACTTCATCAGTGAAGTCCTCTCCGAGTCCAAGGCGCGGTATCCTCAGATACAGAAGATCGCCTACACGGTGTTCATAACGTCACGGAAGCTAGTCCACTACTTCCAGGGACACCCCATCACGGTGGTCAGCTCCTTCCCGATCGTAGATGTCATCAACAATCGCGACGCCACGGGTCGGATCGCCAAGTGGGCAATGGAACTAATGGCTTTCAGCATAGTCTACGCCCCTCGCACGGCCATCAAGTCCCAGGCTCTCGCCGACTTCATGGCCGAGTGGACAGAAGTCCAGTCCCCGCCCTCCGTCATCGACCTCGAGCACTGGACACTCTACTTCGATGGCTCTCTGATGCTCCAGGGCGCGGGGGCTGGCGTTGTGCTCATCTCCCCCAAGGGTGAGCGCTTCAAGTACGTGTTGCAGCTCCACTTCCCGGCATCCAACAACGTTGCTGAGTACGAAGCTCTGCTCCACGGTCTTCGTCTTGCGGCTTCACTCGGGATCCGCCGCCTCCTCGCGCGCGGCGACTCGGAACTAGTCGTCCGACAGGTCATGAAGGATTGGTCGTGCCGAGATCCCTCCATGGAAGCCTACTGCCAAGAAGTCCGCAAGCTCGAAGCCAAGTTCGACGGTCTCGAGATCACCCATGTCTTGCGCCGAGACAACGAAGTCGTGGATGCACTTGCCAAACTGGGGTCCAGCCGGGACGTAGTTTCGACTGGAGTTTTCCTCCAGGAGTTGCATGCCCCTTCTATTAAGGCGGACGCAGCACCCGAGGCCGAAGAGCAGCAAGTCCCGGGGAGTGACACCGCGCAGCAGCCTTCGACAGAAGTCCTCACCGTCACTACCGACTGGACCATGCCCTTCCTCGACTACCTCCTGCGGGACACCCTCCCGTCGGACCGAACCGAGGCACGCCGCATCGCGCGACGAGCCAAGGCCTTCGTCGTCGTCGATGGCGAGCTCTACAAGAGGAGCACCTCCGGGATCCTCCAACGATGCATACCCCAAGAACAGGGAAAGCAGCTCCTACATGATATCCACTCGGGAGTATGTGGACACCACGCGGCGCCCGGGGCACTAGTCGGGAAAGCCTTCCGACAAGGTTTCTACTGGCCGGCTGCTGTGTCTGACGCAGAGCACATTGTCCGCACTTGTGAGGGATGCCAACACTTCGCCCGGCAGACACACTTGCCGGCTCAAGCTCTCCAGACCATCCCGATCACCTGGCCCTTCGCGGTCTGGGGTCTGGACATGGTCGGCCCTCTCAAGAAAGCTCCCGGGGGCTACACACACCTCTTCATCGCAGTCGACAAGTTCACCAAGTGGATCGAAGCCAAACCGGTTGCCACGATAACTACCGAAAAGGCCGTCGAATTCGTCCGGGACATCGTCTTCCGTTTCGGCGTGCCCAACAGCATTATCACAGACAATGGCACCCAGTTCACCGGCCGAGCCTTCCTCGAGTTCTGCGACGACTACAATATCAGCCTTGATTTCGCCGCCGTGGCGCATCCACGCACCAACGGGCAAGTCGAGCGGTCCAACGGCTTGATACTGCAGGGCCTCAAGCCCCGAATCTTCCAGCGACTGAACAAGTTCGCAGGCAAATGGGCAGCCGAGTTGCCATCAGTACTTTGGAGCCTTCGGACCATGCCCAACCGGTCCACCGGTTACACACCCTTCTTCATGGTCTTCGGTGCCGAGGCAATCCTCCCGACCGACCTGGAGTATGGGTCCCCCCGCGTCCGTGCATTCAGCGAGGCCGAGTCGGAGGAGGCCCGACAGGACGCTCTCGACCAGCTCGAGGAAGCCCGCGAGGTGGCGCTCCTTCGCTCTGCCAAGTACCAGCAAAGCCTACGGCGGTACCATAGCAGACATGTACGCGGCCGCTCCTTCAATGTCGGCGATCTGGTTCTACGCCGAGTCCAATCAAGCAAGGATCAGCACAAGCTCTCGCCGCCATGGGAGGGTCCGTACATAGTCACCGAGGTGCTACGCCCGGGGGCTTACCGACTGAAGGACGACGACGGCAACATCCTCACCAACGCATGGAACATCGAACAGCTACGTCGCTTCTATGCTTAAGTGTTTTATGAACTTGAATACATGAGTGAAGAGTTTCCTTTTTTCATCCAAAAGCAAGTCTTCCTTTCTCCCGACTAAGCCTGCTATGCCCGCTCGTAGCAGGCACTCGGCACATACACTACTCTGTCCTCGTGAAACGCTTAAGTACTGTGTATAAAGTCCAACGTTAACTCTTCGGCTCCAGTCGCCGGTTTACGCCATACCCTTGCGCTACTCGGGACACACGCCACCGGCTAATCCCTACACCAAGGAGGCTACAACGGACTGGCGAAGAGCACAAACGCACAGGCTAACATACACAGGAACACAAGTTTTTTCCCGAGCAGAACATAAAGTACTTGTTAAAAACAGCAAGTGCTTAATTTACTCGGCATCCCCGAGTCCTTTACAAAATCTACTCGGCACCCCCGAGTACTTTACAAAATTTACTCGGCTAACCCGAGCTGTTTACAGCTAATCCTATCTTCTACAGGCCAGACCGCTTCAGAAGGGTGTCGACGGTGGGCTCGACGATCCGCATCATCTCCGGGATCTCCTCGTCCGGGCAGTCGGCAGCGTACCCCTCCCCGATTGCCTCCAAGTCCACCAAGGGGTAGTGGGACCGCGCCACTGCCAAGACAAGGCCGGCCCCCGTCCGCGCGCCCTCCGCCTCAACGCTCGCCACCCGGTTGGGGACCTGGTGCAACCGCTCGGCCACCGCCACGACGGAGTCAGGCGTCGTGTCGTCCGGCCAGACGGCGCCACACGCCACCTGCCCAGCCTTCATCAGCGACTCGATCATCCCCCGGTACTTTTCGAGACTCGCCTTCGATTCTGCAGCAAAGAGCAAAGTGTGAGCAACAACGACCGACAGGACAAAGCAAAACCAAAGTCCGCACGGGCACTTACCGGACTCCGCCGCTGCGGCTGCCTTCTTCGCGGCTTCGGCGGCCGCCTCCGCGTCAGTGGCCCACTGGGCCGCCAACTCGGCATCGCGCCCAAGCTGCGCCTCCATCTTCTCCGCCAAGTCCGCCCGGGCCTTCTCCGCCGTGAGCGCCTCCTCAAGCTTGCGGACCCGCTCCTCGGCGTCATCAAGGCCCCGGGCACGGGCCTGCGCCAACTCGGCCTCGCGTCCGAGTTGATCCGCCCGGGCCCTTTCCATCGCGAGCGCATCTTCAAGCTCCCGGGCCTGCTCCCTGGCGGCGTCTACGTCCTGGGCGCGGGCCGTCGTCGTGTCGAGCTCCGCCCTCAGCCGGGCAACCTCTTCTTCGGCGGCTGCAAGTGCCAACATGTCAGCGATGACAACAATATAAAAGCAGCAGGAGAAAGGCAACGGGTGAACTAGCTTACTCACCCCGGGACTTGGCCATCTCCTGCGACAGCGCTGCCTGCAGGCCGTTGATTTCCACCCCGCGCTTGCGGGCCGCGTCCTCTGCCGACTGCCGGTCTGCGGTGAGCTTGTCCCACTCGGATTTCCGCAGCTCCAGCCAGTCGATCACTGGCAGCCGGTCTTGGAGGAAGGCGGTCTTGTCTTGCGACCGCTTGTTCAGATCCTGCAAAAGGGAACGAGCACATGTTAAAGTCACCCGGGACGATTGTGATAAACCTCCACTCAGTCCTAAGGACCCAGCGGAGGCTCGGGGGCTACACCCTCTGGGTGCACTGTTCGTGCACCCAGAGTCAGACTGAAAGCAAAAAGAACAACTACACCCTCCGCCCGACTACTCCTAGTCGACCGCAGGCTCAGGGGGCTACACCCTCTGGGTGCACTGTTCGTGCACCCAGAGTGAAGACTACAAAGAAAAAGCAAAGGGCCCTCCGCCCGACTGACCTAGTCGGGCAGAGGCCCGGGGGCTACTCTCTACGGAGATACTCCTACAAGGGGAGAAAGTCGGCTTACCTCCATTAAAGGACGCAGCCTGCCGTTCAGCAGGTTGGCGCCCTCCTTCGCGGCCTTCAGCAGGGCCGGGAGGATCTCTCCGATCTCGGCCGCGGTCTCCGCAGCCGCCCGCCACACCTTCTCCTCCTCGACGTCGTCGACCTTGATAGTCGGTGACTCCGAGCTCCCCTCCCCGATCCGGAGCGGTCGGCGCACCAGCTCCGAGCACGGCTTCGTGGGCAGAGCTGCGCTGAACTCCAGCATCGGCGAGGGCCCGCCGGGTTCGCCTTCCGCCATCTCCGTATCCCGACCGACGCTCGCCGATCCCACCAGCACCAAGGCTCCCGGGGAGGTTCCCTCCTGGGGGGCGACTGGCGAGGTGGGCTGCGCGCCGGGCTGCCCGGAGGAAGGCGGGGGAGTGTTCGCGGGCGGAGGCGACGGCGACCGGTGGGTCGGAGAAGTCGCAGCAGCCGGAGGAGACGGGGCCCGGGCATCCGACGCCGGGGGATCCGCGCTCTGGCTCGATCCTGGGCCACTCGGGGGCGCTTTGGGGACATCCCCCACCTTCCGAGTCCTGCAGAAGCAAATTCGACCATGTCAGCATGCAAAAACGGAAATACCAGGAGACTACCGCCAAGGCTACTTACTTGGAAGATCGGGGAACTTAGAGCCGCCTCTTGGCCCCCGCGCCTTGCCCCCCGGGTGCAGTGGCGGCCGGGGTCACCGAGGCCTCCGGCCCACCTTGCGGCCCGAAAGCGGTGTTGGCATCTCTCTTCTCCCCCTGACTGGGGGGAGCGTCGTCTTCAGCCGCCCGAGAAACTTCGCTCGGGGCGGCAGCCGGCGCTGTCGGATCAGCGCTGGTGGCGGAGCCCTCCTGCTCCGTCACCGCAGCTCCCGTGGCGGCCGGCGCCACGGGACCCTCACCAGCGGCGGAGCCCTCCTACTCCGCCGAAGCAGACTCCGTGGCAGCTGGAGCCACGGGATCGGCGCCATGGGCGGCGTCCTCCTCCCCCGCCCGCACGGCTCCCGCGGCGGCCGGTGCCACCGGGCTAGCGCCCGCGGCGGAGCCCTCCTGCGCCGCCGTGGGGGGCTCGGCGACAATCGGCGCCACCGGGTCAGCGTCAGCAGCGACGTCCTCCGGCTCCACCGGCGTACTCCCCGACGGAGCCGTCGGGCTGGCAGGAGAAGCAGAGCCGTCCCGCTCGGGCGAGGCGGCGCCCCTCACGATGACAGTTGGCCCCCCCTCCTGGGTGGTGCTCGCCGGCCGCCTTCGCCTCCTCATCAGGAAGGCGCTGATGTCGTCCGAGTCTTCCTCGTCTTCCTCCTGGGTGGGCGTGCTCGGCGGAGGAGGATGAGGTGGAGCGACCGGCGGGACCCTCGAGGACCCGGCGCCCTTGGAAGGGCCGGCGGCCTTCGAGGACCCGGCGCCTTTGGAGGGTCCGGTGCCTTTGGAAGACCCGGCGCCCCTTGAAGAACGGGCACCGGAGGTGGAAGACCTGGTGCCCGCCGGAAGGCGAGCGGCTGAAGCAGAAGACCCGGCGCCTCCCGAGTGCTCGACACCGGAAGGAGGAGCCCCGACTGCTCCTGACGGTGGCGCCCCGCCGCTCGGAACGTCGGCGTATTGCGGCTGGTTCCAAACCTCATCCTCCGGGAGGGGAGCCTTGGAGTAGAAGCTGAACAACACCTGCAGAAGCACAAGAGAAAACCCCGAGTAAGAATCGGTCGAGGAATGGCGAAGTCACCAGGGGGGATGAACTCGGGTACTTACGTCACTCGGGGGATTCGCCCGGCAGAAAGGAGCCGGCTGCTCGGGGAAGACCAGGCGCGTCCCTTTCTCCAAGCGCCTCTCGAGCCGGCTCTGGATCTCGCCCTCGGTGAGCTCCTCCGCAGACTCCCGAGTCGGGTCGCCTTCGCCGGTGTACTCGTACATGGGGTGCGCCCGCAACTTAGCCGGCTGCACCCTCCAGCGGACAAAAGTCGCGGTGACGACTGCTCCGGTGACTCCGGCCTCCATCGCCGCCGCAAGCTGCGCCATCACCACCGAGACGCTATCCTCCTCCCTCTCGAGTGGCGGGTCCGACCAGCTCGGTCTGATCACCGGCGGCTGACCCGAGAATGGAGGCAGCAACGGTGCCGGGTTGGCGCAGTAGAACCAGAAGGCGTGCCACCCTTTGTTGGACGTCTGCATTGGCGGAGCCGGGTAGCTCTTCGCGGTTCCCGACCTCAGCTGGAACCCGGCGCCGCCCACCACGGCCGGATGGTCCCTGCTCGGCTGCGGCTTCACCATGAAAAGGTGCTTCCACAGGGCAAAGTGGGGCTGGATGCCGAGGAAGCACTCGCAGAGCGTGATGAAGCAGGAGACGTGGAGGATGTTGTTCGGGTTGAGGTTGTGGAGCTCCAATCCATAGTAGTAGAGCAGCCCCCGCAGGAATGGGTGCGCTGGCACGGAGAACCCCCGCTCGAAAAAGAGTCCGGGGACGACCAGCTCGCCGGTGTTCGGTGTCGGAATGGTCTCCCCCTCGGCGGGGCGCCACTCGACCAACTCCTTCGGCGGCAGATGCCCGAGCCGCACGAGGGTCCTCAGCCGGAGATCCGTCGCCGTCGACTTCACCCACAGAGACATCGGGTCGGCAAGCGGCTCCTCCTTCTCACTCAACAGCTTCCAGACCAGAGCGTCCTCCTCGGCTTCCTTTGGGTCGGCTTCCCAATCCGGGGATTGCATCCGAGGTAGCTGAGGCGGCGGCTAGGGTTTTGAGCGGAGCTGGGTGTGCTAGCGGATTTGGGGGAGGGAGGCGAAGCGTTCGGGCGCAGGGAAGAAGAAGAGAGCAGCTGAATGCGTGGGCCAGACCCGTGGCCACTTTTGGAATATAAAGAGGCGGGCGGACGGTTCGGCTTCCCCACGTCGGCACGTGTCCAGATCTGCCGCGCCCCACTCCGCGCCTCTTCGGATTCCCGCGCACATCCCACGGGCCGCGACGCGCTGATTCCGTGCCCACGACCCAGCGGCGCCGCGATTCGTGCGGCTTATTAAAAGGAGATCCGGCAGTTGGCCTTTCAGGCTGAAAACCCGACGGGATACATCTCCGAAACACTGCAGTCAAGGCGTATTTCACATAAATCGCTAGCCGGCTGCCGGAAGAAGTCGGCACCGGGCGCTTTGGCTGCGAAGGGTATCAGAGGCTGGCCTCCAGCGAGGAACGCAGTCGACTGGTTACACCCGAGCGAGGGACAGTAGTGGCGTGCCCTCCATGGGTCACAAGTTGGACGCCGAGCAACTCGGAGCTACTGGATTCTTCACCCAGACCTGACGAGCACTTAAGTCTCGAAGGCCCTGGTAACCGGGATCCCCGGTTTCAGTGGAATGACCCGGTATAAGACTTCGGAACTCGGGAACCTATACGCCATGGCTGGTTTTTTCTGGTTCAGACAAGGATTTCAGAGGCATTCCCTCAGGGGACCCTAGCTGGCCTTAACCCACTCGGGAAGGTCGGGTGCTACTCGGGAGTTCAGTCAGGATTTATGGCAAGCCCCACGCTGGGTTATCAGTCGGTCCCTGCCCCCAGGGGTGGACCGGATGCCACCAGAAGCTACCCGTTAGCAACTCAACTGCCTTAACATTCCTGCCTTACGGGTGAGTGTTATCTGGCTTTAATTGTCTTGTTTGCAGGAATTCCTTTAGCCCTTCACAATCTCCCAGTCAGCCGAAGTCAGTCGGAAAGATCACCCAGAGGCAAAGACCGGCAGCGGTGAGACCGTGAAGGACTCGGGGGCTACTGATGGTGACATGGCACCCGGGTACTACCAAGGAGGACGGATCCGGCCTCCCGGCCACGGGATGGGCCGGGCCGACTACTCGGAGTCCGACTACAACACGGGGGCGCCTCACCGACGTGGAGTACAAGACAAAGACTAACGCCTGTCCGGCTTACCCGGAATTAGTTGTAACCGATTAGGAAACATATCTGTTAACCCGATCCGGACTCTGTAACCCTACCCCGGTCGGCTATATAAGGCCCGGTAGGGGACCTCCGATCGGTAGAACCCTTCATCTGACTTGATCTCCATTGTTTCATAGCACAAGCCCCTTCGAGATCGATTCTCTAGGGCTTGCGGCACTCGGGATACAGCAATACCAGCCACCAAACACAGGACGTAGGGTATTACCTCTCCGAGAGGGCCTGAACCTGTCTAAATCTTGTCTCCCGTGTGCACCCATCTAGATTTGTTGTGCTCACGCCGCCCCATAAGTAGTATTGCCGGAATAATACTCCGACACGTAGTTCGGCAGCCTGAAAATGCTGCCCACGTTGCTTGTTTACTGCACGAGGCTGCTGCTGAACAAAAGCCAGAGTAGCAGCAGCAGCAGCACGTGCTCCATCCGCCAAGCCAACACGAGCAACGCGGTGGGAATTCATGGCAACACCACCACGCCCAGCTCCCGCAGCAGAGGTCGCTCCAGAAAGGCCGGCCGGCCCGATGTTGCCCAGAGCTGGTACACCAGCAACACCAGCCGACGCCGTGAGATGACCAGCCCCAACGCCATGAGAACGGCTGTCGCTGGTATCCCGCGCCCCGCCGAGCGGACCTCCACCATGACGGGAAAAGGACCTGGCGTTGACGCCGCTCTGGTCCTCGCCGCGCCCAGTCCGAGCACCACGAGTGACTTCGCCGCCATTGAAGCTCCTGCGGAGGTGCACTAGCAGCCAATTCTTCCCTTTGTATCCGCCACCACCGCGTCCCCGATCAGCACCTCACGATTCCATAGCCACCACCTCTGCGAACGAACGAGATACAGGGGAACGAACAAGATCAGAGCCAAAAACCCTAAGACGATAACCTCTGAATAAAACCATCAGATGATCAGGACGCTTGATGCGAGAAACAGCCGTGGGCGCTCGCCGAACCAGTCTGGACTTGATCTTGTGCTGAGATGTCGCAGGATCCGAACTGGGCCTTGCCACCTGCGACCCAGCAACCTTCGAACGCATCGGAGGACCCGCTCCCCCAGCGACCAATCTGCCCGGAATTGGAACCGTCGGCCGAGAGGAGAACTCCGACGCACACCTTGCTGTTGCTGCCGGCTTCGTCAGCCGCGGATCACGGACGGCCTTGTCTAGGGCATCCGCTAGCGTCACGGGCAGGGACAACCGGTCTGGAGGAATAGGGCCCTTCCACGGACGAGCGGACGAACGAGATCCTTTCTTCTTTGCAGCAACCACCGTCCAACCATCGTCCACCGACGGCGACGCAGCATCCGCCCAGAGATGCCAGGCGTAATGGTGCTGCACCCACGCGGGGTCCTGTTTGGCTACCACCTCCACGGCCTCAGACCGCGGGAGCCCTTGTGCCACCCGTGATTTGTAAAGGTCCGTCGGCGACGCCGACGCAAACTCATCCCTATCCTGAGACAAAGCACGAGAACTAGCTAAAACAGGAGAACATACCTGACTTACTTGAGCCTGCACCGGCGCGAGGGTTAGCCGGCGACGAGGACGCTGGTGACCCTCGACGGTCGCACAGTCACCCATTGGCTAGGGTACTCTGAATAATCACCCATCTATCTCATTGGGGATGCACATGATAGCACAGAATTTTCCGTGAACCCATGAAGGGCGTAAGTGTTCATGAATTTTCTTTGTTTAGATAACACAAGTACATCTATACCATGGTTGGCATCTGTTTTTATTCTAGGGATGTGAAGTGTGCTTACATAAGGCTTATTAGCTTGACAAGACAACAGCACATGAAGACTGATCATGCCAGCTAGATATAACATTCCTCTTCAAAACTTGCGGGACGGTTCCTTCTCCATCCTTTAGTGAATATTTTCACTTATCAGTTATCAATGCTAAAAGCTCAGAAGAGATTAATGTTTGTGATTTTTCTGGGATTCCTAAAGGGTTCAATCACCTAAAAATTCCCGTTTGTGATTTTTCTATGTTTCCTAGAGGGTTCAATCACCTAAAAGAATTTCAGATTGTTATAGAAAGCATCTTCTGATTTGACTAGTAAGTCCAGCCTTAATCGCATCCACATGAGCATGACATCATTACGTTTTTAGCATAGGCTTGGCATTTTGGTAAGATAACAGCCAACAAAAACACTTAAAATATACATTGTTCAGTTGATTAGAAGTCCTCAAGCCATAGTCTAAACAATGACTAGAACAAGACGCCAGCCAATTCTTCTGATTTACCCAACTCATTTCAGTGTCTCCCTTTGAGCATAAGTATGTCTTTATTTTACTGGTAAATATCTTCTGTCACATCTATCTCAAACCAGACATGCTTTTTCACACCAGTGTCTCACAATTTTAGAAGGTACTATAAGCTTGTAATTTACATATTTATTTATTTAATTATTTTCTCCATGAGTGCTCTGTTATAACATCAGTAACTAAATTTGCTGAAAATACCAAAATTAATCCTTCAATTGTTTTTAACACTGGGCATCATTTGCAAAGTGTTGTACGCAATCTCCATAGAAACAAATAATAGAAGCCATCTTGATAGTCCAAACCCTGAGACATATACTAGCCTCATCAGAAAATCTACTCTGCTTCTAGCTATCACTAGCAAGTCGGTGAACTGAAACTACACTGCTCAATTATGAAGTCTCGTAGCCATATCGCAACAGAGGCTTTTTTTTCTCTTCTGCTCCTCCTGAGGAGAGTCGGCTCATCCATTATGTTCTCCATGGCAGGAGGGCTCGACTCAGGAGCAGGAGGTGTCTTTGCTACACTAGGCAGCTGGTCATCTTGTGGTGCTAGTGGAATTTCATCAATCTGCGCTTGCGGTGGTGACGGGGGCGTGCTATCGACGACCACCACAAGGGGCTGTTGCCCCCTTAGGGTGGCAGCGGTGGCAGTGAAGGACCCCTTCTTCCCTCTGTGGCGTGCTGATCATCGGACGTGCGCGCTGCAAAATTTGGAAATGCGTAAGTGCCAAACATGAAACATTACTATAGTAAAAAAAAGGCTAACAAGCACCTCTCAAAACGAGAACGGCAGTGACAATGACCGCAAGTATCAGCAAAATGATGACGCCAACTTCCACCGCCAGCAGAATTAGTGCTACAATAGTAGCTTGTTCACCTGCGGTAGGAGTTATAGTCACTTCTACCCGAAACGGAGGGGGGGAGGTGAAGCAGCCTCTGGTGGTGCAAACTGATGGACCGGTGGCTGCATCATCGATACATCTAAAATTAGACAATAATTAGAGTAAACATCTAGAAATTAAACAATAATTAGACCAAATATACTCAAAAAGTCTTACTATTGCAGCCGCTGGCCGGGAGATGAACATCTCCGGCTCTTATTTCCTTGCATGCCGCGTATATATCAATGAGATCTCTAATTCTGAGTCCGCTTGGCTCCTGCACGGCAGAACTCTCTGCTAATGTGCAAAGACAATATACCACGCGGTCACTCAAAACGGAGGCCTCAATGCTCGTGCAGCAGTCCTGGCCCGGTGTTGCATCTTTTAGACAATATGAGCCTACATTTATGCTTAAGTCCACTGCTGGCTGACATCATGCGCGTGGAGGACGTGGAGGCTTGACCGTTGGATCAAAATTCATAACTTTCTAGATACTACACCTAAAATATCTTACACTAGATTTTTTTCCTATAGAGTTCTCTCTAAATATCTTCACTGTGGTTATCCATGATTTCTTCTAGTGCCTTCTTCTCAAATATTTTTCTCTTGAAATACTCCAAAGTCTTCTAGAAGCTTCAAGTATGCATTGCATATTTCTCAATAATACTTTTAGATATTCAATTATACTAGAGAGCAACACTTTTTTGGTGGCTATCCTGTCACTCTACCAAGAACTCCATGCCATCCTCCCTAGAATTCTCTCATACTCATGGTGGCTCAATCTTGGTTGGTTACATGGAAGGGGAGGGCACCCATATTTATAGTTACACAAGCCCATTGGATTAGTATCAAGTGGCACACATCCAAACCCTACAACATAACTCTAGAAAGCTCCCAACAAATATTTTCCCTCTAGAGTTCTCTACAATCTGATCCAACTACTACATCTAAAATATCTTGCTCTAGATTTTTTTCCTAATTCTAGAATTCTCTATAAATATCTTCACCATGGTAATCCATGATTTCTTCTAGTGCCTTCCTTTTAAATATTTTTCTCTTAAAATATTCCAAAGTCTTCTAGAAGATTCAAGTATGCATTGCATATTTCGCAATAGTACTTTTCGTTATTCAATTATGTTAGGGAGCAAAAAGGTGGAAAAAAGGTGTGCGAATCATCAAATACATTAGTATAACAGGAAATAATTTTTTAAGATCATTAAATTCACTACAATTGAATGTTTCATTTCTCTTGCAAAATCAAGAAGTCTCTCTGCTTGAACATGGCATGATTTTCATATGACGGTAAGAACGCACAACTTAATGACAACACAAAACAACAAGGAATACACAAGAAAAACAATTATTTTTGTTGCAGGGGAATACCTTTGAAGATAATTTTCCCCTCTATTGATGCTGTTGGAATAGATCAACAGAGCACGCCACATCCTATGGCCGGTTTGGACCCTGGTCCCCTTTTATTTCTGCCCAATGTTGATCCAGCAAGCAGGGTGTTGTTCACTCTCCTTTGGCAAAGGTTGTGGAGTGAGGGGAGGCGGGCATGCTCTTTGTCCTGTTATAGACAAACTGAGCCGGACAGGAGTTGGATGGGCGCCATGGGGACATTGTCGGCTCCTGTTGCATCTACTGTGTTTTGTCCCTAAGTGCTAGCAAATTGGAAGTTGAAGGGCAGGTACGACCACTGCCATACCCTCTGCGAGCTGAGATGCTTCTTTCACCAGCACAGGTCCTAGCAGCCTCTCCTATGAGCTTGCTGTGCATTAGAGAGATCCATCTGTCCTACGCGCAGGGCTCACCTGCAGACTCTACGTGTCGGTTTTGTGGTGGGGGAGGCAGCGGAGGACATGAAGATGCACGCAGCATAGCGGCGAATGCGCATGGTGCTGGCCGGAGTTGGCGGATTGGAGGGTCGAGGAGGGAGTAGAGTTGGGTAATTCAGAATTGCTTTGGTGCTTAATTGATGGATCATATGTTACCGTAGGAAATTGTCACCTTGATGCTTGCAAGTTCAAATGGTTAGCCATAGCAAGGTATCATATTATACATATAGTTAGTTAGCTTATTGATTGTCGTCGTCCGAAAACCAATCAATCAATCTTGTTCCTGTGATTAATATCATGATGATGACTTGGTCCCTTGCAAGAGTGCAAGATTGACAACCACAATTGTGACATCTGGTGTGAAAAATCGCATGCATGGTGGAAAATGGGTGCAGGAGCTAGACTTGTTCAAGGTCTTGAAACAACAATGATATCAAAAAATTGATTTCTTTATGTCTTGTACTAATAGAGTATATAATGATCAAACCTATAGCTAATTGACACCAACCTGGCAAGCAGAATATGTTAACTTTTTTCATCTTTGTTGAGTCATCTTGTTCATTGTTATATTAAATGTACCTAAGTTTTAAATCTTGTTAGGGCAACAAACTTCTTTGTTATGTTTAGTTTAACTTCAGTTAGTGAACATTTAGCCTGAATATTCAATAAAGCCATTGTTCGCACGAAATTGGATCCGTGAAACACCTAGGTGATGGGAGTCGCCAATCGCACTTACGTATGCGATAACCGGATGCTTTTCGAGCAAAGCAACAAAGGATAACTATCGCACTTACGCGTACGACGAGCGATTGCTTTCCGAGCAAAGCAACAAAGATCTTCCTATTTACGTGAGGAAGAACCGACTGTTTTACAGCGCAAAACAGCAAAGATCTACTACTAAGAAAAGGTAAAAGATAAAAGATAAAAGATTGATTTGATCGATTGTTGGATGCTCTCAATCGGCCGTCACCCTTTACATATTTATAGGGCGGCTGGTCTTCCCGTAGGAGGTTCGGACTCCTAATCCTAATCTGATTACAAATATATCTCTTTCCTTGCTTAAAGGATCTGGATTCTACCGTACATGTAACTTTCCATACAAACCAAGATAGCTTTCCAAATCTTAACTGCTTCGGACGCCGACATCCAGACTCTTCTCGGCGCACAGGATATCCTTCCTTAACAAACTGGATAGACTTCCAAATCTTGTAGGACTCTCCTTGATTGCCTCGCCGCGTTTCTTGCGCCTCAAGCTGAAGTCTCTGGCGTCGGGTAAGTCTTGAAGGATAGTACTGCAATTCAGACTTGCTGAAGATGGTCCTTCGCGGGTGCTCGGGGACGAACTTGGACCGCTCGGGAATCCGCCGAGTGCTTGGGGACGAACTCGAACTGCTCGGGGATCAGCCGAGTACTCGGGAAAAAACCCCTCGGGGCTGGAGACCTTCTCGGGGCTGGGCCACTCGGTATCACCAGTACTCGGGGCCGATGTTGCTCGGGGCCGCCACTGTTGAATACCCAGAGGTACCGCTCGTGACTTGATGGCGTAGTGCTCGGGGCGTGGGCGCTCGGGGACACCTCCAACTGCTTGGGTCTTCGGGAACTTCTGCGAGCACCTTCGCACTTGGGATATGATGACTACTCGGGATGCAGTGAGCACTCGGGGGCACTCGGAAACGCCGCGAGCACTCGGTATCAAATATGCCGCGAGCGTCCAGGCCACTCGGCTGTATTAATCCTGCATGTAAGAGTAAATGCTGTATCCATACTGTTAGTTTCATCATCTCAACTTCCAGCAAACCTAATACTTAATTTGGCCCACTGAATAAACCTTCAAGCCAAATTACGCTGTAAACACATGCCCCCCTGCTTTTTGGCATAATTGCATTTGCCAAAAACACCTTGAACTACATCGTTGCTCAGGGCGATATTTTTAAAGGGCATATCGGCCATAGATTTTGTTAAGCTACTTGCCACATACTCGGGTAATACTTTTTCAGATATTTCCCATTAAGAGCCCTAGATAACCATTCCCCTTGCAAAGATTCTACAAGATAGGAATTCCCGGGGACTATCTCGACAACTCTAAACGGGCCCTCCCAACTCGGCGACCATTTGCCGATTTTGTTGTCCTGAGCTCCAACAGGTAAAATCGTTTTCCATACTAGGTCTCCTATCTGAAACGATTTTTCCTTTACTCTTTTGTTGTAAGCCTTGGCAACTCTCAACTTCTCCTTCTCGATTTCTTGTAAGGCCTTCAACCTCTCTTCTGGAACATCATCTATCTTATCTATCATCAAGTGGCTGTAATCTTCAGCCGACAAGTTGTCTTGCCTGGCTATTCTAAGAGCTTGTAGTTTAACTTCCACGGGCAACACCGCCTCCTGCCCGTACACCAACTCGAATGGCGTCACTCGGGTGGCTCCATGCTTGGATATCCTATGGGCCCATAGTGCTTCTGAAAGAACTTCATGCCACCTTCTCGGATGTTCCTCAATTTTCTTCTTTATCAGCTTGATCAAAGTCTTATTGCTGGACTCGGCCTGCCCGTTGGCTTGGGCATAATAGGGCGACGAGTTCAACAACTTGACCCCAAAGGACTCGGCAAACTCACTGAATTGGTGAGACATAAAGGACGCACCCTGATCAGTTGTCAGAGTTTGAGGGATGCCGAACCTATGAATGATATGTTCTAGAACAAAGCTAACCACTTCTTTATGAGTCATATTTCTTAAAGGAACTGCCTCGATCCATTTAGTGAAATAATCTGTAGCTACGAGGACGAAACGATGACCTTTCGACGAAGCAGGATGTATTTCCCCAATGAAATTTAAACCCCATCCTCTAAATGGCCACGGCTTTATAATAGGGTTCATCTTAGCCGCGGGTACTAATTGTATGTTCCCGAACTTCTGACATGCTTCACACCCTTTGTAATACCGAAAACAGTCTTCTAACATAGTCGGCCAATAGAATCCTGCCCTCTTCAACAACCATTGCATCTTAGGGGCCGACTGATGTGTTCCGCATATCCCTTCATGTACTTCTCCCATAGCTACCCTTGACTGGTCGGGACCTAAGCACTTCAATAATACTCCATCTATTGTCCGGCGATACAACTCGTCGTTAAACAAGATGTATTTTATGGCTTGCCGCCGAATTTTCCTCTCTCTTGTTTGACCCGGATTTTTCAAATAACTAACTAAAGGCACCCTCCAATCATTAACTTCCAAACCGCTTGACGACTCGGCAGCCTGTGTTAAACTGTTGCCCCCCGAGTCGGAATTGGATCTACACGAGTCGGCTTCGACTTCCAGTAAGTCGGCCCGGCCTTTGACAGCAACGAGCATCGGTTCTCTGGATACAAAAAACTTTCCTCTTCTGACTTGGTACCCGGATGCTTGCTGTGCCAAATAGTTGGCTCTAGAATTCTCCTCCCTGGGAATGTGACTGATACTAAAGGTATCTAACAGCTTGACTATATCTAAACATCGGTCTAAATAGCTATTCAGCAACCCATCGAAGCATTGAAACTCTCCATTGACTTGCTGAACTACTAGCAATGAATCTCCAAAAGCATCTATATCTCTTACACCCATGTCTATTAAGCTTTGTAAACCAAACAACAGTGCCTCATACTCTGCCTGGTTATTAGTGCAAGGATACTCTAGTCGGACCGATGACTCATAGATAACACTATGTGGTGAGACTAAAACGCTGCCAATGCCTTGCCCACTTCTACAAACCGATCCATCAAAGTAAAGCTTCCATGTACATATGCTAACATAATCAACATCTTCTTCATCATTAACCCTATGATCAACAATGAAGTCGGCGACAATTTGACCTTTCGTGGCACGCAACGACTCATATGTCAAATCAAATTCTATTAAAGCATAAGCCCATTTGCCAATCCGTCCGCTAAGAATCGGTTGTTGCAACATATACTTGATCACATCGACTTGGCAAGACACTATGCATGCACTCGAAAGCAAATAATGCCGAAACTTGGTGCATGCGTAAAACAAGGATAAGCATAGTTTCTCGACGAACACGTACCGACTTTCGGCGTCGAGTAGTCGGCGACTTATGTAGGCGATGATGTACTCCTTCTTGTCGACTTCCTGAGTTAGCACTGCGCCGAGTACTTTATCTTGTGCAGCGATGTACAGTCGGAACGGGACTCCCGACTTGGGTGCTCGGAGTACTGGAGGGCTCGATAAGTATCTCTTGATACTATTGAAGGCGTCTTGCTGTTCTGCCCCCCAAGCGAACTCGGCTTCGTTCTTTAGCCGGAGCAAAGGGACAAACGATTCAATCTTACCCGCCAGGTTAGATATAAATCGTCTTAAGTAGTTTATCTTCCCCAATAGACTCTGCACATCCTTTTTGCATGTCGGCTCTCCTAACTTCTTAATGGCTTCTATCTTCTTAGGGTCAATCTCTATACCTTGCTCATGAATTATGAACCCTAAGAACTTTCCAGCCGACACACCAAACGCGCATTTGAGCGGGTTCATCTTCAACCCATACCGACGCATTTTTTCAAAGGCTAGTCGCAAGTCGGCCAAGTGGTGTTCATAGCCGTCCGACTTGACGACGATGTCATCAATATAGACTTCTAACACAATGCCTAAGAGATCATGGAAGATCAAGTTCATAGCACGCTGATACGTAGCGCCCGCATTCTTCAAACCGAATGTCATGACGACCCACTCGAACAACCCGACAAAACCGGGGCAACGAAAGGCAGTTTTAAACATGTCTTCTTCGGCCATAAAGATCTGGTTATACCCGGCATTGCCATCTAAAAAGCTAAGTACTTGGTGTCCGGAGGCGTCGTCTATCAACATGTCGGCTATAGGCATAGGATACTCATCTTTAGGTGTGGCTTTATTCAAATCCCTGAAGTCTATGCATACCCTAATCTTGCCAGTATTCTTCTTCTCGACTGGCACAATGTTTGAAATCCACTCGGCGTATCTGCATGGCCGAATGAACCCTGCCTTTACCAGTCGGTCGACTTCTTCCTTGATACGATCATACAGATTAGGGTTGAAACGCCTAGGCGGTTGCTTGTATGGTCTGAAGCCGGTCTTGATAGGTAACTTATGTTCGACCAGACTTCTACTTAACCCGGGCATCTCTGTATAATTCCAAGCAAAGCAATCTACGAACTCTTTGAGTAGCGCACATACCTTATTCTTCTGGCCGACTTCCATATTGGCGTTAATGAATGTTGGTCGAGGCACGCCTCCGTCGCCAATATCAACTTCTTCCAGTGGGTCGGCCGACGAGAACCCTTGTCCGAGCTTCTCCATGTCGTCGAAATCTTCGATAGTCTCATGCATATCGTTCTTGCCCAAACGATATTCCTTGGTGCGCTTTTGTAGCCATTTAACGCTATCTTCTTTATTCATTTATAAAGATACATTATTTAGCCGAGCTATAAAAGCCGGCTGTGCTTGTATCGGTACAAATCCGTCCTTACCGATACTGACGTAGTCGTAGTCGGATAAGTTCCTACCCGACAGGCACTTCATGTCACCGTGCTGCCAATCGACTATAGTCTCGGCTAAAGCGATGCAAGCCGAGTTGTCTGCTTCAATCACTTCGACGTCCTCATCTACCCACTGGATTAAGCACTGATGCATGGTAGAAGGGATGCAACAATTGGCATGGATCCAGTCTCGCCCCAAGAGCATGTTGTATCGGCCTTTGACGTCGACCACGAAGAATGCAGTCGGCAGGGTTTTGCTTCCGACTGTAAGTTCTACCGACAATATGCCCTTGGCTTCGGATAGCTCCCCCGAGAACCCGCTGAGTCCCATGTTTGTCTTCATCAACTCGGACTCCTTTCGGCCTAGTTTGGAGAATACCGAAAGTGGCATGATGTTGACCCCAGCGCCGCCGTCGACGAGCATTCGGCCAATCGGTCTTCCGTCGATGTGGCCTTTGATGAATAAAGGCTTCAGATGCTGCCCATGCTCCTCCGGTTTCTTGAATATGGCGGCACTCGGCCCGAGCAGAAGCTCTGCGACTTCCGACTCAGGAGCGCGGAACTCGATCGGTAGTTCGAACACCATATTGATGTCCATGTCGGCGGGTACTTCTCCGACATCCTTGCTGGCAGCCTCGTCTTCTTCCTTCGCGATGCGCTTCTCCTTCCAGGTCATCTTTGCGGGCTTCATTGGTTGGGCTTGGTTGAACCATTCGTCGCGCTTCTTCTCAACGAGCTCCTCCCTGAGCTCGAGGGCTCGCAGCCGCTGGACCCTCCACTTTTGAGAGTGCGTGAGTCCTGTGGGGCACCATTGCGGCTTCGGTTTGGTTCCTGGTTCAACCGACTTGATCTTCTTCGCCTGCTGACTTGGCGTGGATTCGACGCCGGGTCCCGCTGCATTGCTGGATTCTGGCTTGTCCGAGTCGTGTACCGTGCCGAACCGTACCCGCCGAGTCCCTGCTGGTGGAGCCGAATTAATTTGCGAGCTAATTAACACGGCTGACCGTTGTGGTCGACTTCCTTCTGAGGCTCGGCTGATGCTCATCTTGTTCGACTCGGGCCGGGTCGTGGTGTGCTCATCGGGTTTGGACTCGGCGTGCTTGACTGGTATCCAGACTTGCCTAGTCGGCGAACTCCTTGGGGTCGCCGGTCGACTTGGTACGTCGGGTGCCTTGCGCCGAGTGGCAAGTCGGTTCCATGGTCGGATTCCCGACTCGACCCGCGTCCTCTTTCCGTGGGGCCGCTCTCCGAATCCAGACGGGATCCAGTTCGGCTGAAACATGCCGAGTGGCCCAGCCGGATGCGGCGCCCAAGGGTTGAAACCCCATGGAGGGCACTGTGGGTAGAAAGTGTGTGCGCCTCCCCAGTACGCCGGACCTGTTGCTAAGTATGGTGGTTGCACGTATGGGCCCCCCTGCCAGTACTCGGAACCACCGGAACCTTGTCGGGGAGGAGACCTGGGGCGCTTGGCTCCTCCAAGCCGAGTGAACACATTGTTGGTTGTGTATTTGTTCAGCAATTGCTTCACTGTCGGCTTTGGCCTCGCGGGCTGACTCTTCCCTCGATTAATCTTCCAGATGCCGACTTCTGGATTCTTTGGCTTGATCATTTTTGGAGTCGGCGAGGAGTTCGAGTTGGTTGTTTTCGGAGTAGGAGAGGGACTCGACTTGATCATCTTTGGAGTAGCTTTGTTGTCAATGATGACGTTCTTCCCTTTGGTGGACTCGGCCTGATGTGACCGAATCAGCACTTTCTTCTTCTCCAAGTCGATCACGTTGATCGGGAAAGGATCACTGTCCAGCTTCATCTTGGAGCTCTGAGCAAACGTCAATCGTCCGTCATTAATGGCCGATTGCACCTGTCGGCGAAACACATTGCAGTCGTTAGTAGCATGAGAAAAAGAGTTATGCCACTTACAATATGCTCTTTTGCCCAATTCATCCGCCGACGGGAACACGTGCCCTTCCCTTACTCGGATCATATTCCCCTGCAGGAGCATGTCAAAGATTTTGTCGCATTTACTAATGTCAAAAGTGTACCGCATCTCCTCTTTCCGAGTGGGTGTAGGTCTAAGAGCTGGACAAGCAAATGGTTTTGACTTGGGAGTATTAACCCACTCGGCAATGCATATGTCAGCGTCGTCCTCGCTGTCCGAGCTGTTTTCGTACGTTATGACATTGATTGCCGATTTCTCTTTGGCTTTGCCCTTAGCATCTCCGAACCGGCTGTATGTTTTGACGTCCTTAGCGCGGTTCTCTTGTGCTACAGCCCTCTGAGCGACTTGGCTAATGGTTAGGAATTCTTGGCCCTCTAATCTGTCCTTAATATGGGCGAGCAAACCTGAAAAAGCAAGGTCGGCAAGATCCTTTTTGTTTATAGTTAAACTAAAGCACTTGTTCTTAACCTCTCTGAATCTTCTAATGTAATCACAGACCGGCTCGTTGTACTTTTGTTTAACCATCGTCAGATCCGAGAGCCTGAGCTCGGTCTCACCACCGTAAAAGTAATCGTGGAACTGCCGTTCTAGATCTGCCCAGGACGTAATAGACCTAGGGGCAAGCGAGGTGAACCAAGTGAAGGCAGTACCCGACAATGACAAAGGAAAAAGTTTTATTCTGTAGATATCCGACGTGCCGACTTCACTACTCTGTGCTAAGAATTGCCCTATATGCTCGAAAGTCGACCTATTGTCTTCCCCTGTGAATTTGACAAAATCAGGAATTCTAAACCCGCGGGGGTACGGCATGGTGTCGTAGCACTCGGGGTATGGCTTTAGGTAACCCCGAGAGCCATCTTTAGGTATTACGCCGAGTTCTCTGAGTACTGAGGTGAGTTGGTCTTTATAGCTCATATCGGCCAGCGGGGTACGCGAACTCGGCTGTGGTAACTCGGGTTGGATTTGTTGCGAGTTAAAATATGCCTCTAGAACCGGCCCATGAGGGACTCCGGTACCGAGAGGTGGAATAGGTGGTGTGCTATACGCGACTGTTTGATAGCAGGGTTGTGGGATGTTCGTGCTAAGGCTTAGACTTCGGTCATTATTGGGAGAACTCTGGGACACCGAAGTCGGATTGACAGAAGTCGTGACCACGGGGGCGACTTTTACCCGATGATCGACTCTGTCAGGGTCAGGGTACATCGGCTGTTTGTTCCGATGTTCATCGTTAACTTGTAAGACTGTAGATCTAACCTGACCCGGCAGACTATCCTGTAAGTCTTTAGCGATTTACTCTTTCAATTCGTCAAATCGGCTATTCAATACTCGAGCGAATAATTGCGCCGATTTGTCCATCTCAGTGCCATATCTGCTAGCTACCGACACGTCGATTAGATTAGCGATTTCATCAGAACATGTCGGTTTACTCACCTCGGGTTTGGGCGCAGGAGGTGGACTCGGCACGACTACTTTCTTGATGACACCGTTTCTCGTCTTCTGGTAGCCGGCAAACTTTTGCCGGAGTCGCTCCGCCTGCTCCTCTTCGAGTTGTTGTTCAATCTCCCGCCGTTCATCTTCAGATAAGTCGTCGAGCGTGACGGCGATGATGTTTTCCGGGTTGACGATGCTTCCATCTTTGGAGTCGGGATTCATCGTGTAACCTTTGCTTCTCTTCCCCAGCGGAGTCGCCAATTGTGTTCGCACGAAATTGGATCCGTGAAACACCTAGGTGATGGGAGTCGCCAATCGCACTTACGTGTGCGATAACCGGATGCTTTTTGAGCAAAGCAACAAAGGATAACTATCGCACTTACGCGTACGACGAGCGATTGCTTTCCGAGCAAAGCAACAAAGATCTTCCTACTTACGTGAGGAAGAACCGACTGTTTTACAGCGCAAAACAGCAAAGATCTACTACTAAGAAAAGGTAAAAGATAAAAGATAAAAGATTGATTTGATCGATTGTTGGATGCTCTCAATCGGCCGTCACCCTTTACATATTTATAGGGCGGCTGGTCTTCCCGTAGGAGGTTCGGACTCCTAATCCTAATCTGATTACAAATATATCTCTTTCCTTGCTTAAAGGATCTGGATTCTACCGTACATGTAACTTTCCATACAAACCAAGATAGCTTTCCAAATCTTAACTGCTTCGGACGCCGACATCCGGACTCTTCTCGGCGCACAGGATATCCTTCCTTAACAAACTGGATAGACTTCCAAATCTTGTAGGACTCTCCTTGATTGCCTCGCCGCGTTTCTTGCGCCTCAAGCTGAAGTCTCTGGCGTCGGGTAAGTCTTGAAGGATAGTACTGCAATTCAGACTTGCTGAAGATGGTCCTTCGCGGGTGCTCGGGGACAAACTTGGACCGCTCGGGAATCCGCCGAGTGCTTGGGGACGAACTCGAACTGCTCGGGGATCAGCCGAGTACTCGGGAAAAAACCCCTCGGGGCTGGAGACCTTCTCGGGGCTGGGCCACTCGGTATCACCAGTACTCGGGGCCGATGTTGCTCGGGGCCGCCACTGTTGAATACCCAGAGGTACCGCTCGTGACTTGATGGCGTAGTGCTCGGGGCGTGGGCGCTCGGGGACACCTCCAACTGCTTGGGTCTTCGGGAACTTCTGCGAGCACCTTCGCACTTGGGATATGATGACTACTCGGGATGCAGTGAGCACTCGGGGGCACTCGGAAACGCCGCGAGCACTCGGTATCAAGTATGCCGCGAGCGTCCAGGCCACTCGGCTATATTAATCCTGCATGTAAGAGTAAATGCTGCATCCATACTGTTAGTTTCATCATCTCAACTTCCAGCAAACCTAATACTTAATTTGGCCCACTGAATAAACCTTCAAGCCAAATTACGCTGTAAACAGCCATTTAGGCTGAACATTTAGCGCTTTGCAGTTTGATATATCTCTATTTTTTAGGCTCTTAAGCTGAGGTCAAATGAGTTAACATTCCATATATTTCTTTATACAGGTGAGGTTGTGAGCAAATTTGTTTTGCTAATCCACTTGCTGCAATTTTATGAGTGCACCTTCTTTGAAGGATACACAGTGGAGAACTTCTTCTATTTTTCATGATGACCTAAAGAAAAACATGGATTCTTTAAAGTCAAGCTACTGTCTAGTGTCCACATTAGCATTCTAGTGTTTTTCATTGCCTTAGCTTTCTTGCTTTACTAGTAGTATTATCTCAGATTTAAGAAAGTAGTTGGTTATATAACAGGGATGGCTAAGGATATGAAGAAATTTCGTGAAGGATGGGCTGGACGATTAAAGAAATAGAGGGGCTAGCTAGTGCTTTCAAGAATTTAGTAAACAATAGTTTATCTCTGTTGTCTTGCTCATGCGCAAATGATATGAACCAAATGCTACTTCAAATCGAACAACTAGCTAGTACCCTTGATCATGTTGTGAAAGAGTCAACCACATTTCTTGATGATTCTGTTCCTGTGGAGGATGATATCGCTCGTGGCTTCGATCCTGATGATCTTATACCATGTGACTACGAGAGCGGTCATAGTGGTGAATCTGGTTTTAGTTAGCGATATGAAGATGAGGGGATTGATTTTGATAGTGATGATTTCAACGAGAATTTAAGTATAATGTGGAAATGAAATTGTTGTACATAGATTAAGAATCTAAGTAGAACTACTTAATGATGGATTCTGTGCCGCTGTTCAATTACTTCATATATTGATGCATTCTTTATACTGGTGTTGTAGTATTGTTGAAGTATTAGTGATCCGTACGCACTTATCCCTCGCGGAGTTATTCTCTTCTCTTCGTTCTTGTTCTTCTTCTCTCCCTCTTGCATTTTTCTCTTGATCTTGTTTTCTTTTCTTTTTCTTTTCTCAGATCACTTCTCAGATCACTCTTTGATCTGTTTGTTTTGCTTCAAGGCATTTTTCTTCTGTTGCAAGAAGCTCTTAGTTGGGCTTCAACTAAATATGGAATTTAGTATTTTGGGTCAGCTCAGAATTTTATTGTTACATTGTAGAAATAAATCAGATATTTGAGGCCCAATCTTAGTTGGGCCACATCACACAATCGACTATTAGTGAAATATGCTTTTAGAGTGGGCGCCGCGGGTGGGGTGCGCGACCGGTGGCGCGTCGCGGTCCCCACGCGCGGAGCCACGGCTGTCGCGGTGCATCCGATTCCCGGCACCTTGTCGCGCGTCCCACATGCGATTTCCATGCGTCGCGGCTGGAAGTCATGATTTTGGCACGTGTCGCGTGCCCCGGCCGTCGCGAAGACACTTCCGGCTTTTCTCTCCGAAAGGGGCTATTTGCGGCATTGCAACTCGGAGGGGGGTCATTTTTGGCTTTTTTCCTTAGTACATGCTACTAGGTTAGGGTCGTACTACTCCAGTATCATTACTAATACTATATACAGTTGAATGTTGCCTTGGACTTAGTAGTGTTTGCTGCCAACAACACGCATTCATAAGAAGAAAAAATTGAAAAAATAAATGACTTGGCAAATTGATGTTGTAGACTTTAACAGAAATATTAAGTTACCCTCGAGTGGCATTCGGCACTGGCCGGCAACACTAATGTGGTCAAACACAGAGGGTCTCGTAGCCTCAAGCTCCTCAGGATGGTGTATATTTGCTATGATCAGTGACTTGGGGCGTTTTGAAAAATCAGGGGTTAAGATCCCATTCGACCGATGTTAGCCTCTCAGAGGCTAAGCAGTTGTGGGTGCCTCTTTTTCATAAAACAATTTTGTAACCTGCTTGGAATTGAAAAAAAGGAGAAAAGGCACATGACATGCGGGCAAGCGGCTGAGCTTGAAGGTTCATCTAGCCCCTAAGTGTGGTTTTGGTAATTAATGATAATACCTATGGACTAACAATTGTATTGATAATTATTTATAAATTATTCCATAGGTGATGCATGAATGATAAGAGCATGGATTCACTGAGGAATGCCACGAGATCAAAAGAGATGCATCGAGATCAATGAGCTTTAAGTGGTAGTCATGTGATGAAGAAGAAGCTAGAGAGAAAGAGACCTCGGATGATCAAGATTGGGGTTCAAGATGTGAAACAAAAATGATCGAGGTGAAGGTCGAGTGCACGATCTAAGTGTGATCCTAAGTGGAACACTAAGTAATCGTGTACGAAGCTCATGAGTTGAGCCAAAAGAGGATCAAGATGAGGTCCATGAGTTGGAGTCAAGATGTTGGCAATAGAGCGTGAAGATTAAGTCATTTGTGTGGTTTAAGTGACTAAAGGTATGTTATTGTCAATTAATGTTTATGAACTAACCTATTTGTTTTGTGATACAGTGTGTTGGGGTTAGGTTCCATGGGCTCATGTGTTGATACAAGGTATTGAAGACTAAATCTGTGAGTTGGATTAGAGACGTTTGAGAATCAAGCTTGAAGGTTTTGTGATGAGACGGTGACCCGATATTTTGGTGAGACGAAGGTGGCTAACGGTTTGGTGGAGTTTGACCTTGACGATCCGACAATACCGTACGCGACGGTACGCCTTAGCAATCACTAAACAACCTCCGATGGTTATTAACCTTACCGTAGGCACGATCAACCTGAACAACGAAGTTCGTGTTCCTGCAGGCAATCGAAGAACCAGCAAGAACTATGATAAATTGCAATTTGAAATTACGAGTATTAAATTGGCACAAGAGATAGAAGAATGTATATTGGGATTCCACTGGCATATTGGGATTCCACTGGCAATCTAAACAAGGTAGTAGTCCTACACGACTTGTAGATGTGATAATGTAGCAGTCGCTAAACAACTCAATGAAACCCAAAAACTAAAGAGAGAATCCTATGGGGTATATAAAGACAAGAGGTGATATGTTATAAAGGCAGTCTCGGATTGTTTTGACTTTTGCGATCGACTCATAAGGAATTTGGATATAGAGTTGGACAGGTTGGAAAGAGCATGAGATAAGATTTCCAAAGAGTCCAAGATCACCTAAATCGAAGTCCGTATGCTCGAGATAAAGATGTTTGAAGTCAAGGCTGTCTTAGCAATCCGAATCAGAGTCCAGATCTTGTGGGACTCTATCTCTAGCACTTCTTGGACCAAAAGTGACGTGGGAAAACTCCTTGTACAACACTAATTCATGTGGGGACATCTTCATTGGTACATCTTCATGGACACATGAACTCCATTCCTTTCTCCTCCCGAAAACTTGAACTTGAATCCTCGCTTGTTCTTGACGATCTTGACGAACCGTCGTTTGTTCTTTATAACTCGAGCAGCGGATGTACTTGAAGTAGTGGAAGTAGAGGTGGCAGCGGGTATATCCATGTGGGCCATGTCCTCATCACTTTGTCACTTGTGGTCGATAGACCAAATGACTAAGGTATAAAATTGTAAATTAAGGTTTATGGACTAACTCATGTGTTATATGCTTGAGAGTGAGTTGGGGTTAGGTCCATATGATGGCAAGAGTTGAATTGAGATATTCAAATATGCCTAGTTGGAAGAGCAAGATCAAATTGAGCTTAGTGGGCGACTCACATACTCGATGCTTGCGGTTCATGTCTTGATGATGAACCGGTGAAGACGAAATGAAGAGAGAAGCCTCCTATGCTTGGTGCATGGGAAGCTATCAATTGATCTTTGTCAATCTTCTGGAGATTGAGAGAAGATCAAGATGGGAAGTAAGGATGAAGTTCATCATCAAGCTTTAGTTGAGTTGGTGACAAGCTTAGACTAGCAATGAGAAGTGTCGGTACTTGGATGATGTGTTCATCAAGTTGACGGAATTGCTCAAGGCAAAGGCACAACTAGACTAGGTTTTCTAGTTTTGCCGGTCTCAAGAAGTTTGGTGGGAGACTGGGCTATAGGTTCGGTAAACGTACAATCAAGAGGGGTTACCGGATGCATAGTGTCACACCCCGATTTTCCAAAACCCAAAAATTTGGACTTTCAAAACTTTTTACTAAATAATGCTAACTAAAGTACACCTGATTAAAACTTTACATCAAATCATTCTAACCCTAAAGCAAATCGGGCCAAGATCTTCTGTCTTTGATCCCCTTCCTTTTCCTAGTCGGTGTAACCCAGACCGACGTCTGCAGCTACATTCCCAACCGTACACCTGTGAAATGGAAACACATATATATGTCGCAAATCTCTTCCGACTGGCGTGATCCTCCACCATCCACTTCACCATGTCCTATCATGAATATGTGCACATATATACTGCTTTTATATATACACACATACGCAAAACCCTAATCCATTCTTCCCGAGCTACGGAACAAAAACCCTAAACGCATCTTTGGCTCTGCCACAATCCTATGCATATATACGCGCATATCGGCAATACTTCCCCAAGTCCTAGCTCCCATGACCTCCTACCACTAACCTAGTCGTACATGCATATGCATAGGAACATATATATGGCATTAATCCATCACACCGCCATGGAGCATAAGCACATGAATAAATATACTGCACGTGTAGGTGCATTCATAAGGGTCTTGATTCCCTTCCAACCGACCCAGCTGAGATGAATTAGATTCTAGCGGTACGAACTCAATGTTGGCCTCCTGCTGTTCTACCAGGCACACGCGCTGTCTACTTGCCAACGCACCAACGGTGCCTAATCTTCACTATGCCTCTATAACAAGCTGGTGAGCCCTCTTTACTTCTCATATTCACCACCCCTGCCAGTGCACAACCACCCATGACATCTGCCCTCTCTTTTCTCTCTTCATCCCGAGCACCAACAGCCAGAGTCAACACCCCTCTTTACTCCCTTCCTGCCTCCTTTGACACGTTGTGCACCTCTCTTTCCATGGCAGGAATCCTGGCCCAACCACCCCTATGCATCTACAGCGTCGGCCATCTGCTATTTCCCTTTTAACTCTACCCCTCTGCATTGATCTAGCCCGAGCTCCACTGCCGAACAGCTCTGTTTCTTCACCAAAACATCCGCGCCTAGAATCAGTCCCGAGCTCCATCTGCCTCCCCATTTCTTCTTCCTCCTTCTGCCATATTCCCTCTCACTTGCCGCTGGAACTGCTTCTCCACGCCATTCAATACTTCTCAAATTCGGTGCCTAACTTCAGCTCTAATCTTCCTGTGTAGCAACAGCAGCAGCCAGCACAACACTAGTACAATAGCTGGCATTAACTCTCTCTCCTACAACCTACAAAACACTCATGCGCCATTTCTTTCCATCCCCAAGCTCCGGCTTCTCTACCCCGAGCCCTCTGTAGTTTCCTCGAGCATCAGCACGGACGCTAGACTTCCTAACTCCATTCCTTCTTCCATCTCCCCTCCTCAAGCCAAGAGGATGCTTCTAGTTTTTCCCCTGTACTCCGCATTCTTCAGCACCGAGCCTCACTCCCTCTTCCATTTCTCACTCCCTCAAGCCCTTTTGCTCCTCTTCATTCCTTCCACCAAGTAGCTCCTTCTTCCTCCCTCCCCTTTTATGCCGCAGCTCCTCCCCCATGGTCTCCCCCTGATCTTCTTCAAGCTGGGACGAGCAACCTCTCCTCCCCATTCCCAACCTCCCTACCCGAGCTCCAGTACAGCCACAACCCCCACAACTCCCTTCACCGAGCTGCCAAGCCCCATTCCTCTCCACCGTGCTTCTCTCCAAGAAAAAGACCGACATCTCCCCTCTGCTCCCAACCTCCCTTACCCGAGCTCCCTCAAACTCATCAATCGGAGCTTCTGTCTTCCCTGAGCGTCCTGGACTCGTCCTGGAGCTCGCCGTCGCTGGAGCTGCTGAACCTGAGATAGCACCGTCTCAGCCCAACGAGTCTGGCGAGGAGCTCACCGCCATTCCCTAGCATCTTTTTCCCTAATTTGAGCACCTTGGCATCCCGCACCTGCTCGACAAGCGCCGCTGCGTCTACCCTCCAGTCGAGAAGCTCCTTAGGTGGCTCCACCCCACCGGCGCTGTCGCCCTTCACCCCGCCTTCGGCAAACACAGATCCACCGCCACTGGAATCTTCTTCCCCAGTGCCTCCACCTCGGTCGGCTCCAGAGAACCTTCTCGCCACCGTACTACTAGGGCCTGGCTACGGTTACTGCAGCCGCTGCTTCCGCCGGTAGGCTATCGTCAAGCCAACTCCCATGCCTCCGCCGTCCCCGCTACGAACGCCGCCGCTGCTTGACACCGGAGGAGCTCCCGAGCTGCTCCCAAAGCTCTCCCCCTCTCCTTTTCTTGAGCTCTTCCCCAAGATCCTCCGCTCCATTCTACTTCCTCTCTGATCCACTACCTTCTCCTACCGCAAAAGTGGCACTCACCCGAGCTGCTCACGCTGCTTCTAAGCGCTTCACCGCTCCAATCCCTTTTCCCCGGTATCTCCAAGCTCCCGAGCCCTGCTGGACCTGTGGGCAGCTTTAGTGGTAACGCCCCAAGAATTTTCGCCTTCTCTGTTGGTAAGACGTAAAGGTGAGTTGAGGAAAGCGTTTTTCCCTTAGAAAAGCTCCAGTTTCTATCCAGATAAACCAACAGCCCCAGTTCGATCGGTTCGAGGGTTTCTAGTCCGAGTATTCGCGGACTAATTCTGGTTCTGAAAAGCTAAAGTAATTGTCTTCCAAACTTTTACCTCAAGCAAAAATCACAAGCACTATAGACATTTAAGTTATAACAAAACGAAGTTAGTAAGGGTCATATTTCCTTTTTATCCAACATATACGACACATACGTTAATTTCAGAGCAATTTAAAATGCAAACTGAATACGTCTCGGTGGATCAAGAAGATTAAAATGCCTCCTGAACCGTTTGGCCTAAACCTTTTTGAGTAAAACTCAGGAGATATAAGTTTTCCTACCTAATGAAAACATGATCATACTTACTCTCTAAAGAAAAATTAATTCCTTGGATCTATTTCTCTTCTCTACCAAAACCAAGTTCCAGAACACCTAAAGTATGAAGGTAAGACATGTTGAGAAATTTCTGTAACCCTAGGAAAACCATCACCAATAAGTGTCGACAATGCCGATAGAACCAACTCCCATCCTAACAAAAGTCATCATCTCTTGTGATCCAAGGTATAGCTAAAAATGAAACCTAATTAGGGTCTAGAGTGTTCTAGACGTAGTCCCGGCACATATGCCTTGTCTAATACCTCCTGAATCGCGAGGTAAACTAAAACTTCCAAAACCCTAAAGAATAGTACACACGCACGTCCTCCGGAAACCCTAAATGCTCATGTAGGCACGTCGCCTTCGAAAATCCTAGCTCAACAGAAAACCCTTAAGCTGATACCTTCTGTCGTGACAATATGTACCGTATTGCTCTCTTGCTGTATTTGGGTCTTATCAGGTTTTTATCTCGTGCCGATGATTCATACGGCGTCTTTCCGACGTGTAGATACCAACGTTAGGAGATACCACGCGAAGGATTTCGGACAATTACCGAATCAAGTTCAAAACCGAGATTCAGCCAATTTTGCTAGGCAAGCATTCCCACCTTGATCATGTTGAATCCCATATGTGTGAAATTTAATTATTTTGTTTACGAAACTTGCATGCTATGTGGATATCAACGGTATTTTATGTAGACCTAGTTATACCCCATAGCTGCATATGACTTAGGTTCGAATATCCAATTCTTGTAACCCTAGAAGTATTAGTCGGTTGTTCCACGACCGGCAAAAGTATTAGGGCTATAGGCCTTAGCCATGCTTAGACCGCTTTAGTTCAAAACTAAACATTTGATCGGTGTTCACAAAAACCCTGGGACATGGGAAATAAAACCCTCGGATAGCATGTGTTACCCGAGGTGGCATTTGAAAGAAATGTTTGTCAAAACCCGAATAAAACTGGAGATGATTTTGATTCGGGTGAGAATGCTAAGGGCAGCCTGGGGCTGTAGTGTACCTGATGGTGGCATGGTTGTTCGGGACGAACATGGGATCGAAAATGGAGTCTTGCTCGAATCACTTAAGGACCGAGCCTAAGCGCCGCTAAACCAATTCCTCACCGTACGTCCACATGTCCCTTATGGGAAGGACTTGGCTTGGTATCCCGATAAGTATTAGAGTATGGACCCGTGGGAAGTAGAAAGTATGTGACTAGGTGGTTAAAGTCCTAGAGATCCACTACCGCTGGGCGTTTGAGTGTTGATGCGACACAAAGGTGGGGAGTCCCATTTTCGGGGTCCGGGACACGAAAGTTGGGTCAACCGCCTAGCGGGTCCAGCTCTAGTACGGAAGCGGGCGAAGGTCTTGTTGTAATAACCCTGCTGGCACTCTTCGGGAAGAGTGTTCATTTGGCAACAAAGGGGACTTACATCTTGTGGGTAAAGCCGTACAAACTCTGCAGAGTGTTAAAAACTATTCGAATAGCCGCGTCCTCGGTTATGGACATGAACTGGCAAGGTCACACACTAGTTAGACTAAGTTTTGTTTGCGAAAGCTTGGGAAAGGGATTAAGGACGTGGGCATGACGTGTCCACAGAGTGTAATTTATGCTACACGGCTGGTAGCAAGGAATTGCAGGAGGAGGAGGCTAGCCGTACTACCCGAGGTAGTACGGGCTGAGCATTGAGTTAAGCAGAGGCTAGCCATGCTAGCCGGGATAGCACGGGCTGAGCACTGAGTTAAGGAGGCTAGCTGTACTATCCGGGATAGTACGAGCTGAGCAATGAAATGAGGAGGCTAGTCATACTGCCCGGGGTAGTATGGACTGAGCCATCACAAGAGATTAAAAGGAGGTAGCCGGGTCTACCTCAAGAGAAGTTTTGTTGCTTTGAATTGCTCTGGTTTACAAAACTGCTTTGGAATCTACTATTCTCGTATTTAAATTGAAAACTTACATTTCCACACAACAAGTAACTTAGGATAGAGCTGTTCCTTTGACATATACCCTGCATCCTATATTGCCGTATATTTCTCATGTGGGAGTAGCTTGCAAGTACAATCAATGTACTCACCTGGCTTGTTGATTTGGCCAGACGAAGGAGACATCAAATCCGAGGATATGATTACAAACGTGAAAGCTAGGGCGTAACCCCAGTCAGTTGCTTGTTGGGTATGGCATATTGATGGGCCACATCATCGCTTGTTTTTCCGCTGCAAATGTATAGCCGTTGGGCTACAGGTATCAGACAATCGACCTTGACGGTCTATTTACTTATATACGTATGTATGACAATGATATACAGGTTAACTTGTGTGTATCGTCTACTGATCCAGGACCAGTACAGTAATCACAAGGGAGTATCCGGCCTTAAAACCGGGTACGCCACACATAGCTCAGATGTTATCGGTTGTGAAGTGCTCAAACCATGTGATTAATGCATGTTAGGTTTGTGTTGAGAGGTTGCTTAGGGAGCTCGAGGTGTCTAAAGATAGTTTAGACTTAACCCTATGTTGTGGTCGGCCTTTGTGGTAGGCAATGCTTTTGGCCAAACCCTAGTTGTGTTAGGTGTGTCTCATTTGGTCATGGATTTAATCTTTAGTGATTTAGCTTGTTACAATGGGTGGAAGTGTTCGCATCTATTTTCGGAGTGTTCCTGGGTGCTTTTTGCAGTGCTGGAATTTTACACACATTGGAAGTTCTGAGGAAGCTCCGATGTGAAAGAAAGTTCCGATTGAAGTTCTGATTTTTGCAATATGTGAGCTCTCTGTTGGTTGAGTGAAGTGCAATCAGATTTTCCGATCTGTAGATCGGATATTCTAATGTGTGCTTTCGGCAGATCTGTGACCGTTGGGATTTGAAGGTCGAAACATCCGATCTATGCATAATCTTTCCAACGGCTAGCTTTTGGAGTTAGGGTATTTATACCCCTTGCCCTCCTTGTCAGAGGTAGTTGCAAGAATTGCTTTGTGCTGCTGGTTTTGAAGTGTTATAACTTTGTGTTCCACTCTTTGGTGCTCTCCTCTCCTCTCTCAAGCTTTAGTGTGAGATTTCAAAGTTTTTGTGGCTTAGTGAAAAGGGTGAGAGTGTGAGAGGGGTGCGGTGCTTTGGTAGCCCGCACTTAGCGCATTGATTGCGTGTTCTTGAGCAATTGGATCGATCATATTCAAAGCGCGAGTCCGGGAGCTTGTTGCTCTTGGAGACCACCGTCTCCTAGACGGCTCGATGGTGATTATCTCGGTGATCTCTAGAAGTGAATATTGTGAGGAGGCCCAGGAGTGGTAGCGGAACTCACCATCTTCGGAGTAGAGGAAGAGTTGACCATAGTGAGCCGAGGAGTGCATTGTGCAATCTCGGGAGAAATAGGGTTGAAAGAGACCTGGCTCAAGTGTGACCGAGCTTCCTCAACGGAGACGTAGGTATCGGTGGATACCCGAACTTTGGTAACAAATCTTGTGTCTTCGTGTCTTCATTTACATAATGTACTTGCTTGAATTCATTCTTTCTCTTAGTTCTATACCATGTGTAGAATTGAATTGCTTGCTTGTTTTCATATTCATGCAATTAATTCTTGTGCTTGCTTGTATATCTTGCTAGAATTGAATTGTATGCTAATCACCCTATGGTTGCAAATCTTACACAGATGATTAGGTGTCGGTGCACTTTTTGAGCCTAGCATATTTAGGATTATCTTTTGTGCAAAATCCAATAGTTTATTTCCGATGCAAGTTTAGGCCAACATTAGAAAAGGGGACGAAAATTTTAAATCACCTATTCACCCCCCATCTAGGCGATATCTAGGTCCTTTTAATTGGTATCCAAGCCAAGTCTCTCTTTTGGGGGTTTACCGCCTAGAGAGTGAAAGATGTCGACTAGTGGCCTAGTGCACATAGATCCACTCATATTAGATGGTTCTAAGTATTATGAGTGGAGTACTCACATGCTTAATAATTTTAGGACTATGGGTCCTCAAATAGAGCAAGTTGTAGATGTGAGCATTCCTCCTCCTAGTGATGAATTCATATCATTCGATGAGGAAGAGAAATGCATACATCTCAATACTCAAGCTACTAATGCTTTATTCAATGCTTGAGCGAAGACATATTCGAAACGATCATGTCACTTGAAGACGCTCATCTCATTTGGACGACGCTTAAGGAAAAATATGGCAAGCCCAAATGGGATGAAGAAGTTCTTCCGGAGATATCATTTGAGTAGTGCTCTACTTCATCATCCCATCATGAAGAGCACCAAATGATTGCTTCTTTCGTCCAAGGAGATTTCACTCCATCAATCACCTCACCAACCTACAATTCTGAGCAAGGTAATGAAATGGTGAATGGGATTAATGAGTATCCAATCCTCCCTTTGGACTTCAATAGAACTTGCAATGAAATTGCCATATCTACTTATATTATTGATTCGAGCATGTCATCTAGTGCTAGATTGCCTATATATGATGATAATATGCTTGATATGCTTTGTTGTCCTCATTGCCATGCTTATATTTCCACTAAAACTTGTAAGTCTAACATTTTGAAGGAAATCGAAGCTTATATAGGACAAAGTATAGGTGGAAAAGCTTTAAAGAAAATCAAGAAGAAAGCTCCACCTTGGAGAAGATCAAGGGGAAACAAGATTTGATATACATGTCACCAATATGGACATTATAGCATTGATTGTTCTCAACATGGGTGTGAAACATCCACTTCTCCAAGATGCTCATCCTCTCACTCCGATTCACCAATGTGCCTTGTGGCAAAAGGTAAAAGAAAGCGGTGAGGATAATAGTGAAAATGCTAGTATTGATGCTAGTGATAGTGATGACCTTGGGTTTGATCTTTCGAGCAAAAAGGATATGCCTGAAATGATCGAACTAATGAGCATAATAAAACACCAAGAGGAAAACCTTGAGAGGCAAGAGGATTTCCTTATTGAGAAAATAAAAAGCTTAGGACTTTAAATAAGAAGCATAAAAAGCGTAAAGACTCACATAGTTCTTTATCCAATCTTTATGAGAAACTTAAAGTTAATTATGTTTCTCTATTTATAAATTAGATGCTTTGCCTCTAGTGGATTTAGATATGCCATGTCATAATCGCATTCCTTTATCTAAGGACAAATCCACTATTTCTTCTATTGAAGATGTTTGTGCTATTAACTCTAACTCTTGTGTAGCATCCATTGAAAAGGAGAATGTTGAGCTAAGGACTCAACTTGAGAAGCTAACT
Organism: Stipa capillata; assembly: GCA_019208055.1. Taxonomy (NCBI): domain Eukaryota; kingdom Viridiplantae; phylum Streptophyta; class Magnoliopsida; order Poales; family Poaceae; genus Stipa; species Stipa capillata. The sequence goes on along the minus strand of JAGXJF010003684.1, from coordinate 368,227 downwards.
AGCAAGTATGTGGAACTACAAGAAAATCATAATGAGCTCTCGTGCACTCATGAAAATCTCTTAGTCTCTAATACTGAGCTAGAAATAGCTCATGAGTTCATTCTCATAACGGTAAAATTCTATGAACCTCGTGTGGACAATAGCACACATTCTTTAAATAATATAGATTTGACTTGTGCTAGTCCTAACAATTCATCTAATGCAAATTCTATATCCAATGACGAATTGTCTACTATTCCTTGTTGCTCTAACTAAAAGGTCCCTCTAGTTCTATTGTTGATACTAACATTGTAGAGGAACTTAAAGAGCTAAATGATCAAGTCACTTCTTTGAAAGAAGATTTGATTAAGTGCTTTAAAGGGAAGATAACGCTCAATGAGATGCTTAGTGAATAACGACATCCAAACGACACTAGTGGACTTGGATTCAACTCCAACAACAAGAGCAAGTCAAACAATGCCAAGAAGAAGGGTCAAGTTCAAGAGAAGACCACCACATTCATCACTTGCTTCAAGCGCAAAAAAGAGGGACATCATGTTCGAGATTGCCCTTTGAAGAAGAAGAAGAGTCTTGAGTGAATTCTGCAGTAAATATATTTGTAGTTGAAGGCTTTGCATGATTGCCACTTGGCACCAATACTACGGCTTGTACAAGTATAAATAGGGGCGCAAACCCCAACCCTATGTACAACCAAGAGAAGAGCTACCAAGTGTATGAGTTTTAGGGATGGCCATGAGAAGGCCATAGTGGATTGGTAGAGTAGCCAATAAAAAGACTGTTGTATCAACGTTGTATTAGTGAATAAAGTGTTGAATTATCCTCTTGTGTAACTTTAATCTCCCAGTTGGTGTAGCGTGTATAGATCCTCATGTAGAGTGGGTAGTAGGGCCACCTCGAGCCATTCCCAACAAGTTGTATGCAAAGAACATCAACAGCCTAGATAGACAAATGTTGCAGTGCAGATATCCAATCATACAGTTCAATAGTATGGAGGAGAACCTCAACAGTCTAGATAAACAAATCTCATCAGTACCTAAGCAAATATAGATTCATAAAACAAGAAATCGGTATGTGTTGTTCATTCTGTCGCTTTTAATAAATTGAGATGTTCTCTAGTCATTGGTCCAACAAAAGAAACTACATCACTTGTAGAGGGATCATTTTGTTGTGCCTGAATAACTTCATCAATGGTCCTTCATGTTTTGGGGATTTAGACAAGGTTGGTGGTTGAGGTCGTCTGATTCTAAGAGGGAACTCAAATCCCGCATGAGGCTCATCCGTAGAACTCACAGAGTGAAATAAAAAATTAAAGAAATTGACAATAACCTACAAACAAGATATGCTTCTGAAGCTGTATCAACTTAACCTTGCCTTCTCTTTAGCTTGAAGCTAAATAAAATAAACAGCCCAAAAAATAATCGCAAGAATAGCAATAGCCAGATGAAAGCAGGCACAAATTTTGATTTTGTTAGTGGAATCTTCTATGTTAATGGTGATGCACTGGCCATTTTTTGTACTGCTTTGTTAAAGTAACTAAAGTTCAAAAAGTTCATAATATTTTAGAAGGGTTGACATATGCGCAAATGATTAAAAAGCAAAAGGTAATTATAAAAAAACAAATATCAATTTATAAGTATGTCACAACATCCATATGTTGAACAGTACCTTTGGCCTTCTACAATTTTGCACGCCTGCAATAGATTTGTACGGAACACTGTACAAACCATGTCTAATCTAATTGAAATATGAGGAAGGAGTCACGCAAATCCCAGCAATTCGAATTGAGATATGGTACTCCCTTTCCGCCCTGCAAATTGAAGAAGCATTAAGTAGTTGCAATGGAGAAACAAGTTGCTCAAAACAAAGAAAAATGACCCTTACTAAGAATCTAAACTGACATTTCTTTATCTTTGTTTTCTGGATCAACCAATGTAACAACAAATTTCTCTAATGCAAAAGGAAGTGAACCTGCAGTAGAAAGACTCTCTCTTCCACCATATGCGGATAATTTTCTGCTACGGAATGTCTTCACATGCAACTTGATCAGCTCATCGAGTACTTCTCTTTTGTAGCTCTTGATTTTGACTCAGGATTAATAGCAACCTAAAGCCAAGTATATGCCAAGGCAAGATAAATAACTTTGCATTGCGAGCAAACAAAATCAAATTACAATTTTCAAATTCATTATATGAATTTATATGCGAACACAAGTAGTATCTTTATTCTAGATTCACCAAACAATATAGAGACAATTAGCCCACAAAATTGTCTAATCATTGTAAACAAACTTACTCAAATCTTTTGATGTATTTATGCTCTCATCGCTTCAAAAGAGTAAACCAATTCAAGTTGAAGTAAGACACAAAAACATCTTGTCAATAAATGAAGACAAAGATCGTACCTGTGCAACCACTAAAACATAAAATGTCCATAATAAACGAAATCAACAGCTATCGGCAATGCAGGTAAAGAAATCTAGCACACAATAGGCAACGTACTAGTGACCTCCATCTCGATTGAGCGAGTTTCTCAATCAAATTAAGTAAACTAGTGGGGAAGAACAATCAATTCGAAACGGAACACCCAAAAACGTAAGGACAAAACAGCAAAAGATGTTCGATCTAACAAACGAGGTAGCCGCAAGCGTTGATCAATTGATCACACGCATATGCATATTTATACTCAGTACTTGATTACAAAGATACAACAAGTTGCCGTAACAAACGCTAACAATAGAATCTAGTTTGTTAGGCTATGACTTGATTTACACGTTAGAGTACATAGTTATCTACAGGTTAACTATCCACAGGATCTACACAGTTTAACAGCCCACCTCAATCTAGACGTGGCACCATGTTCAAATTGTTTCGAAATCCTATGAATAGGTGTGTAGACAGCGGCTTGGTGAGTACATCCGCAAGTTGATCTCCCGTGGATATGAATCAAATCTCCAGGGCCTTACGAGCAACTCTCTCATGAACAAAATGATAATCCACCTCGATGTGCTTCGTTCTAGCATGAAAAATAGGGTTGGCGGCAAGATAAGTAGCGCCAAGGTTGTCCCACCATAAGCATGGTGCTCTACCGACAAAAATTCCAAGTTCGCCAAGAAGTGCTTGCACCCAGATGACCTCAACTGTGGCGTTGGCAACGGACTTGTACTCGGCTTCTGTACTCGAGCGCGATACAGTAGGTTGTTTTCTGGAGCTCCACGACACAAGGTTTTGACCCAAGAAAGATGGCATACCCCCCGGTCGATCGGCGGTCATCAGGGCATCCTGCCCAGTCAGCATCCGCAAAAGCACTGATGAGCGACGAGGGAGACTTGTAAAGCTTCAAGCCAAGCGAGACCATAGCAAGAAGATACCGAAGGATTCACTTAACAGCAGACCAATGCACATCCATAGGAGCCTGAAGGTATTGGCAAACCTTGTTGACACTGTATGCAATATCTGGTCTCGTAAGCGTCAATATTGAAGTGCCCCGACTGTACTCCGGTACCGTGTTGCTTCTGCATCAGACAAAGGTGAGCCGCTGGTCTTGGATAGCTTGTCAGTCACGGCCATAGGAGTGCTGACAGGTTTGGCTTGATGCATGTTTGTTTTACGTAAGAGATCAACCGTATACTTGTGCTGGGAGAGAAGCATCGCATCATCAGTAACCTGAACTTCAATGCCAAGGAAATAGCTCAGCACACTAAGATCTTTGACAGCAAAATCAGCATGAAGTTGACCGAGAAGATGATCTGTTGCTGCAGCGGAGGAGCTAACGATAATAATATCATCAACATAACTAACATGTAGATTACCTCCCTTCCTTGGTTATAGATAAACAGGGACACATCAGTCTTTGATGGAACAAAGCCAATTTCTTGAAGCCTGGTGCTGAGCCGAGAAAACCATGCCCGCGGTGCTTGCTTCAATCCATAAAGAGACTTATCAAGTTTGCAAGATGACATGGAAAGCGATGATCCTCGTATCCCGGCGGCTGCCGCATATAGACATCCTCCTGAAGCACGCCATGAAGAAAGGCATTTTGGACATCGAGTTGACGAAGATGCCAGCCACGAGAGACAGCCAGAGACAATAAAATCCGAATGGTTGTAGCTTTGACCACCGGACTAAAAGTCTCGTTGTAGTCAATTCCATGGCGTTGCTTGAATCCTTTCACCACAAGCCGTGCCTTGTGACGCTCCACCGTACCGTCAGCTTTGCGTTTAAGCTTAAAAACCCAGCGGCAATCTATGACGTTCAGGCCAGCCCGAGTTGCCAAGTCTCGTTCCGCTGAAGCGCTTCGAATTCAGCATCCATGCAGCTTTCCAGTGTGGTTCCTGCATGGCCACAAGATGAGAGGAGGGTTTGGCGTCGGCGGCAGCTTGCACTGTGGAAGCCACGTACGTGACTGTCCCGTCCATCCGCTTCCTAGGGCACACAATATTGTTCCGTAGCCATGTGCGCATAGGGTGTAATGGCGTAGCAGACGGCAATGCAGCAGATGGTGCACCAGCACATGAGGCGGACGGTGTAGTCGTGGTAGCAGGAACGGATGACGACAGAAATGCATCTGTATGGGCTGGCGGTACGTTTGCATGATCCGAGACAGACGGAGCGGCATCAGCATGAGCATGTATAGGAGATCCTGCAGGCAAAGAAGCAACACCTTGCACAACATCAATGTCATTAGCCCTAGTAATACTACTGCCATTAGGAGGTGTGGTGTCAAAAGGAAGTAGCATCGAGGGAGGATTATGGTGCCGAAGTTGTACTGAAAAATGCTCAGAGAAGGGATAGACGTGTTCATCGAATGTGACATCCCGTGAAATATAGACGCGGCCAGATGAGTGATCTAAGCACTTGTACCCCTTATGTTGATAACTATAGCCCAAAAACACGTAGCACTTGGACCAAAACAAGAGCTTACGATTGTTATAGGGTTGGAGGTGCGGCCAACAAGCACATCCAAAAGATTTTAGCAAATAGTAGTTCGGTTTGACACACATCCGTTCAAGGGGGCAAGCATTATCAATGACACGAGACGGCAATCGATTAATTAAATAGGTGGCCGTGAGAAACGCCTCATCCCAATAGGTTACGGGCATGCAAGCTTGAGCTAGAAGAGCGAGTCCTGTTTCAACTATGTGTCTGTGTTTCCTCTCCGCAGATCCGTTCTGCTGGTGAGTGTGAGGGCAAGAGACTCTATGATCAATCCCGACAGATCGAAAAATTTACTGAGTTTTTGGTATCCCCCTCCCTAATCGGATTGAACACATTTTATTTTGCGATCGAGGAGACGTTCAACATGATGTTGGAATTGAAAGAAAACATATTCAACATCAGATTTAGAACGAAGCAAATAAATCCAAGGAAATTTACTAAAATCATCGATAAACGAAACATAATACTTATATCCTCCGACAGATTGGACAGCAGGACCCCAAACATCAGAGTATACAAGTTCTAGGGGAAACTTGGACACATGAAGCAAAGACACATAGGGTAGCTGATGACTCTTTGCCTGTTGGCATGCATCACAGATGGATGCATGCGAGGAACTAGAAACAGGCAATTTATTGAGATGTAAAATAGACTGAACTATCTGGGAGGAGGGATGACCAAGACGCCTATGCCATAGCTCCGTGCTTATTTTTGGACTCGAGAGGGCGGAGTGCACTGGAAACGGCTTATTGGATAAAGGCCAGCCTCACATCTACCTCGAAACACCGGCTTCTTCGTCGCCTGATCTCTCACAACAAAATATTCCGGGTGAAATTCAAAAAAGACATTGTAATCACGTGACATTTTATGGACGGATATGAGATTTTTGGCGATCTGAGGAACATGCAAAACATCCTTAAGAGCTAGAGTATGATTGGCAGAAGTATTAATGGAGCAATGACCGATGTGAGAGATGCGCAAACCTGCCCCGTTGCCGACTTGAACTTGATCGTGGCCGTGGTGCTTCTGTTGGACGGTCAGACGGTCGAGATCACTGGTGATGTGGTCCGTCGCGCCAGTGTCCATGTACCAATTGGCGTCGATCTGATAGGACAGCGTCATGGCAGCCATCGCGGCCGAGTGATCCAGCGCCTGGAACGAGTGGTTGAAGCATTGGTAACACGTGCCGGCGACGTGCCCTATCTTGCTGCAGAGCTGACACTTCGGGCGCGGCTTGCCATTGCCGTTGCCCGGGTTCGTGGTGAGGGATGTGATCAGCGGCTCATAGTCTGATCCGAGTCCCGCCAGGATGTACGTGACCACCTCATCTTCTCGCAGTGGCATCCCAATCGCGGCTAGGGTATCCGCAAGGGACTTCATCTGCTGGAAGTAGTCAGCCGCCGTGAGGCCGTTCTTCTTAAGCGTGGAGAGCTGCATGCAGATTTGCACCACACGCGCTCGTGATCGCGACTGGAACATACGGTCCAGTAGCGACCAGCCTCCCGCGCTGTCTTGGCAAACATGACATGCGAGAGGATTTCCTCCATGAGTGAGGAGAGGATGCTGCTGAGCACCTGCTGATCTTGGCGAAACCATGTGGAGTACGCCGGATTGTCAACTCGAGTTGCAGCGTCGCCCGTGCCCTGAGTGATCTGCTTGGGCGGCTGCTCAGCGGTGCCATCTACATACCCAACGAGATTGTTGGAATGCAAGGCCGGAGGAGCTAAGCCTTCCAGAGGAGATAATTGTCCCGACTGAGCCTGACGGTGACAATGCTGTTGAAGATGTTGTTCATGGCGCTTGCGATGGTGGATGAAGAGGATGGTGAGAGAGAGGGATTCACGAGGCCAGAGGTTGTGGAATTCTGTGACATGTGTCTAGGGCTCTGATACCATAACAAACGAGGTAGCCGCAAGCGTTGATCAATTGATCACACGCGTATGCATATTTATACTCAGTACTTGATTACAAAGATACAACGAACTGTCGTAACAAACGCTAACAATAGAATCTAGTTTGTTAGGCTATGACTTGATTTACACGTTAGAGTACATAGTTATCTACAGGTTAACTATCCACAGGATCTACACAGTTTAACACGATCGAGCTATACTTGGGATGCACGAAACCTGAGCAAAGGGCTGCGGCCGGGGCAGGCCGGCAGGCAACGCCGGAGCTGGGGTGGAATACAGGGAGGGGAGGGTAGTGTGGGCTTTCGGTGGGGTGGGCACGAATCTTATTACGATCATGTGGTACCAAAACACATGGACGAACCTATAAGCCAAAATCATCATAGTGGCCAGAAAAGAGAAGTGCGCAAAGTGGAACAGAAAGCAACTAGGCTTTCTTTGCATGAAATGGGAAAAGCTTCAACCAGCACCCAGAAGGATGCGATCAGAAGCTCCCATATATGTGCTACTTCATCAGAGTCCACTTCGTCAAAACAAGCTCCAAAAATAGCAGAGAACAACAAAACGTGCATATCACAAGAACAGATACAACTGCATGCTACACTCACTGGAGCCTGGAGGAAACCTTCCGTTTCCATACAAATCTCTCTCCGATTACTTGACCGAGAACTAGCCCTCGCAGCGCCGAGAACTTAAAACTCCAAGAGGACAGAAGCAGATGGAAAGCAAGATTAAAACTACTAAAGATGATTAAGCCGTTTCCCACACAGTTACACACCATACTAATTGCTATGTAATGATCATTTGAACAGTTGTTGATCAAGTGGTCATACAATATAGGTTTACCAGAGGAACATATTGAATGCACTAACATCCTTAAGTGTACTAGTGCATTAGGCCATCAAAAAATGCCTCTAAGAGTTGTGAAAATTCTTTTAAAAAGTCATGACACAGAAATAACATTATCTATCATGCCATAAAATTTCAAATCAAAATTCAATCCATAGGTTGAAAAACAAAAAAGACAAATCTAGCTGTGAATAGTACCAAATTCAAATATGAAGTGAACAGTACCCACTAGTACTTTTCACAGTCTAATTTTTCTTTTTTGTTTCTCAAACTGCAGGTTAAATTTGGATTTTGAAATTTTATAACATGATAGATACATGCCGTATGAATATTGACAAAAAAATCTATAACTTTTTAATGATGAATTGAGAACCTAGCACACTAATACACCTTAAGAGTGCTACTGCACCTAATATGCCCCCATCTACCAGCAAACATTTTCTCCTCGTGTTTCCATTCTTGAGCTGCTGGTTGAACAGGTTCTTGTTGGTATGTGCCCTTAATTAGACACTGCACCAAATCTTCATTAATTTGTCCGGGCCCCGAAAGATTATGCATTGGCTCTATTGTCAAGCAGTAGAAGATTGTTAACTCATTAATGCCATGTCTCCTACATAGCGGCCGGCTACTTCACACCTAGGAGCGAGTCTTTATCTACTAGCCACTCACTGACAACAATTTCATCAACTAGTAAACCTAGCTAGTAACAGAAAAAAAAGTAACAAACCATGTCTTCCTTTTCTCACTTCAATATTTCCGTTCCATACATATGCCCCAAACGTGATGATTGGGCTGCATTATTTGGTCAGCACTGTGGGGTTCTCATGTAACTTTAGCCACTTAGTGGCTAGTAAAAAATGTTTCCCTTTAGCCCTTTTCCTTTTGGACAAGAGGCTTCTTTCACCTTTTCTAGTAAGAAAGAAAGAAAAGAAAAGCAGCCGCTCTGACATATCTGGTGCATGTGAGGAGCTTGTTTACAGAGGAACAAAAGTTTCTAAAAAAAGCATTCAAACCCAAGTACCTATATGCCTGTCAAGTCCGAAAGAGCTAGCTGCTAGCTTGGCTTGGGATACATGACAGTGTACAAGCAGTACAAACAGGGATAAGTATGGAAAACTTAATTTATGTCCTAGTATAAAGTTACTCAACTAATTCACCCCTATCACCAGTCTAAACAGACCAAAGCAGATTGCGATTGTGATCATATGATTTTTTTTTGTTCATTTTTACAAAAATATTCTTGAACGCGCCAACTCAGTGCGAGATGCAGAATTCTGAATTTGCTTTCGATGCTAGCACCGCGATGAACTTGCGGCAGATTCAGGAACCTGCGTCTGATCCGTATACAATAGATAGACATTTGCACAGTACGTGTGGCAGATCGTGTTGTCCAGGTCCGAAGCGCAGAAGGAACCAAAGAAATGCCGTGTGGTTGGTTTCTCTGCCGCGCCGCGCCCTACTGTCGCGCACAGGCGGGTGTCTTGACTGCTTCTGCAGTGTCCATCTGCTTTCTCACGGCAGTTTCACGCACGCACCTGCTGCCCCGACACGGCAACGTGTAGGCCTCGAGCTCTTCCGTCTGATCCCTCCTCTGCTACAGTTATGACCTGTTCCCTTCCCAATCCCTGGCCTCTTTTCTTTTCTCCGACCCTTTCTGCCAGACTGCACTGTACTTCCCAACTGCTCCGGTCATTCTAATCCCTTGGGGTTGCAACTTGCAGTCCTGCAGAGCAAAGTGTTCGCAACCTTGATGTTGCGATCGATGGCAAATAATCACGGCCGCTCGATCGATTGTCGATCGCTTTCTTTATCAGCAAGCAAGGCGGCGAATGTACTGTGTTGTGCAGGGAGGAGAAAAGGAAAAAAAGGGCGCGATACGGAGGAGGTGAAGTGAGGATTAGTGTCTCCAAAAGGGCGGAGAAAAGGGAGCACGGCTGATCAAGTGGCCATCACGACGGTCGCATGCAGCAATGCGTTTGCTCTGTGGGAGCGGAGGCGGGGCGGCACAGACAAAAGGATCCCAGTTTTGTTGACCCCTGTGTTTGGCGCCGGGCCCCGCCTGCCTGCCGCCCCAATCTTGTCCGTCCGTCCGTCGTCCATGGACGAACCAACCCAATCGATCAAAAAAACATCGAACACGACATCCCCGCATCGTCCCACAGAAACTGGAAATGATGGATGGACATCCTTCTCTTTCTTTCTCTCTCTCTCTCTCTCTGTCATGAACACTGAAGAAAGAGCATTGAGGAAACAGATTGACTAAGGTTCTGATCTGTTATCAGTTGGTTAATAATAACCAGCCGACAAACTACTCTATCGATCAGGGCCTCTGCATCACTGCGCACCGGCCGTTTCATCACTTCCACAACAGCTCACACAAGTTCCCGCGGCCAATCCAATCCAATGCAAATCCTACCACTCTACCAGAGGTAATAAACTGAGTGCAGGTTTCCAGTCACTGCAGCTGGCTCCAAGTAGCAATTCACTTCCAGTGGGAGACACTCATGATCAAATAACTCAGCCGAAAAGCGCCCGCAAAAACAGCGACAACCACTCCATGCACCAGCAATTATCATCCGTGCCGTGCCGTGCCGTCGTTGCTTTTAAATTGGGATCGATCGGTGTGTTTCCCCTGTGTGTTGTGCACTGAAACAAACGTTCGATCGGCCGGTCAAAGCGCAGGAGACGAGAAAGAGAGACGAGGCAGCGCGGGCCGGGCGGCTATCATACTACAGCCGCGGCACGATCTCTGTCTCCCCGAGCCTCCTCCTCAACTGCCCCTCGCCGTCACCTTTTTCCCATTCCACAGACGCCAACCGACCTGCCCCGTCCTGGCTATAGCACCTACGTGCGCGCGCTCCCAAATTTGGCGACAACCGGTGTTGCACTCGTCGCGAGACGAACGCGAAGAAGAAGGAGGAGCTGTGGCAGGCATGAGGGACGTGGTGGCGGCTGGCGGGAGGGCCGGAATGCAGGGGCAGGTCGGCGGGGGAGCGGCGTCATCGCCGCCGTGCGCGGCGTGCAAGCTGCTGCGGAGGCGGTGCGCGCCGGGGTGCGTCTTCGCTCCCTACTTCCCGCCCGGGGAGCCGCACAAGTTCGCCAGCGTGCACAAGGTCTTCGGCGCCAGCAACGTCAGCAAGCTCCTCCAGGTACCCGTGCTACGTACACCGCGTCGCAGGCTTCCATGGCTGCCTGCCGCTGCGCGCGTGCCGCCGTGCTTTGGTGTGCTCCTGCCATCGTATACAGATGCAACTCCGCTACTCTGCTCTGTTGCTTATGTATGAGTGCAATTCTGCATATCTTCACTGGAGATGGATATTTGTTTGCTTCAGCAAAGTGGCTTGTTAACCTGCAAGTGCCTCTATAAGCTTTTCTTTGCCTCCGTTCTCTTCTCTGTGCGGCACACGTATGTGTATGCAGTCTAGTTACGGAGTTATCCGTTCTAGTACTGATTTCTGTGTCGGACTGTCAGTTCATCTACTTCGGCACCAAAAAGAAGAGAGGCATGGCCAAGTTTCTCCTTGCGCTACTGATGCTTCAGTTTGAGATGGTGTTGCTTTCTTCCAAAAGAAAAGATGGTGTTGCTTCTTTTGTTTAGCCTACAGTTTGTCAATGCGCTCTGCACAGGTGGATAGTTCCAGTGCAATGTGTGATGTAGGTGTGTGTCAGGTACGCTGCTTTGCCAAAAATAGCACACTTCTTTGCATTATTGCATATATAATTAGCAAAGTTTCTCCTACCGAGAACATGCTACAAGATAACAAGAGATAATGTTTCTTTAGTTCGATTGGAGATTCTCGGCATGTACTGTCTAATCACAAAAACAAATATGTGCTGTACTGGTAGACGCTTAATACAGACGCCTGACTAATGTTCCATCCAGTTTTGCTGTTCTTACACTTGCTTTGCCGCACAGTCTAGCTCTGGAGTTTAACATATTAAATCCATTACTCGGGTTAAATTAAGTTCGAATTCTGACTGATATGATAATACACTGGCTTTTCAATTTTGACCACAAGCTGCATATGTATCAAGATTCATGAGCATGAGCAACAAGATCCTACTTTCACTGCTCACTGGGGTCATCCCAATCCCTGAAGGCTGAAGCAACCAAAAATGTGTAGTGTACTAAAATTCAACCAAGTCAAACAATTAGACTGCCCAGAGAAAAGTCAACTAATTAGATTTGCCATATTTTTCATCTGCTCTGCATGTTTCACAGACATGTGTTGTTACTACAATTATTTGGTACTAATTAAGTCGACGAAGACTAAACCATATTTCCAAACCAAAGCTTTGCGCATGTGATCTTTTCTTGGTCTTAGTGAGATTCCTAGTGTGTACGTGTGAATTGTTTCTTTGTTCAACCTTGTGTGTGCGTGCATGTGCATGCACTGCTTGCAACTTTGCACCGGGAGCTCTGAAACTTGGTTGTGGAAATTGCAGGAGATACCGGTGGAGCACCGCGGGGACGCGGTGAGCAGCCTGGTGTACGAGGCGAACGCGCGCGTGCGGGACCCGATCTACGGGTGCGTCGGCGTCATCTCGTCGCTGCAGCAGCAGGTGGAGTCCCTCCAGGCCCAGCTGGCGCTGGCGCAGGCGGAGATGGTCAGGCTCAGGATGCGCGGCGCCTGCGCCGCGCACCGCCTCGGGGCACGGGGAGACGGTGGCGGCAGCAGCGCCGGCTCGCCGTCCTCCATGTCCTCGCCCAAGACGGAGCCGCACTGCAAGCCCACGCCGGACCTGGACGTGGTCGTGGACCAGCCCAGCATGATGGAACTGGAGTACTCCCAGTTCTGGTCCTACTAGACTTTCACTGACCGCGTCAGGTGCTTTTGCAACGGAGCAGGTTATTAGGCTGATTTAGCGTGTGATCAGGTGATGGTTTTGAGTATATAGTAGTATCAAGTATATGATCGATGACATGTGTGCGCTTTAGCAGCTAGCGTGACACCGGGAGGAAGGTGAACGTGGAAACCTTCGTCTCCCTATACCGTCTAGCATATCCAGGGATCTTTTTTCGCTGTCCTTCTGTGAGAAGGTAGAAGAACACTGCTAGACATTACTGGTGTGCATCACTGGATTGTGATATCCATTGCAAGAACCTTTCATTGCTCTTACAAGTTTGCTTGGCTGAACAGTTTAACTCTGCTGTGGAAATGCAGATAGCTTCATCTATGTTTGCCCTGTCTTAATGTTTTATTATAATCTTTGGGTGTGTTCTGGGAGGTGTCTCTCAGGCTCATTTAGCTACAATGTGACAAAACTTATTGCAGTCCTTGCAGAAGCAGAACTTACAATGCTCTCAATCAAACTCAAACAAGAAATAATGCCTTGTTTGGCACATAAATTCTGTGAAAATTCCACAAGAAATAATTCAATTCGTGCAGGAACTTTGTTAATTTTGCCATGTTCCAAATAGGCACAAGTATGGATCAGATGACCATTGCACCTGAAGCTACCATAAGGCTTCAAATACTTTCAAGTTTATTTTCTGCAATTTTACAATGTTGTTCTGTTCATGAAGAGTAGAATCAAGAATTATATCAATCAGTCAAGACTTAAGTAGAGATCAGATAAGTTATCATAAGGCTTGAAATACTTCCAAGTTCGTTTCTTGCAATTATACAATGCAGGCTCCCATGGACAAACTGAAACCATATTTGGGCAACGAAATGCTACCCAATTTCACAGGGTACAGCACTTTTGTTCAGAGATTCACAGGTACAGCACTTTTGTTCAGAGAGACGGATCATTTCATGACCTAATTACCCAAAATTGCAATTGAACATTGCACAGCACAAACTCTAGATGCTATAAGTTATCCAGCACAGTAGCTTCACGTTATCTGCAATTCTAACAAGAAATTAGCATATATTGTTACAACAAAACTCTCTCAGCCTACAAATCATAGATGATGAAACTTTAATTTGGTCAGAAACTTACCAGAAGCGGAGCAATGTGAATCCTATGCTCTATGGCAAGCTACGGTTTAATAAGCCTTGGAAAGAGAGGTAGAGATCTTTGCTGTCTGGACCAAAGATCTCCTCAGCCTTCTTCAGAGTTTCCTGGTTCAGATGTAAATATGGAAAGTTATGCAACTGAGTGCCAAGACACACAACCTAACCTCAATTCAGAAATTAGGAAACAGATGCAAACAACCAACCTCTCGTGACTGCTTATGAGCATTGAGCTCTTTGATGTTAGCTAAGAAAGCTCCAAATTGTTCGTATGATAGACGGCTCCTGGAAATGTAATGGTGTTTTACAGATTATGGTACAACCATCTTAGTTGCTGTTGAAGAGGTAAAAGAGTAAGAGATAAACTGACCTGGCCTGGCGGAAAAATTCTTTTCCATCAATGCGAGGAGCGCGACCTGAAAAGTGAAAACCAAAGCATTAACCATATTAGTGATATGTCATTGTCCACAATGATTTCAGGCAGCAATATGTCTTCAGAGTTCAGAATAAATGAAACCTGGGTTGGGACCTCCCCTTGGAGGTGAGTTAGCTGCAGATGACTGCTTGCTTGGATACCATGGTGTCATTGACATGTGGCCTTCAATTCGAGTTCTTGATGGTGAGGTAGTTCCAGACATCAACTTTGGTGTTGCTGTGGTAGACATTCCTCTTGGAGAGACAGAAGTGGACATTATTTTTGGTGTGGCTTCTGGTGTAAGGCGAGGGTTAATGTGCGATGAGAGAGTATACTTTTGGACTGGAGGCCTTGTCGCTGTATCTAACATATTAGTGAAATGTAGAGGATTGAACCTCATGTTGTCAGAATAATTTGACAAATATCAAATAAATAATGAATAAGAAGCTAAGAAGACCTTCTCGAGTTGTGCTTCCAATATCCACAGACCCACTCGGTAGATGTGTTGTAGAGCGGCTGATAGATCCATCTTCAACGTTCAAAAGAAAATAGCAATCAGGGATTGGTATTAGGTATTTTCAAAGATAAATAGAACTTGAAAGGTTTTCAGGTGGTAAACCTCCACAGGACGATGCTTTCGGTGATACTGACAGATCACATGTTGTAATGTCAACTGTTTCTTGTGGCTGCTTGGGAAGTTCAGCAGAGAATAAAGGGTAAACAGCCAGCCATTATGAGCTAGAAAGAAATAACACATATGAACAGAGATAGTTAAATGATGTTATTCATTGGGTAAGTAGATGAACACACCGATGAACTATCATCATGGAGCGACTGCATCAGATGCCTCTTGAATGACTCCAACTGATAATAGAGCAAACCAGGATGTTGTCAAATAAAATGTTAGGAGGAAATAAACAAAAAGCCTAATTGTCAAGCTGAAAAATAATCTAACTTGGTCCTTAAATAGCTTAACAAATAGTGTTACTCTCCTTTGTATCATAGAAAGTGAACGGAAGGCACAAATTTGTTCAGTCTTTGCACAAATTCTTGCAACCCTTTTATGTGCTTTACTGTAGGAGGTGAGGCCATTATCGCATTATGCATATGAACACGGTTGCTGATTGGATAAATGGTATTTCCATTTCACCAGAATAAATCCAGTTGATTACCTTCCTATTAGTCCTCAACAGCTAGTGCAATAAGCAGAATGTCCTTGGTCTGCTATCGTTATAGATGGTATTAACATGTGAAGAATTCCAGTTTTTTTTTCTCGAATCTCACTCCCATTTGCAGCCTACGAAATCACAATTCACTCTTCCACGGTGCTCTCAAAATTAATCAAATAGATAGTCCAAATCGAGCTTTTCAACCTCCTTCACCTAAACATTCAGGCTTAGTAGCAAACACTAAGTTTTCTGACAAATGCACTCAGTGAGCTGATACTTTACACTAGTCATCCACTGAACCTGTAAGCAATATCAGAGATTTCATCTGTACTCCCTGGCCAAATCTCCCTCCAAACTAAGTTTCAAAATGGGAACTTCTAAGGGGGTGTTTTTTTTTCGAGAAACTGGCAGGAGCACTGCCTTTCAATTAGAAGAAAAGAGGGGGGGTTACAATGATTTACACGAGGCTTACAGAGACCACAAAAACAGCGGCATGCGGACTACTCACGAAAGAGAAAGCAACTAGATCTATGCAAGCGGATATCCGCCAAGGCTAGGTGAGCCACTTCCCGGTAGGTCATCCTCTTGCCGGTGAAGACACGGCGGTTCCTCTCCTTCCAAATGTTCCAGAGCGAGTATATCATGATCCCACTGCGCTCCCTCACGCTCCGCTCGGAGGCACTTGCAAGGAAACCCTCCCACCACAAATCTATGGAAGAATCAGCGTTTGGCGGGCTCGGGTTGGGCATCCCTTCAGCGGCATTGACGGTCCTCCACACCTCCTGCGAGAAGGGGCAATCTCGGCAAAGGTGAGCGACAGTCTCAGCTGATGCGAGGCAGAGGCGGCAGATCGGATTGTGGGGCCATCCGCGAATTGCCAAATTTTCCGCCGTGAGGATTCTTCTATGCAGAACCAGCCAGGCGAAGAGCTTGCATTTGGGGGTGGCCCGGGCCTTCCAAACCTTAGCAGAGCGAAAAGGCATCAGGCGCCCAGAGAATTGCATCTGGTAGGCAGATTTGGAGGAGTATTCCCCGGAGCTCGTCCAGTTCCAACTGATGGAGTTCGGACGAGAGGGGTTGATGCCGGTGTCCTGCAGAAGCTGCCAAATGTCGATGAATTCATGGAGCTGGTCCGCGGTGCTCAACCAGGCAATGGCCGTAATCCATCGTTCCCCCTCTAGATCCTCGAAGACCGTCCTGTTTTTTCTGGTCGCAATCTTGTAAAGCTCAGGGGCGCGGGTGCACAGGGGAGAATCCCCGATCCATTTTTCCTTCCAGAAACTGGTACGTTTCCCATCGCCAATGGTGATAGTGGTAGAGGCTCTGAAGAGCGCCATGTCAGAGTCAGTGCAGGGTAGCTGGGTGCCTACCCATGGCCGGTCTGGGTCCGTCCATTCATACCATGACCACCTCAGGCGCAGGGCCCGGCCGAAACAATCCAGATCAGCCACCCCAAGGCCACCCAAACTTTTGGGGGTGCACACCATCTTCCAATTGACCAGGGATCGCCCACCACTGGCGTTTTGACTGTCATCGGCATTCCAGATAAAATTCCTAGCCAGCTTGTCCATCTTCTTGAGCGCCCATTTGGGGAGTGGGATGACCGCCAAATGGTAGGTGATAGTAGCAGTGAGGACAGACTTTGTCAACTTAATCCGGCCAGCCCGCGTAAGGTTTCTTCCCCTCCAGCCCGGAATGCGAGCACCGAACTTATCGATGAGAGGTTGCAAGTCCACCTTCCGGAGGCGCCGGATGTGCAGGGGAAGACCAAGGTATTTGCCCGGGAAGGTGGCCAGCTTTGCTGGGAAGACTGAGAGGGTATCTGCTAGATCTATGTGTTCGCAGCGAATGGGAAAGACCTCAGTCTTGACGAGGTTCGTTCTTAATCCAGTGGCATCGGCGAAGACATCCAGGATGTGACGGATGGCCAATAACTCCTCCTTGTTTGGGTTGGCAAAAATTCCGGCGTCATCTGCGTACAGGGAAGTTCTGAGTCTAGCAGTTCGAGCCTGAACGGGCTTGAGAACCCCCATGTCAGTAGCCATGCTGAGAATCCGTTGCAGAGGGTCAATGGCGAGGATGAAAAGCATGGGCAAAAGCGGATCGCCCTGACGAAGCCCCCGAGCATGGTGGAAAGGGGGGCCCGGAATCCCATTAAGCAGCATGCGAGAGGTCGAGGAGGACAGAGACAAGGAAATCCAGTCGCGCATGTTCTGGCCAAAACCCAGTGCCTGCAGCACCTCAAGCAGGTACGGCCAATTGACCGAGTCGAAAGCCTTAGATATATCAAGCTTGATGAAGAGGCTGGGGGTCTTCTTCGTGTGCAAAGCTTTGATCAGATTTTGAACATGGAGGAAATTATCGTGGATGCAACGTTTCTGGATGAAGGCACTCTGGCTCTTGGAAACAATGTTGCCAAGCATAGGTGCAACTCTATTGGCGATGAGCTTGGAGAAAATCTTGGAGATGCTATGGATCAGGCTGATTGGGCGGTAGTCTCCCACATTTTGCGCCTCAATGGACTTAGGGAGCAGCACAATGTTGGCAGAATTGATGAGATTTGCATAGTCGCCGTTCCTACTTGCAAGGTGTAGAATGGCAGCGGTGAGATCATCCTTGATAATTTCCCAACAGGACTTGAAAAAAGCTCCAGTGAAGCCATCCGGTCCAGGCGCCTTGACGGAGGGTAACGAGAACACCGCCTTCTTTATCTCCAGCTCGTCGAAGGGCCCATCGAGGGCCGACAGGTCAAATGGTGCATAGCCAAGTTCTTCCCAATTCAGACATGCTGAACGGGGCACGGAAGTGCCAAGGTGAGACTAGAAATGGTTGAACAGCTCGGCCTCCTTATCCTCCTTTGATATTGCAACGCCCCCCGAGGATTTTTGTAGCGTTTGAATGAACTTCTTACGACGTCTAGCACTTGCAGTGATGTGGAAAAGCCTAGTGTTTGCATCACCCTTCTTGATCCAAGTCAGTCTGGAACGCTGTCTCATAAGAGATTTCTGAATTGCGTATAGGGCGAGCAGTTTGGATTTGATGCTTGCGCGGAGGGTGTGCTCAGCCTCAGAAAGGCCCTGAGATTCCTGAGCAGTGTCCAGGCGCCAGATGATCTCCGTCGCGATTTTGAGTTGGAGCTTGACACTGCCCACGTTCTCGCGCTGCCAGTTCTTCAGAGCTTTGGCAGTGCGGCTCAAACGAGTATGAAGTCTGCGCACGGGGTCAGTGATGAGAGTTGATTTGTTCCATGCGGTCTGAACAGTTTCATGGAAACCTTGCACCTTGAGCCAGAATTGCTCAAACTTAAAGAAGGTGGCATTGGATGCGGCAGTGTCTCCATGGAGGAAAAGGGGGCAATGGTCAGAGCATATAGTGGGAAGGGCTTGAAGGTGCGCCGCCGGGAACAGCATCTCCCAATCGTTTGAACAAAAAACATGGTCAATCTTTGTGTGGGTTGGATTTGTTGCTCGTTGGACCATGTGAAACGCCGGCCATTAGTCGCATCTCCTTGAGCATGAGCGAGTCGAGCACCGTCTTGAATTTCCCAAGGAGCCTTCTATTGATTCTGTTATTGCTTTTGTCAGCCGCTTTGACAATCAAGTTAAAATCACCTAGCAAGATCCACCGGTCGCGCACAAGGGGTTGGAGCTGCAGTATTTCGTCGAGGAAGGCGATTTTGTCCTGCTCGGATTGAGGACCATAGGCCCCGGTCATTTTCCAAGAGGCACCGTCAGCTAGCAAGGTGATGGTTGCCGAGATGGAGTTGGCCGAGATGGTGACCTCAGACATGCTGAAGTAAGCATCAGAGACAGCCATGACCAGACCACCCCTAGTCCCATCAGCCGGAAGGAATGAGTAATTTGACACAAATTGCGGACCGAGGGCACGACGAATAATGCTATCATTGACGACCTCGAGCTTGGTTTCCTGGATGCAAACAACAGTGGCGTGGGTGTCGCGGATGATGTCACGGATGGCGTCTTTTCTCACATTGGCGTTAAGACCACGGATGTTCCAGCACAGGATCTTTACGTCACATTGCGACATGATGGAAACAAATGGGCTCATAACTGAAATTAATGGGTGACATGCAAACACAGGCGGTTGACGATGTGGGATACAGGCGCTAGAAGAGGCCATGATGAACACGTAGGAGCATCGGCCGAAAACGGCAACCGGCAAGAAAAAAAGGAGGCAACACGGGAGTAGACGAGGCTCTGAGGCCGTAGCTAGCAGCTGGGGTTTCACACATTGACGACCGAGGGAGACGCTGGGATATTCTTGGGTTTCTCTGATCCTTTGGCCACCTTCTTGACATGCTTGACGAGGGTGTCAATGGCCTCGATGACGTGCGGCTCGAGGGGGGATTGGAAGCCGTCCCCTGCTGTTGGAGACGCGGGTGACCCCATCCAGGAGCTGATCGCTCGTGTGTGCGGTGTTCTATCTCCTGATGATACTAAGGGGGTGTTTGGTTGAGCTTTTCAGCAGCTTTTCACTGGAAAAAGCTGCAGCCCAACCAAACGGCCAGTTTTTCAGCAGTTTTTGCCAACGGTAGCTGTGGGCTTTGCAGTGCAAATTCAGCTGTTTGGAAAAGTTGTCTTCTGTCAACTTTTTGCAATATGCTGAAGCTTCAGTGCTCATTTTCTAAAATACTGTAGATTGTTTGGATCAACCAAAAGCTATATGTTCACTTCCCCACAGCCACAGCAGCTTTTCCAGACAGCCAGCTAACAGCAGCTTTGTCAACAGCCACAACTCAACCAAACAGGTCCTAAACCGAATTGCACAGCACTACCCAGAACAATATCTGAGCAACAAAATGAAGACCAAAGAGGCCACCTTCTGCAGGTCACGCGCCAGCTTCTTGGACGTCTGCGCTAGCGAGTCCCGCTCCTTGCTCAGCTTAATCTGCACCCGCAAAGAAAAACATCAAACTTTTCTCAACCAACAGAATCGAGCGAACCGACACGGGATCGACAACAGAAAACCGAGGGCCGCAAAACCCACATTGTCCTCGAGCGCGCCGCGGAGCCTTGTGTTGGTCTCCTGCAGCGCGCGGTCGAGCAGCGCCACGCGCTGGCGCAGCTCCCCGTTCTCGCGGTCCTTCTCCGCGGCGCCCTCCCTCAGCCGCGCCGCCTCCCGCTCCAGCCCGGTGACCCGCCCGGCCAGGGCCAGAGCCGTGATGCGCCGCGCCAGATCCAGCTGCTCGTAGGGGTCCCGCGGCAGCACCACCAGGACATCGTCCGGGAGCGCGAACTCCGACAGCCCCAAACCCAAACCCACCGCCGGCGCAGCCCCCTCAGCAGGTGGCATCGGCGCGACGAGATCTCCCGGAGGCGGAGACGGAAGCGATTGGATTCCTCTATTTTTCGGCTTGGATTTCTCCGCTGCGGAGGGGATGGGAGGGGTCAGAGCGGAAAGGGACCACTGCTTCGCCGCTTGGGAATTTTCGGATTTGAAATTGGGGGGCTCGGCGGCCGAAGCGAGGTTTGAAATTGTTCTGGGGAGGACCCTGGCCTCGTTTCTGTTGAGTGGGTGCCTAAACTGGCAATTGTTTGGAAAGCACCTGAGTTTACAGGGAACTCCAGTAAGAAATGAGAATAATAAGCTGCTTGAGTGCAAAATGGGAAAGTTTTTAGTTTTAAAAAGATGCTAGTCATGTAACCGAGCGCAGGGATTCAGCCTGCCTGTTCCCTTCCTATGTAGTATAATTAGTCCATGTTTGAAACATATAAGTTTTATAGAGAACTGCTCAATTTCTGTAGTAATTGGGAAGATGTAATTCCAGATAGGGCCTTATCAGCAGCACAAGAATGAGGCAAAGAAAACACTTAGTCGTAGTCTTCCCCTAATGAATCGTAACAGCAAAAGAATTCCCCTTTCAGTTTCCAAGAGACAGCATTCAGCAAATAAAACATTAAGTAGTAATGGTCTGAATTTCTTGGTATAAAACCAAGTGATTAAAAATGTAAGCACCACGTTGGAACATGTGCAACAACGGGACATACCATTCGCTTGTAGCATTCACGGATGCAAACTGCAATACAGATAATATATGTTGCAACTCCCACCAATAGGAGTACAAAAAGAATTGCACAATACTCACGATAAAGTGAGCTGAAGAGCATTTTTGTACAGGACTTGAACGGGCAACCCCATTCAGACGGTAGGAATGTACATATATCATGAATAGATACAATTCAGCAGCCTTACTCAATAACCATAAAAAGATGAACAGATCAGAGCAACTAACATGGCATTCCAGCCGACACCAGTCTGTAAGCTGCTATGCATATTCGTCATTATCCTTCGAAGGGGGTGCAGGTATCATATCAGCCTAAAATGTAGAACAGTCTCCCAATCACCCACCGCGGTTGGCATTTCTTCGTTTGATTCTCCTCCATTTTCATCTTCATGCTTCTATGTCACCTGACCATTTTCGTTTCGAGGTGGATCAGTGTAATCCTCACCATGATCACGGACATCTCTGAACATGGAGAAGAAAGAAACTATGCCTTCAGAAGCACCGCCTCCTAACAACCATAGCAAAAGGGAACCAAATGGATTCAAGGAGCCCGAGCCTGCAGGAGCATTGCCAGCTTGCTGAGGATTTTGATCTTCAAATTGGAGAGGGTTTCCGGCTGTTGTCTCGACATTCTCATTCAGTTGGCCCTCTTGTTGGTTCCTGATAGGCTCATCCTGAGCCAATAGGGCATCTGCTTCACGAGCAGCACCAAGCCCATCATTTATTGTGCCAGGGTCCCTCACATTTACCCTTGCAATATGTAACGTTGACGTATAGATGGTAGAGGATGTAATCTGAACACCAGTCTGTTGGTGAATGTGAGCTCGGCTCCTAATGAACCTCTGCAGGGCTGGCACCTGACACACCACAAGCAAATCTCGAGTAAATATCATGGGTAACAAGGAGAGGTCAGAGCTGCAGAACCCATTATATAATCTGCACTATCTTGTGTGCACCCTATCTATCTCCTCTGTGAATTGACTGAGTTCAGGTGATCTTTCCGATTTAATACATGAAAGTGTGACAAGTGGTACATCCTAAGCAGTGTTCAGAATTTACAAATGGCGTAGTGCACTGTGCCCAAGGGGAAAATGTGAACTGGAATTTACATGCTAGAATATTAAACAAGGTTCCAATAAGCCTTGAATAAAGAAGAGTGAAAAAATACATGATTACAAAAAAATATAGGATATCAAAAAAATATAGGATATCAACTTACCTCGAAACGATTCCAAAAGTATAAGATCAGATGCTGCATGAATGCAGCCGTAGCAGAGAAAGCCAGGTATGAGAAGCCTGACAAACAGTACATCAACATGCAAGTCATATAACTATAGGATACTCCCATTAGTTAGCAGGTTCCAAAGAAACATATCCAGTTACATACCGTAGGTGTATGAGAAGAAGTAGATGTGGAAAACCAGGAAATACAGCAAGAAAAAGCGTGGAAAGAACTGCATTGATATAGATGTCCGCACACTGCAACAGATGTAAGATTTAAATTAGTTCCTTTTAAAGTCAATTTGTATGCACAATATCATTTCTGGTAAGAATAGGACTGTAAGTGGATCTATATTATACTCCAGTGCTTAGTGATCCCAGTAAAGCTTTCTCTATCCTGAGGTACATCTAACTGCTCTCCCCCAGCAGTTTAATGAACAAAGCCCCGTTATTACCTCACAATCTCAAATGCATAATATAGTAAGGTGGAGGTTTCACAGAACAGAAGTAATCATAAAGCATTTCAGCAATATGTTCACCTGATCATCGTGAACAGCTCACATAACCATACAAGAGTCAAAACAAGAAATGCGAGCAACTGGTCGTCATAGAACTCAAATAGAAAAAAGAGGATCCCAATCATAATCTACAAAGATCAGAGCAAAAGAATTAGCAAGTCGTCCAGAATTTGTTGAAGTAGACAGCTACACGTTTTCAACATGAATTTCAGCCAGTTAAATATATTGGAAATAAATACCCATACCGGAACGAAAACCAATGATTCAATGACATGCACGAATATCAATTGAAATGTGGGCAGCTGGTGGCGTGCATGGTGTTGAAGCTGCACTGAAAATTTCAAGGAAGAAAACATGTATTATTTATTATTCGTGAATTAACTTAAATAAGTATTAGGCTAAGCATCCAGCAGTTCCAAGTTGCAACCTATAGCAAGAAACACAAACCTGTGAACCTAAGCATGCGGGATTGCGTTTCTCTCAGGGTAAATGAAACAGACATGGTGGTAGTGAAGAAAACAAAGAGTGACATTAGAAGGACACCGCATTTTGTCACAAAGTAATCTGCAAACACGAAAGTTGCAATGAATCACAATTTGATACACATAAATGAGATAGGACTCTCGTAAGGTATGAAAGGCTATCACTAATAAATCATAAAAACACAACCAGAAGTCAGGTCAACATTTTAAGAGAACAAAGTTTAGAAAAATATACAAACCTCCAAATCTTGTAGGATCTGCTGGTGGTTCATGCCCATAACTGAGATCATAAAGCTCCTTTGTCTGGAAGTTATATAGATAACCTGCATATTATACCAAGGTATAAATGAATTATAATGGGTCGTGTTGAAAAACAATTAAATAAAGTGCTAACATCTGACGTTTAACATGCTTCCAAGCAAGTCCAGCGTGTCATTAGTTTATTGTGGACTAAGTTTGTGACCATTACATAGAACAATTCTGATGGTTAAGACCAGCACAAGCACAATCATATCAGAAGCATACCATGACCAGGAGAATTCACTAAGCTGTTTGTAAGTATAGTATCATAGCCAACAATGCTGTTTATTAAAAGCTGCTGCCACCTGAAAGGAAAAATAAAAGAGGAAACATAAAATTTTGTGTTCTGTTTGTATCTTCTATGAATGTGTTTTTCTGAAATTTGTCGCCTATCAAAGTTCTTCAGCTTATGAGACGATCAGCGATACTATGGTTATACTTGCAATTTGTATTTGCATAAAAGAAATCTTACAAACAGGGAGGAAAGCTCAACCAAATAGTCAATAATTACCTATTCCCAAAGCAAGGATTTCGAGCAGAAATTGTGATGTTTATAGTTCGGACACCATGCTGACTTTTGGCCCCTTCTGAAAGCAAAAAATATCCCTGCATGAAAGAAAGTTCTTAAAGTGGATACTAGTCAAACTACAAAGCTAGCACATGTATACAAACATATATGGAAGTGGTAATGGGTGCATTCAATCCTTGAACAAGTTCATGGAGTTGTATTAAGAAGAGAAAATTGCATTGGAGCTCTCTAAAATTGTGTGATTTTTTCACTTTCCTCCCCAAATTTGCAGTTTACAGTCCGCACCCTAAACATGCATCCGTTTGCACCGCAACTCCAATCTGCTGTTAGCTAACGGATCTCGCTGACATGGAGTCCGGTGACATTATGTGGTGGCATCGCAAGGTATGATGTTGCTACATATGGATCTATGTAGGTCTGCATGACATTGAGACTAAATTTACAACTAGAATTAATTCAGGATTTCTGATCAGCTACAGATCATGTGCCAGACTAAAACCTAGGTATAAGAACACAAAGCTGGTGATCGACCAGTAAGACGACACGGAACTCTACCTCGCCGCACAGCGCAGGGACCTCGACTCCGTGCACCAGATCACCGCCAAAATCAACGCGCAGATGACTGGCACCGGCGAGGTGTTCAACAGCGAGGTCACAGAGATCCGTGCCACTGTGATCAACGAGGCCAGCAAGATGGAGAAGACCATGCTGCTCATGACTGCCTAGTCGTCAAGCTGCTCAAGCACACCAACAAGAAGAGCCTTGCGAGTATGAACAAGTTTGGATTCAACGCTCTACTGTTTCTACATATTTACACGGGAACATGGGAGACTACATATTCTCACTACATCTTTGATCTCATCACCGTGCTCGTATGCACTTCCTTCTCACTGGGTTGGAAGATTGGCTCCTTCAATTTACCAAGTTAATTTGATTTTCGCTCACACAAGAATCAGCTATTTTTTCCCTTGCCTCCGAGTTTGCATCGCCACCGCCGTTCATCGACTGCGGTGAGCCTCGAAGCACTTGCTTTGCACATGAGTATCTCCTTGATGTCCCCCATTTATTGTCGCACTGACCTCTCTTCCTAAACTACCGTGGTGTCTTCTCCCCCATGACAGAACCACCGTATTCACCATCGTGGTTCCCGTCTCGAGGAAGAAGGCTTCCCTCACTGTCATACCATGTCAGTGTCCAGCTCAGCTAGATCCATTAGCAAAGAGCATTTTGGAGGAGTTGTGCAAACGGAGTACGGAGAGTAGAATGTAAAATGAAAGTCTCTGGAGGAAAGCGGGAAAACTGCACAACTTTAAGGAGGTCCAAAAATGGCCTACAAAATTCAGTCATTTTCAACAAAAGTTGATATTCTTACTCAGCTAGAAAGTCATCAACAAGTAGTCAAGCAGCATACTACACCAACCAAATTGGCCAGGTGAGATCAATATGCCAAGAAGAATCTTACCTTCTCCACACCATATAAATAGGTAGGCTCAAATGCTTTGCTTCTTCTCTCAAACCACTGCACTGTAATAAACAACATAACCTAGTGAGAAATTGGGGAAAATGAATGCTTGGAGTTTAGCAACCAAAGGACCAAGTTAATAAAGTACATACAACCACCACTGTAGGACAAGGAACCAGAGAATATGACCAGTTTACTGCAAAGTGCAAACATTACCTATTGTCGAAAGAAGATGCTCCATGCTTGGTAATTGAAGATCCTTAATGATGTGGAGGAAGTCATTCCAATTTGATCTGACCTGCCGTTCGAATAAGCAAAAGACTTAATCCTTAGCGAATAAAATATATGTTTGTTTGACTAATAAACGATACTTTAAAGTCAGCACCACACCAATCATGAAAAGAGCAACTCCAAAAGAAAAATCATGATCTCACTGTATGGTATTTAGTCGAGAGAATTATATAATTGAGCGTCCCCTTTTATTAATATGGATCTTTCTGAACTTGATGGTATTGATAAGACAAATCTTGACAAAATGATACTACTAGCTTGCACCTTCACAGTGCTCCTCACACAGCAAATTGGAAGGCTAACAAGCACTTAACAACTTTATTCTTCTCCATGATTGAATAACTATTCTGTTACCTGCAAACATGATCCGTTACGGACCAACTATAGAGGCATATTCTGGAAAGGCGTATAATTTAAAATGATACTGGTCAAACTTCTTACCATTAGTTGGAGAGTATTGTCTGAAAGCTGCTTTATGTTCCTCCAGATTAAGAGAACACGAGCGTACCACCTTCTGAATAAATATGTAACCGCTGCTTTAAATGATTCTTTAGCAGATAAAGGATGATGTACAGAACCCTCTCCAGTTGCCTTCAAGTCCGATACTCCTGGAATGATTGTTGTAACAATTGAGTCAGCTGCATTCTCTGATTGTGGTTCAAATTCTTTGTCTCCCTTCCAAGTTCTAAACATAATCTTACTCCTTTTAGCTCCAGGACCAACCCAAGTTGACCAAAACTTAGATGCCAAAATATTGAACTTATCACCATTAACCTCTAGAATTTTCTCAGCTGAACGCCCCAGGTTCTGGAGATCCATAATATAAGACGCACCTTTGCTGGCCCATAGTCCCCCACTGATTATCTACAACTCAAAAGAAGAGTAACATTTTACAAACGATACCATCATAGCAATCAGAAACATGAAAAAGTATTGCGAACAGGAAAAAAAAATTCACAGGGAACATTATTATATTGAAGTCCTAAGTAAAAAAAGGAGGACAAGTATGCTCAATAAAGTTCGGTAGATACCTTGATTTGGACAAGTTGTGCTTCACCAAATTCAATCCCAGAAAACTCACTCGAGCAGCCCGGCTTCGCATGGAAAAGACAACTCAAAGATGAGAGGCTACACATAGACACTAGACAACTACATGGACCAAAAAAATTCAGAAGGAAGAAATATTAGCCACTGGGCACCAAATAGAATGGTTTTGTATTCTTTATTTTTCTTCCAAATCTATGGCTATGAATTTCCAAGGTAATATGGAAAATTCTAGGAACTTTATCTTTTTGTCCAGTTAATATGACAGGGGGAATTTTGGAGCGTGCTTTTAGGATGTACTCCCTCTGTCAACAATACATGTCATTTTGGGTTTTGACAATGATCCAGCATGCAACTTTGACCATCATTTTTTCATACGAATATATTAGTAAAATTATGATATTATGAAAATATTTTTCATAACAAATCTAATGGTACTACTTTCGCATGACCAATCCAAATAATTCTTTATATATTAATGGTCATAGTAATAAAAGTTTGACTGCCCGCATTCTAGAATGTCATCTATTTCCGAACGGAGGTCGTAATAGATATAGACAAGATTGTAGATGATTAGGGTTATAGCTGCATGTACTTGCAGGGTATGACGTGTGCTTGGTGCTATATAGACATATGTGCACTAGCTCAATGAGATCGACAGTCAACATCCTCTGCGTTACCATGAAAACATACATCCATACAAAGTGTATGGTCTCACAGATTTGGCATATAGTAGTCATTCACAGAATAGGCAGGCATCACTACGTATGCAGATTAACTAATAGAACAACAATACTTGATGCTTTTTTCCTCTCGGTATATTCAAACTATACCATAAAACATAAGCATTTGGTACACAAATCTAAAGAGAGCATTGCGGTGAAGAATGCAAAAGAGGGAAGGAAAGCAAAAGGCAGTCTAGATATGAAATTAGTGAACTGTTTGATGAAAGGCAAAACTGAAAGTATCCGAGCCTTTTTTGCTGGACTAGGTCAGGGTGCATGGTATTCAGGAAAGCACTTAACCAACTTACAGCAAGAGCAGGACCATAAGAGGAAGTTTAAATTATAAAAGCATCTTAATCAGTAAACAAACACAGACTAGTCCAGCAACATCTATCGATGGATTTTCGTCGGAAACAAAGCTAGTTTCCTAATATTATTTCCGTGAAATCGTCGGCACAGCCTCAAAATGTTAGTTTTGATCTCCCAATTTTACATACAATTGGCAACGCAATAGCACTGCCTAATCATATCACCGTGGTTAGCACGAATTCAACAGAGGCACACCGCACACGAGAAGTGTCATCTCGAATCACATACCTAGCAACCACAGAAGGCTAGGCTACCGAATTTTTTCTCCCCAAACGGGCAGGGCTTGGCTCACCTGCTGCACGAAGTTGGTGTGCATGACGACGAGCAGGCAGAAGAGCGCGACGGCGCCGGCAAGGTAGAGGTACTCGAGCGCGAGGCGGATCCGCGGCGTGAGCAGCTGCGACAGCATCCCCGAGAGCCGCGCGTGCACCCGGAGGAACGTCTGCTCCGGATCCATCCCCCCTTCCCGCCGCCCCCTCTCCGCCGGCGCCGACGACCACCCCCAAACCCTAAACAGGGCGGCGCCGCCGCCGTCCTCCACCAACCCCTCGCGGATGCTTCGATTCGATTGGGAGGAGCAGATCGAGAAATTTGAGGCGCCTGGCTGTACGTACGGACCGCTGCCGCTCGTCCTAATCCGGTGATTGGGAAGAAATTGGTTTGGAAGTGTTGGGATTTGAATTCTCCGGGGCTGTTCGCATGTGATGTGCGTGTGTTTTAATACGTTTCGATATCTGCCCACACCTCTTTTTTTTTCTCTTGCTTTTCTTGGGGAATGGGCTACGCCTGTGTTACCTGTGCGTGCGTGGCTCCGTGTGTAAGCGGCGGGGCGCACACAGCAATTTTTACTGGCGGCGGCACGTCGGTTCTCTGGCTGTAGAATTTATCGTTGACGACGCCGGCGCTTGTCGAGCACGTAAGCAAAATCCTTTTGCGGCATCCCGTTGGGAACACGTATGTCTGCCTATTTTGTAAGGAGATCGGGTGGTCAGATTTTACTCGTGGGTTCCTATTGACCACTAGTTGTTTAGATTATTTGTGTAAATCTTTTATATGATTTTTAAAAAATTAGACACAAAACGGACACATTTGGTTGATGCCTAACATTGTTACGACTAATCTTAGTTAAATTGTGGCTGCAACAAAAAATATGGTCAAAATGGCCACCACAATTGTGGTAAATATTGGCAAAAAACTAAATCTATAAACATGTAGACCATAGGATTTACGAAGTGTGGCAAAATATAATTGTGGCAACGAATAAAATAGACGTTTAAAAAATTGTTGCACGATTAAAGTTAAACATGACAAACTTAGGTTATGTACCAAACATATTTTAAGTCTTGTTATGATCACATTAACAAAAATTTCTCACCCTATAGAAAAAACATTATCCAATGAACTAGCTGTTAGGACACCGCCGACACAAAAGTGTTATATTACTTTATTTGTGATGTAATTGCTTTCGCGAGGAAGCTAGTGTGTGGTTAAACTGTTTTTCTTTTTTTTTAATAATCTGCCTGAGCTGTTTCTGCTTAGTTATAAGCTCTTATTTAAAAACAGACGCGAGAAAAATAGCGGTTTTGTTTAACAAACTATATCGTAGTCTAATTAATTTCTAAAACACATGAAATAGAAAACTACAATTACCTCAAAAACAAATATACCTCTTTTGTTTTCTTTTAGCCTAGACGTCATTTAAAACCTTTTTCTAGTATGTCCATCGAAATGCCGAACAAATTCAATTTCTTCGCAAGTTTCCTAGACATCTCTTTCCTCACGAGTAATATTTTAAGTACTAAGTGCATTTACATGTTTATGCCTGTTTGAAAGTAGGGTTGCAAATGGTGGAGATCGATTCAGATAGTGGTCAAATAATACTCCATCCATTTTAAAATGCAAGGTGTATTTTAACCATTTAAATTTTGTTTTCACCTAAAATTAATGTAATAATAATAATTACATGAAATAGGTATCACTCGATTTGTATTTAAAAATAATTTCTTATGATTGTGAATTTGAAATTATTAGTAAAATATAGTACAAAAAATTTACAGTTACAGTTTAAATTTGGACAACCAAAATACGTCTTACATTTTGAAAGGGACGAAGTATTAAATTTTTTATAATTTGAGCCTAACGTAAATACAGATTTTAACATATACAAATACGAATCAAGCATTAAGGGATACAAAATGAAAATGAGTAATTTTCTATTTGAATCTGATTCAAACATCAATGTAGTTCATACATCAAAAAATAAATATTGCCTTCGTGTCATAATTTAGATCGTTTAAGATATTGACTCAGTCTCCATGATTACTTTGGCCGTAACCTTTAATAAAAATATGTTTCCTCAAATAAAACTAAGTATAAACTATGAAAGTATATCTCATGACAAATATAGTAATACCAATTTGGTGTTGTAGATGTTGATAAGTTTTTCTATATTGATGATCAAACTTAAAAATCTTTGACTTTCACAGATTCTAAAATGACCTAAATTGTGACACGGAAGGAGTAGCTAACATGTGCACAGGACACGACAAACTATTATGACGTGTTAAATTTAGTTTTGAGTGACAACACTTGGCACTAAATAGAATACAGTTGTTAGGGCACCTAAG
Source organism: Stipa capillata (assembly GCA_019208055.1). Classification (NCBI taxonomy): domain Eukaryota; kingdom Viridiplantae; phylum Streptophyta; class Magnoliopsida; order Poales; family Poaceae; genus Stipa; species Stipa capillata. Next base: position 337,397 of record JAGXJF010003684.1, on the reverse strand, counting down.
ATGATGGTCAAACTTAAAAATGTTTGACTTTCACAAATTCTAAAATGACGTATATTGTGACATGGAGGGAGTAGCTAACATGTGTGCAGGACACGACAAACTATGATAACATGTTAAATTTAGTTTGAGTAATGATACTTGGCACTAAATATAATACAGTTGTTAATTATTGATGATATTGCCATAAAGTCATAAATAATCTTGTCAAATTTGATTTTGCTTTTTAAGAGGAATATATTATTATAGTCTAATAATCACAAGCATATATTTAAGCATTCTAATAAGAATTGATAAAGAATATGTCATTCATACTGGGAAATCTAAACCATATTTATGATCTGTTGAAATTGTTGATCGGATATATTTGGTAATACGATTCTCACTTTCAACCATGTTCCAAGAAAACTGGACTCAATACTCAACACAATTCAATGGGAATTCTATAAAATGATGTTTGTATAAATCACTAGACATAGAAGTAGGGGCTATATTTTTCTTTCAAAACTAGTAAATTTCACAAAACTTTGTACGATCTATCGCAACACTCTAGATTTAGGCCACTGTTTTACAAAACTCACTATCCTCAATACCGGTTTAGGGAGCCAAGGTTAAATTTCTCAGCAATTTGCTTTGGTGATTTGCTCATATCATTGATGTTGTAGGACACAATGGTGGACAATGTGCCATTGATTATTATTATTTGCAATGTTGTGCTGGAAACCCTTGGAGGAGTGGGAATAAAACGTTGTCGAGCAGGCATTTCATGTCAGATAAACGGCTTGTAATAGTGAAACCTAAAGGCTGAAGTTTTTGTGAAATAAGGCTTAAATCTAGAGTTCTATTATATTTTGTAAAAAATATATAAGATATTTTGCCAAAGATACTCTTAGAAAGTTAAGGCATCAATACATATCGAGAAATACTATCATATCTTACAGTAAAGATAAAAAAGAAACCGTAGAAAACCCCAATTCAACGTTTCCCATATTGAGAAGAATGAAGAAAAAATATAAGTCCTAAATAAATTGTATCATGAATAGTTCCATCTCATTTGATTATGTCGCCTGTCAATGTCCATCTTTTTTTAGTAACGTTGAAAGAGTTCGTTCTAGCTGAACTTTGAAAGTATGTATAGTTTTTGAAGCCATATGACCTTGTGACACTGCCTAGTGTTAAACACCAGAAGTGTATTTAACATAATGGTGGATTGTGATAATCTAATTTTGTATACTTATCTCTTTGATTCGTAGGATTCTAAAACAACATGAAAAAAAATAGGATTGCAATTTCATGCCTTCCCGAACTCTACATGAATTAATACCATAGGAACTTGCATCAAATGGTGTTTGATTACACCATAGGAGAAACATACGAATATATCCAAGAGGTTTGAGTCAAGATAATTTTTTTCTCTGGAATATAATTTTTTTCCTATGGATTTCCTATGAAGTCCATGTCCGGTACGACTCAGGGAGCCCCCTATAAAAGGATCAGCAATCCCATAGGGGAGGACAGGTCTTTCAAGTCACAAGAGGTCAAGTTAGATCCAAGAAGCCTGAAGCCATCCAGAAGCCCCAGCGATTCCCACGAGAAGACCCGCCGCCTCGAAGGAGTCAAGCCCCGCGAAACTAGTCGAAGTAGCCTCCGATTAGGTCTAGGATAGCCACTAACGTACACATCCTTTGTAAGATATTCTCTGATCAATATATATGAACAGAACGTAGGGTTGTTATCATAAGGGAGGCCCGAACCTGTATGAAAAGGGTGTTTTCTTGTCGTCAGATCGTTTGGCCTTGTGCCCTAGGGATCCCTACCCAACAACAAGTATCTCTGTCTCACGACTACCGTAAGATCAACGGTTCATCAAACTAGTGCGATCAGCCCATGACGCCGACTGCACAGCCCTCTCCGGTTCGACCCGAGGAAGAAGAAGCAGGTTTGGCGGGGGATCCGATCGCTCTCACGTGATGTACCGGGTACTCAGATCTGGGCTTCTACGACAACTTCGGCCAGATAGATCTGTACCCGGCAACTAACCACGTAGATCTTGGAGAATACGCCACTGGCGAGTACTCGGATTGCGAAGCTGATCGCTTTAGGACCGAGTGCGGCAGGGCCTTCGGGGGAACGTTGGTGTTGACCGACGATTCCCAGGCAGGAGCGACTAGCCCGATGTCCGGACTGTCGTCTGCAACTTCTGATTGACCAAAAGATCAAGATCTCAATCACAGTATCCCTCCCGATGAGGAAGACACGATGGAGTGGAACTACACCTCATCTAATCCAAACCCTCGAGTGGTTCTCGCGATCCATGACGGTCAGGAATATCTCGAGCACCCGGATCAGCATGGGGGCTCACAACATCGAATCCCTACGGCTACTCCCCGCGGGAACGGGAATATGCCTACGACAACAGACGGAACCCCTCAAGGGACGGGGGTATATGTGTCCTGAACTGCTCGAAGACTCGCCGAGGTGCACAATCTGCTGTCACGACCACCGGCGACAGATTTGGTGACACCCGATGGAGTACAGTGGCTACAACAGCTGGGGGCTGAACTACAGCAGGCCAAAGCCCAAGACGAGTCTTCTTGACTCCAGTCGGTGACACACAACTCCAACCGAGGGAAAACCCCTCTCCGACAAGAGGAATCAGACGGAGAAAGACGACATCCCAAGACCAGGTCTCACCGGGAGGAACAGCATGTCGACCTCTGCGACACGCTCAACGAGCACCGATCCCAAAGGTGCCAGCGAGAGCAATATCCTCCCCGGAGAGACCACAGGCACCGTGCTAATAGTCGAGGACAATCTCCGACCCCAAACAACAGTGAGAACACGCCTTATCGGAGAACCATCAACAGATGCCAAGCGCTGTTCCAAGAGCTCCGACATGTGCGTTGGCCGTCTCGCTTTAAGCCTGGAGCCCTAGAGTCGTACGATGGCACCACGAACCCTGCAGAGTTCCTGCAGATCTACACTACGACAATCGAGACTGTAAGCAGGAACGAGAAGATCATGGCCAACTACCTCCTGACCGCTCTCAGAGGAGCAGCCAGGACCTGGTTGACGAACCTACCCCCACGAACGATCCGCTCCTGGGGACAGCTTTGCGACATACTTCTCGGAAACTTTCAAGGTACCTTCACGCGTCCCAACCGGGTCGATGTCTTATTCCTAGTCGTCCAACACCCAGACGAGACCCTCCGAGAGTTCACCAAGCGGTTTAGTGCTATTCGCAACACTATCCTTGAAATAACAGACTTGGACGTCATCCGCGCCTTTGTTCGAGGTAGCAGGAACGAGATGTGCACACACGACCTGATCATGCATCCTCCAAAGACAATGGTACAGCTGATGGACCTAGCCAAAAAGGCTGCCTGTGCTGAGGAAACCCTACATTACATCAAGCAGCAACAGAACAGGTTGCCCAGGTCTCCCCTCCGGACCAGAGACAACTCAACAAAGACGAAGTGCAAGAAGAAATCCTCCGGAGGGAACAGGGAGAAGAGATCAAAAGCCGATGAGGTATTGGCCGATCTCCCCGAGAAGCGTACCTGGCGACCGCGTACCAAGGATAAGCAGACGACTTCCTCCGACAAGACAGGAAAACTCTGGTGCGATTTCCACCAGACCGATTCGCATGATCTCCGTTAGTGCCGCATCTTCAAGAAGTATCTCAAGGAAGAAAGAGGGAAGTTCCACAGGGAGAGCCCGCAGGTCGCAAACAACAGCTGGCTCGGCTTCCTACGAGTCAAAGAGGCAATACAAGGCGATTGCCCGAGAAGTTCTCACGAGTATACCGCAAGTCCCTCGGGTAGTCAAGTGGTCGGAGGTCACGATCACTTTCAACCAAACCGATTACCCCGAGAACTGTGTTCGACCAGTACGATACCCGATTGTTGTCGAACCAACGATCAATAACTGCCGAGTGGCTCAGGTGCTCATAGACGGAGGGAGCTCCCTCAACATCCTATTCGCAAAAGCCCTCGATGCGATGCAAGTACCACAGTGATTGGTCCAGACGGTGACACAGGCATTCCACGGTATCATCCCAGGCTCATTGGCTACGCCGATCGGGCAAGTCACACTACCAGTTATCTTCAGAAACCAAAGAACTTCCGAACAGAGAAGATCCTGTTTGACGTAGTCGACTTCGAGACGGCATACAATGTCATCTTAGGGCGCCCAACTCTGGCCAAGTTTATGGCAGCAACGCACTACGCCTACCAGTGCATGAAGATGCCCGGCCCAAAGGGTGTCCTCACAATAAAGAGCTCCCCTCTGGAAGCACTACTCTGCGACAAGCGTAGCCTCGACCTCGCGGAAAAGCATCAACTCTTGAGTAGGGAAGCAGACTCCGACATCGCTGCACACACCCCCGCGTCAGCAAGACCTCCACCGCAACTACAAGCGACGACTTCGGAAAAACACCCCCTCCAAGTCGGAGAGCAGGTTCTACGACTAGTTCGAAACCAGGGCAAAAAAGACTTTCTCCTCAGTAGGACAATGGCTCCACATGAGAAGTCGTCCGATCCAGGTCACTCGAGTTAGCAGTAAAGAGATAGTCGAGTTCCCTTATAGAGTTCCTCATGCAAACACTTTCGGTAAGATCGCACAGTCATCACCTCTCCGAAAGCCAGTCCGTCTCAGGTTGCGCCAGCTCCAGCCTCAAGTTGTCAAGCTACGAACAAGCCGATGATAAGACGCTCCGAGCGCTACCGCCCAGCACGCGCTCTCGACAAGCTTTTTCAGCGGGTCACGACACACGAGAGTCTCTGGAGCAACCAACGACAAACTCGAGAGGAGGGGATGATGTTTTATTTCTAGTTTTTTCAAGCAGTTTTTTCTTATAGTAGCTTGTAAATGATACTTCAGTCAGTTCATAGTTTTTAAATATCAAATTCCTAGTTCGATATTTATTTTTTCAAACTGTCTATCCGAGAAACTTCTCGAATAAGACAGTTGGGGGGTGGATAAGTATGTGGCATCAGGTACTGGCGTACACAACGCATACCAACAATTCATCCTGCATAAGGGGAAAGGGTTCCACGCTGCAACCGTCAGGGATGCGAGAAAAACCACTTAATGTGTCTGCAGGTGACAGGGGAAGCCACTGAGCCCCCCACCTAACCAGACCTAAGGCCTGGTCGACTAAGCTCCCCGATTCTATAGTAACGTTCCCCGACCACGAGTAAAGAAAGAAGAGAAGGTGCAAGTATGACTAGGCCAACAGAACCTGCTTGCTTATCCGCATCCCCGACTACTTTGAACAGAAGGCTTCATGGATAGAGTGCAATGTTGTCACCAACACGGCAAATATGGAACTTATTAACTAGCGTCCAATATCCTTGCGACAAGGGAACATGAGTTGCTGCTATTGCCATGATAGACTGCACGAAGAAACCTTATCGCGTTTACTGATGACGAGGAGCCAATGAGACCTCCATCCGACTAAACCTAAGGATTGGTCGATCGCAGTCAGCGGCATACGGCACAACTCGTAAGCCTAAGTCAAGAAAAGTGGACGCAAAGTTCGACTAAGTCTACGAGAACCCTTGCGTCCGACAAACATTCGCAGAGCAGTAGAGTTCAGGTTTTCAGACTAAGTGCCTGGACACAGTCCATAAAAGCATCAGCCACACCCTGTATGTCGGAGTATTATTCCGGCAATACTACTTATGGGGCGGCGTGAGCACAGCAAATATGGATGGGTGCACACGGGAGACAAGATTTAGACAGGTTCAGGCCCTCACGGAGAGGTAATACCCTACGTCCTGTGTTTGGTGGCTGGTATTGCGTGTATCCCGAGTGCCGCAAGCCCTAGAGATTCGATCTCGAGGTTGCTTGGACTTGGAAATTGCCTATGACCTAGATGACTTGATTGCCTCTACTATCGGAGGTCCCCTACCGGGCCTTATATAGGCGACCGGGGTAGGGTTACAAGAGTCCGAGTCGGTTAACAGATTGGTTTCCTATTCGGTTACAACAGATTCCGGGTATTCCGGGTAGGTAATAGTCCTTGTCTTGTACTCCACGCTGATGAGGCGCCCCCGTGCTGTAGTCGGACTCCGAGTAGTCGGCCCGGCCCATCCCGTGGCTGGAAGGCCGGATTCGTCCTCCTTGATGATACCCGGGTGCCATGTCATCATCAGTAGCCCCCGAGTCCTTCACGATCTCACTGCTGCCGGTCTTCACCTCTGGATGAGCTTTCCGACTGACTTTGGCTCGCTGGGAGATTGTGAAGGGCTAATGGAACTTCTGCAAAACAAGACAGTTAGAGCCAAGTAACATTCACCCGTAAGGCAGGAATGTCAAGGCGATTAAGCTATTAACGGGTAATCTCTGGTGGCACCCGGTCCATCCTTAGGGACAGGGACCGGCTGATAACCCAGCGTGGGGCATGCCATGAATCCCGACTGAATTCCCGAGTAGCACCCGGCCCTCCCGAGCGGGTCAAGGGCCGGCTAGTGTCCCCTGAAGGAATGCCTCTGAAACTCTCGTCTGAACCAGAAAAACCAGCCATGGCGCATAGGTTCCCGAGTTTCGAAGTCTTATGCCGGGTCATTCCACTGAACCTGGGGATCCCAGTTACCAGGGCCTCCGAGACTTAAGTGCTCGACAGGTCTGGGCGGAGAATCCGGCAGCTCCGAGTTGCTCAGCATCCAACTTGTGGCCCACGGGAGGGCACGCCATTACTGTCCCTCACTCGGGTGTACTCAGTCGACTGCGTTCCTGCTTGAGGCCAGCCTCTGATACCCTTCGCAGCTAAAGCGCCCGGCGCCGACTCTCTCGGCAGCCGGCTAGTGATTCACGGAAAATACGCTTTAGCCGCCATGTTGCGGAGACGTACTCCGTCGGGTTATTAAGCCTGAAAGGCCAACCGTCGGATGTCCCTTCATTAAGTAGCACGAATCGCGGCGCCGCCAGGTCGTGGGCGCAGAAACAGACGCGACGTGGCCCGCCGGATGCGCGCGTGGGAAACTGAAGAGGCGCGGAGTGGGGGGCGGCGGATTCGGACACGTGCAGACGTGGGGAAAACCGAACCGTCGGCCCGCCCCTTTTATATTCCAAAGAGGCCGCGGGTCTGGCCCACGCATCCATTCGCCTTTTCTTCTTCCCTGAGCTCCCGAACGCTTCGCCTTCTTCTCCCAAATCCGCTCGTACGCGCCGCGCCATCCAAAACCCTAACTCCCACTCCGGCCATCTCGGACGCAAGCCCCGGACTGGGAAGCCGATCCAACCGAAGCCGAAGAGGACGCTTTGGTGTGGAAGCTGCTGAACGAGGGAGAGTCGCCCGCCGAGCCGATGGCGCCGTGGGTGAAGTCGACGGCGACGGACATTCGGCTGACGATCCTCGTGCGGCTCGGGCTGCTGCCGCCGAAGGAGTTGGTCGAGTGGCGCGCCGCCGTCGGGGAGACCATTCCTACCCCGAACACCGGCGAGTTGGTCGTCCACGGCCCCTTCTTCGAGCGGGGGATTTTCTGTGCCAGCGCACCCATTCCTGCGGGGGCTGCTCTACTATTACGGGTTGGAACTTCACAACCTCAACCCCAAACAGCATCCTCCACGTCTCCTGCTTCATCACGCTCTGCGAGTGCTTCCTCGGGATCCGGCCGCATTTTGCCCTGTGGAAGCATCTTTCATGGTGAAGCCGCAGCCGAGCAGGGACAACCCGGCGGTAGTGGGCGGCGCCGGGTTCCAGCTGAGGTCGGGAGCAGCGAAGAACTACCCGGCTCCCCCAATGCAGTCGTCGAACAAGGGCTGGCATGCCTACTGGTTCTACTGCGCCAACCCGGAACCGTCGCTGCCGGCCTTCTCGGGTCAGCCGCCGGTGGCCAGGCCGAGCTGGTCGGACCTGCCACTCGAGAGGGAGCAGGACAGCGTCGCCGTCGTGATGGCGCAGCTCGAGGCGGCGATGAAGTCCGGGGTCACCGGGGCAGTCGTCGCCTCGACCTTCGTTCGGTGGCGGGTGCAGCCTGCCAAGCTGCGGGCGCACCCGATGTTCGAGTACACCGGCGAGGGCGACGCGACCCGGGAGTCGGCGGAGGAGCTCACGGAGGGCGAGGTCCAAAGCCCGCTCGAGAGGATCTGGCTCAGGGGACGAGCCTGGATTTCTCCGGCGGCCGGCCCCCTTCTGCCGGGCGAACCCCCCGAGTGACGTAAGTACCCGAGACCCGTCTTTTTGGTTTTTTCTTCATTTCTTCACCGAGTCTTACTCGAGGTTTTGCTTTTTGCGTTTCGGCATATGCTATTCGGCTTTTACTCCAAAGCTCCCCTCCCAGAGGATGAGATTTGGAACCAGCCGCGCTATGCCGACGTCCCGAGCGGCGGGCCGCCGCAGGGGGCAGTCGAGGCTTCGTCTACCGGCGCCGGCCAGGGCGCCGGGTCCTCCTCGTCTGGCGCCGCCCCTTCGAAGGGCGCCGAGTCTTCAAAGGGTGCCGGACCCTCTTGATGAGGACATCTCCCAAACTATCATCCAAGGACCAATCACCCGTTCCCGTGCCCGACGACTTAATCATGAGGTGTGTTCGTTTCTTGCTATCCATAATTATGTGGCTAAGGATGGGATGCTACTTAATGGTGATATTTTGATTCTTAGGAATATGGGAGAAGCACCACTGGACCAGCCACAAGAGGATGAGGCGCCACCCCAAGTCAAGTCGGACTCCACTTCAACTTCGAATTCGGTTCGGTTTTCAGCAGACAGCACCTACATAAATGTGGCATAACTTTCTCATACGGAGTCCGATTGAAGAGTTCTTATATGCGTTGGAAAGATAACAATGACACCTTTCCAATGGATCTGATACCACGTTATGAATAATTACAGAGATATTGAAATTGTCAGAACAAGTCGTCAGGTGCTGCGACACCGTTTTGGGCCACTTCGGGCCTTGTTTTCGTTTCGGGTTTTAAGCCTAGGTTTAGGGTGAAACTCTCAGAAACCCTAGGTATAAATACTTGGTAGCCATCATTGTTTAGGGTGGGTTTTGCTTAGAATTATTCTGCCATCGCAGTCTCGCTGATTTCATCAGTTTGTAGAACCCCACTTCGAGTAATGAAACAATCATCTCGTTTGTGAGATTGCTTCTACTGTGTTCTTGCTTGTGTTCTCGATTCGCATGCAAGGATAAGCCTTCTTAGCGAGGTCAACCGCGTGTGCGCGTGGTTGATAACCAACGGAGCCGTGGTGTAGTGATCGTAGGGTTCGGATCAGTTCTGATTGGAAGCCGGGTCGTCAACGTCGAGTTCTCCACAATCGTGATTATCCCTTCCTGACGGAAGATCGGGCACCCCCGTGCGCATCAAGTGGTATCAGAGCTTCGGTTGCCCGTCAGGTATCATTGTATCCAATTAGTTTTGCCATCGTCCCAGAACTCCAGATATTAGCCAAAAAAATGGTAGTCCTCTAGGGCATATCACCTTCACTGTCCGAGAGCTCCGAGCCGTTGCAATTTCGTCACAGTGTCGTATTGCTGAGTTTTGATTCATAGTCAATGTCCGGTTGCTGGTTTAGACTTGTGTTCTTAGTCGCGAGCCGTTACTTAGGGTTTGAGATATCCGAATACAACTCTGAACCCAAGTGGGAGTTGAATTCATAGTGCCTCGGTAAAACGGCCATAACTTTGTCATACAAACTCCGTTTGAGCTCTACCACCCGTCAAAACGACCGGAACGAAAAGTTGCATCTGATCCCCACCCACTTCGTCGGTTTCGACAAAATCTTCGAGGCCAAATTCGCCTTGGAAAATAGAGTTCTGGAAGTTTTATTCCTAGGTAGTCTGTTTTTTTCCCTTTCGCTTGATTCTTTGAGCAATTTGAGCAGTTTTGTGAAAAAAAAAGATAAAAAAAGATAAAAAATAGTGAAGAAAAAGAGAAAAAGAAGAAGAAGAAGAAGAAGAAGAAAAAACCTTGGTATACTTCTGTTTCTTGGTACTTTGGTATACTTCTGTGCCTGTACTCGTTTCTAGGAACACGTTTAGGCCAGCAACTGAGACAAGTACCTTGAATTATTATTTAGCTTTACTAACTATTGTCGAACTTTGCTAATCCTTGCTACCAAATTGACCTTCCAAGCTCCACTCTCTTCTGATCAGTACAGTTTCAACCCGGCAATCGCTACACTCACGTCTTCAACGGTATCACAAACAAGCCACCGGTTGTACCACCTGCTATGTTGGTAAGAACTTTGCAAGAGCGTGGTTAGATGCTTGAGTGAGAGCGACTCCACATCCTAGTAGTTCGTAGGAGCTTTATACATTTGTGTGCTCCGGCATTGGGGGTTGGGCCTTCTCAACCGGGGGCTGCACCTGGTCCGCAGCGGAAGTCTCCTTACCCACAGCAACCCTGGTAGTAGCTCCGAACGGATGAATGGACAACCACCGAGATCAGAACATAAGACTGAAGGAAAGACTTACCGTTGGTGTTTCGCCGGAGGTAAGGACCCTTTCGTCGGAACCTCTGAACTCCGCTTCTCGGTAGAGACCAGCGGTGGCTTCCCCTTTGTCGGCGCATCCTCCTCCGCATAGGTAGTCATGGAGGAAGGTGTCGGCTCCTCTGGGTGAGGGTCGCTCATGTCCTGCTTTTCGACAAGCTCATTCCCATCATCCTAGAGCATGGTGAAACCAAGAGAAGAGCTAGTCAAGCGCGAGTTCGTACCTGAGATTGGGGGTTCGGCGGAGGAGAAGGAGCCCTTGTAGGAGACTTCACTCGGATAGCCTCCGCTACCGCCTTAGCCTCAGATGGACCTTCGACCCTTGTCTCCACGGTCGGAGCGATCGCACCAAGGACTTCGACGTCTTCGTCCTGAGTGGGGGCACCAGCCCGCTCAGCCTCCGAGTCGGGAGCCCTGCGGCCTACTCGCTGCAAAAGAAGAGCCGGATAGCATTAGTAGCGCTATTCGGACGAACCATGACTAGATAATGCACACTTTGCCAAAAGAAAGAGAAAGCAAGCACCGGGCCAAGTGAATGTCAAAAGGAATAAGATCCAAGAGATGTGAGTGAAGGTAAAACATAATAATTGAAACTCCCCTCACTCCTATAACCCATATATCTATGATCTATTCCAAAACAAAGCACTTTCTTCAAAAATACACACACATGCATATCTTGCAAAAACATACCAAGAGTATGATTGATATCACTATTTCTCCCCCTTTGGCACTATAGTCATCAAGGGACTTCACGCCTCCCCCTTGACTATGCAATGATAAAATATCAAGAATAAGCATGTATGCATTGAATGGAATGAAAATTTATGATTTTTCAGTTTTAGCAAGCTTTGAAGATTATCCAAAATGAGACACACCAAATGCTAATATGTCAGATAGGTGCTCATCAAACCATAAAAAGACATGTATGTCAAGAAGAGCAGCAAGCATCTCAAGTTCTTAGCATATTAAATATTTCACTAGCGATGAGTTCCAGACTAGGTAGTCATAGTTGCAATAAATCGAAACATGAGTGAAGTATGACAACCTAGTGCTAAGCCATGACTAGGAGGACAACCGATCAAGATTAAGACCAAAATACTCTACCACATGCTGAATTAAGCAATCACATGATTAAATGGATTAGTCACAACCAAAATACAACCCCCATGCACGAGGAAGTATCTTGAGTGATTCATCCTGACTTTTTCACATTGAGTCCACATGATTATTTGGACTAGCCATAACCAAAGTACTACCTCCTGCACGAGCAAGTACCTTGAGTGATTCATCCCTATTTTAGTATTTTTTCACATTAGCATATGATAGATTTCAAGCATGTAGAGCAAAAGCTAGTGACTTTTGATGATAATAAGCATTCTCCGACCCGAACCACAAAAGCCTAGGCATGTTAAGCCACTAGCAGTCCTAATCAAGATTAGCATAAAGTCCTATCTTTGACCAGTCATAAACAAAAATCATAGTTGCAATACTAGAGACATGAGTAGATTCAAAAGCAAAAGATTCCCTAGCAAGCAACTCATCAGTAGATCAAAGATTTAAGTTCAAGTTGTTGTTCAATTAAGCTAGCATCGTAGATTCTTGAGAACACATGTCAAAACATGGTGACATGCGCTAGACAATCAAAATATGGCATATAGCGGACTCGTAGAAATCATTATTTCACCAAGGATAATAGACAAAGCCCGTGAAAATGTAAAGTGCACATGATATATCACAAATGATGCAAAATGTACTATGTTACACTATGGCACAATGAGAGGACTCCCCCTCAAACCAGCCCATGGGGATGAACAATCCCTAACTCCCCTCTAAGTGCACAGAACCGTGTGGGATCTAAAGGCTTGTTAAAGATATGCACAAGCTGATTTTCAGAATCAACAAACTTAAGCACTATATCACCCTTTCTCCACATGATCTCTAAGAAAATGAAACCGCACATCTATATGCTTAGTCCTAGAATGCTGCACTAAAGTTCTTAGCAATGTTAATAGCACTAGTGTTATCATAGAAAAGTGAAACACTATCAAAAGACAAACCCAAAATCCCGCAAAGTAGAAATCATCCAAAGAATTTGACAACAACAACTAGCGGCTGTAACATACTCAGTTTCAGCAGTAGATTGTGAACAGAAGATTATTTTCTAGAGGACCATGAAATAAGAAAAGTGCCGAGAAAATGACAAGTTCCAGAAATACTCTTGCGGTCTATCTTATTCCCGGCAAAGTCTGAATCTGAAGAACCCCGAACCCCCTAGAACAGAAGAACATGAATACCAAAGTCTAAACTCCAAGGATGATCGAAGTTACCTCATGATGCGCTTCACGGCTTGCCGGTGGGAGTCTCTCGGCGAGGCTTGAAACCTTGCACACGGGCAGACAGCGAACTGGATGATCGGTCTTGTCGCCGTCAAGTAGAGGAGGGAGCCGATCATGCTCCTGAACTCCTTCTGGTCCACCGCCTCTTCTTCTTCATCAGGACCAAGTGACGTTGCAGTAGACATCGGGGTATTGATTGGCTTGGCATCGCTCATCCCGAATTTCTTCAATAGATCCTTGGTGTACTTGGCCTGATGGACAAAGGTGCCCTCCTTTGTCTGCTTGATTTGTAACCCCAAGAAGTATTGGAGCTCACCCATCATGGACATCTCAAATTCCCTGCTCATCATCTCAGAAAACTTGAACACAAGAGCATTAGAGGAGCCACCAAAGATTATGTTATCCTCATAGATTTGAACTATTAGAAGGTCATTGCCACGCCTAAGAAGAAATAAAGTTTTGTCTACCCTCCCCATTTCAAAACCATTTTGAATCAAAAAGCTCTTAAGTCTATCATACCAAGCTCTAGGAGCTTGCTTAAGACCATAGAGAGTCTTGGACAGTTTGAACACATGGTTATGGTATTTAGGGTTCTCAAATCCTGGAGGTTGTTTAACATAGACTTCTTCTTCTATGAAACCATTAAGAAATGTACTTTTCACATCTATTTGATAAAACTTGAACTTCTTAGAAGCTGAAAACGCAAGCAAAATGCGTATAGCCTCCAAGCGAGCTACCGGTGCAAAGGTCTCATCAAAATCAAAGCCCTCAATTTGACTAAACCCTTGGGCTACAAGTCTAGCCTTGTTGCGAACAACAATGCCATCCTCACTTTGCTTGTTCTTGAACACCCACTTGGTTCCAATGATATTGTGACCAAGTGGAGGCTCTACAAGCGCCCAAACCTTATTTCTCTCAAAATTTTCTAACTCCTCATGCATGGCATTGACCCAACTATCATCAGAAAGTGCATGACATATATCTTTGGGCTCAAAAAATGCAACAAAAGCTGAATGCATAAGTTCTGAAGAAGGAATGGATCTGGAGCGAGTTACACGCTCAGAGATGTCGCCGATGATCTGCGCTGGAGGATGATCCTTCTGGAGGCGTTGTGGACCACCAAGCTCATCTGGAACTCAAGTGGAAGTAGCCTCGGCAACCTCTACCTCAGCTGTAGCAGAGGTAGGAAGCTGAGCTGCCGGTGAAGAAGGTGCCACCACCGATGATGAAATCGTCGGTGCTGGACCCTCAGCTACTATCGAAGAAGTCACTGGAGGACCAGCAGCTGCCACCTGAGAAGTGGGCGCACGGCCCACGCCACTCTCAAAGTCATCTTCATCCTAGAAGATCGACTCGGACTCCTGTGAAACACCTGAAAGCTCAGGTCTAGCAGAGCTAGCCTCATCAAAAGTCACATCATAGGACTCCACAATGGTGTTAGTCTCAAAATTAAGCACTCGGTATCCCTTCGAATGTCTAGGGTATCCAAGCATGATACCATCAGAAGTGCGCGACTCAAACTTGTCGAGAAGGTCCTTTTTCAGGATAAAACATTTGTAACCAAAAACCCTAAGATGTGACACATTTGGCTTCTTCCCAAACATAAGCTCATAAGATGTCACGTGCAGAGAGGAACGCAGAAAAACTCGATTTGACACATAGCAAGCGGTGTTGACGGCCTCAGCCCAATACCGTCGCGATGTGCCATACTCATCAAGCATCGTTCTTGCCATCTCAACTAAAGTCCTATTCTTCCTCTCCACAACACCATTCTGCTGTGGGGTGCGTGGAGTGGAGAATTGGTGCTCAACACCACGATCAGCAAGAAAATCTGCGAAAGAAGCATTCTTGAACTCTAACCCATTATCACTGTGAATTGCCTTCAAAGAGCTAGGAAAGAGATTCAAGAGTCTCAAAGCCAAATCTCGAAAGAACTCAAATGCTTTAGATTTATGCTCCATGAAAAACACCCAAGAGAACCGAGAGTAGTCATCAACTATGACGAGAGCATACCACTTCCCACCCGCCGATCGGACCCGAGCTGAACCTACAGTGTCCATGTGTAAAAACTGAGTAGGTCCATCAGTCTTCACCTGATTGACATGTGGATGAGAAGCGGCAACTTGTTTGCCATGCCGACATGGGACGCAAACCAAATCCTTGACCGGTTTGAGTTTGGGCAAGCCTCTCAGAAGATCAAGACTGCCAACTCTAATCAAGTGGTCAAAACCAACATGCCCCAAACGCCGGTGCTAAAGTTGAAAAACTGAAGAGCTAGTGGCAAGAAAGCACCTAGACTCAGAAGAACTAAAATCAGCAGCAAAGACTCTACCAGGGCGAGAAATACCAAAAGCAAGTGCACCCGAAAAGTCAAGAACACGACATCCATTCTTCTTAAAGCACACCTCATAATTATCATCAATAAGTTGTGAAATAGAAACGAGGTTGTATTTCAGTTTACGCACAAGGGCAACATCTTTGAGGATGTTGTTGCTGTTGACTCGCACTGCGCCCTTGTGTGTCACACGTCCATTGAAGTCGTCTCCAAAAGTGATGAACTCATCACCAGACGTCTTGTTGAGGGAGGTGAACCATTTTGAGCTTTCGGTCATATGACGTGAACACCCGGAAATCAACGAGCCACATGTTCACCAACCCTTGCCGGTCAACCCACAAAAAGTGGACTCAGTACTGGGGTTAGTAAGCAAAGATTTTTGAATCCAGTACTGAGTCATTTGCTGAACAAGCATAGAAGATCGTGAGTGATTAGCATGCAATGTAACATCTTGAGCAACTCTACGACCCTGACCTAGAACACGCCGCGGAGGAATGTCATGCACCGAAGCACGTGAACCACCTCCAAGAGGACGGCGTGAAGACTCTAAGCGACCTAAACCCTGTCGCCTGCTAGAGCCACCAGAAACCTCAATATGTTAAGGCCTCATGTGTGTCTTAGGAGCACTCAACGCATTGTTACGTCATTGAATATCCCTAAGAGCACGAACACGGTCACGACGCTCCTCCTTGAGACATCGAAAGCAAAACTCAACTAGATGACCATCCTTATGACAATGAGTGCATTGGTATTTTACCCTTTGCGAAGTAGCACCAATTGAAACTGAAGCACTCTTGTCCTTAAGAAGTGAATCTAGGTAGTCACCTGACTTAAACACTATTCCCCTCTCCCCCTGAGCTATTGCAATCAAGCCTCTACCAAGAGAACCAATGGGATGAGGAGGATGATTCTTATTTTCTTCCACATGATTAAAACCTAGACCTTTGTCTGAGCTAACTCTAGACTTGTCTAAGATCATGTCAAGTTCTTTTTTATCTCCAAAAAATCTTTCTAAAGTTTTCTTGAGGTAGTCAACTTCCCTAAGCAAAGGAGCACAGGTAAGACAAGCTCCTGAAGCTGACACTCTAACAGCTTTCTCATACTTTTTTTTGTATGCTCCTAGTTCAAGTTTTAGAGACTCACTAGACACACAAGCAATGCTACATGTTTCAACTACTGTTTTCTTAAACCTCTCTCTAAATGTAGCATGCATAGCAGAAACATCATTCTCAAGCTCATGACAAAATGTGCAAGTAGAAGAAATAGCATGAGAAGAATCAACAGATAGCTTAGAAGTAGTAGCATTAGCCAAAGTGAGTTTCCTATAAAGCTCAGAGATGTGTCTCCCTAAGTCCTGATTTTCTTAAACTAGATTTGGGCATTTATCACACATAGGTCTTCTCATTTCAAGCACATATTGATTCAATTCTTTATTTCTACCTTTCAAATACTTGTAATCTTAAACATGGGGAAGGTTCTTGAGTGCTCTTAGAACTAATGCTAGCAAGTTGATTCTTAGCATTTTTGAGTTCCTTAGCATGAAATGAGTGAACAATGCAACTAGCAAGATAAACAGTTTTAAGCTTGGCTAGATTGTCCTTATAGATCATAAGCTCTTGAATGACAAATATATACAACATGAAACCTAGAGCAAAGCACAATTTCATCTCATTCAATTCATTCAGAGGTGCTAAGCTAGAGGAACATCCTAGAGATCCACAAGAAGGCAAACTAGCATGTAAAGCCTTAAGCATGTCAATTTCTTTCTTGAGAGAGTCTAAGTCATCATCTTTAGAAGTGCAAAAGGAGCAAGGGCTCAACTTAAGTTTATCAAGTTCAATTATGAATGATTTAAGCAATTCACTTACACTAGCATGAGCATCTTTAGCTTCAAGAAATTCTTTGTGTAAAACATCACAACTAGCACACTCATCATCCTTACTTTTCAGTTTAGCAATTTCTAGTGTAAGAGAATTAACTTTCTTAGTTAGATCTTTAAATTTCTTGATTAAAACAAACAAGACATCATTTTGCACATCAAACATATCAAGTAGTTTATCATATCTAACACTGAGCTCATCAAGAGTGTAACTTACATCACTTTCAAGATCTTCGTCGTCGCTCTCTTCTTCGGATCTCGCCATGAAGCACATGCCGGTGAAGCCATGTTCTACCTTCTTCTCTCCCTTCTTTTTGTGGTTGAGTGGCTCCGGTTCATCCTCGCTTCAAGAAGAGGAAAATGAAGAAGAGTTGGAGCTGTTGTCGCTATCTCCAAAAGCGGCGAGAGCTCGACGAAGGTTCTTCTCTGCCTCATGCATCTTGGGCCTTCATCCAAACTTGTTCCTTCTCTTGTCCTGAAACTTAGAAGTAAAATTGTTTCTCTTTTTAGGATTGGGACACTCGGATCGAATATGACCTTTCTCACCACATCCATAGTAAGTGATGTCCGAGAATTTCCTTCTCCTATTTCTCACATTTTTGTATGCCCTAGAGAAGCATTTTGCCAATAACGCGAGCTCATCCTCGGGAAGTGATTCAAGTTGATCATCAGACAATGAAGACAAGGCAGCAAAAGATAGTCCATGGGAAGAGAAAATCATGCAAGTATCGGAGTTGACACTAGGAGACACTATCCCCGATGGATCCGAGGAAGTGTTCCCAACAAGAGCCAAACTCTTGGACTTAGAGCCATTTCTGTTCTCCGAAGTGATCTCATGAGTGGAGAGCTTGGAGAACAGGTGATCGAGTGTAAGAGTGGCAAGATTTACGGACTCTTGGATAGCAATCTTCCGCACTTTAAAAGCGGGCTCTAATGTGTTCAACACATGTCTAGCCATCTCTGAGTCAGAGTATCTCACCCCACACTCCTAAGCTTGTTCACTATTCTTTCAAATCTCTCAAAATGCTCAGAAATTGATTACCCAGAGCGTTGCTCAAAATGATTATATTCAACTCTATACTGATCCGCTCGAGCAATCTTGACTTGGTCGGACCCCTCATGATAGGTGATCAAGGTCGACCAAATCTTGTGAGCGGTATCAAGATGAGCAACCCGCTCATGTTCCTTCCTATCCAAACCAGAAAGCAAATAGTTGATGGTCTTGCAATTGTTTTCAACATCTACTAAATTTACAGCCGTCAGTTTCACGGGAAGAGCAAAGTCCCTTTCGATGATTTGCCTAATAGCAAGCCCCTCTGACTAGATAAAGATTCTCATTCGATTTTTTCAGAACTCCCAGTCCGTGCCATTAAAGACAGGAGGACAAGTCGAGTATCCGTTGGAAGCCATGGCTCGCAAAGCCGGTCAAAGCTTATGAAGAAGCGAGACCGGGCTCTGATACCACTTGTTAGATCAGTGGCGTCCCGACAGAGGGGAGTGAATGTCGGGTTCAAATCTTTTTCACAAATTCTTCACATACGTAGTCATATTGAAGGACTAGTATGATCCGAGTAAAAATGCAGTGAAAACACCCCCAAAAGCCCTTGGTGACGTGGAGCTCGTCGATAGCTTCGAAACGAGTCCAAGATCACCAAATTCCGAGTTCGAACGCAAAAGTTATGGCAGAAACAGTGAAACGATTCAGCCTGAAGAAAAAGAATCTCGGAAGTTCCAGAAATTTTTCCAGACACTCCGAGATTTCCTGTGAAAATCAGCAGACAAGAACAGTAGCGAATCTCGAAAGTTCCGAGATTAAAGAATCGGACACTCCGAGATTTCTGAAGAAACTGAAGAACTCAGCGGGCAAGAACAGAAGTAAATTTCGGAGGCTCCGAGATTGAAGAATCGGACACTCCGAGATTTCTGAAGAAACTGAAGAACTCAGCGGGCAAGAACAGAAGTAAATTTCGGAGGCTCCGAGATTGAAGAATCGGACACTCCGAGATTTCTGAAGAAACTGAAGAACTCAGCAGGCAAAAACAGAAGTGAATCTCGGAGGCTTCGAGATTGAAGAATCGGACACTCCGAGATTTCTAAAAAAATAAAAAATTCGAAGAATTCAGCAGAAGATCAGCTAGGTTCCAGAACTGAGATTTCGATCCAACTTTTTTGCTAATTCAGAATCTACCCAATCAAATCAAACCAAAATTTGCAGAGAGGTGTAGGAAGGTCTTGTGAATCTAGATCAAGTATTGATCTCCATAAAAACTTCTCAAATTAAGACCTTTAACCTTTTTCTTCAATCAGCCCTTAGAAATGAGAAAAAGATGAATTTTGAGGGGGTGAGGAATCTTGATCTCAAATCAATATGGTATCATCTCACATGTCCCAGCAACCTATTCCAAGCCCCAAACCACAGCATCAAACCCCCTACAAAGATTAATCACAAAAATCTCATTTCTTGCTTGTTTTCCAAGAAAACTCGAAATAGAGAAGAAAAAGATTAAATCATTGGTGTTGTTGGATGGAATCAGTATGGAGATGATCTTCTCATTATTTACATGCCATACCACAGATCAATCCACAGAGGAAAACAAGAAAATGAAAATTCAAAAAGCTAAAGAAGGAGATAACTCAGGAACACGAAGAAATGGGGAAATCTTTTTGTATTGCATTTTTGTAGATTTTCTTGCTGTTTCAAAGGCTCTCATGAATAGGCCAAAACTCTATGAGCAGCCCTAACTAAGGTTTTTACAATGCTTACAAAAGGGTTGAGGGATAAGCACCTCTTGCCCCTCCTTTTATAGCACCACTTGGGCCTTAAACCCACTTAGATGGTATGAACACTTAGCACGCATCACAAAGCGTCTAAGTGACTCATCCACCATCCATCTTTCCTTCTACCCTAAACAACTAACCCTAAACCGCTTCCCGGCCGCCGCCGCAGTTTCTTGGTTATGCTTCGGTAGATTTTACGTTTTTACCAAAACGCCTTCGCACTGACTTGGTCCTCACGTCTCATCTCCACCCGCTTTCTTGTCCTCCGCGTACATACTTTTAAGCCGTACGATGTCGTCGCCACCTCCTTGACCGCATGTCAGCCCTCCAAGCCTCATGCCGGTCCATATGACCGAACCATCGCCGCACCTAATTCGCACCTGCACACAATAGACCAAGCGAAGCGTTGCAAGCACAAGTTTTCCACTTGACCCAAGTTAGCCGAGAAAAATCATTCAAATACTCAATTTTTCCTTAAGATAAATTGAGAAACTCAAACTTATCAATCACACAATAAGTAATTCAAACCTCGAATTCATGCAATCAGAAGAATCAACTCCACATATGGTGGCAAAATATTCATCACAAATATTGTCAAGTCTTCACATGACTTACATCTTTGATTTGCCGGTATTCTCCTCGAATCCCGCTCTTACTCTTCATGCACTTCCATGACCACTTGTCTTCACTATCTCAAGTGCTATATTCTTCATGCTCATGTGTTGACCATATTCATCTTATTCTTAGTTTGTGTGTCTGAACCAGAAACTCCGACCACAGCCATGCTCTAGTGGTTAAATGGTATTTCTTTTAGCAATTGTAAAGTTTCAAAAAGAAACGCTCGACCCATCTGTAAATACAAGGTCTGTATGTTGTTTAAGATTTATCTTTGATCAATAATTAATTTAATAACATATAGATTATATGCCGTAAAATTATGGAATTGCTATTTCTCATTCTTAGTCGTTTGAGTTGCACATTTTCTATGTCTGAGTTGCATAAAAAAGTGCAACTTAGGTATAGAAAATGTACAACTGCTCAGTTCTCATTTATAAACCTAAAGTTACACATAATTTCTAAAATATACAACTACCTAATTAACCATTAAATCAAGAATTAACATCTAGGATCATTAACTTAGAAATATTATTTCTAAGTCAACTTAGAAATAGACACTCCCATAAAATTAATAGTTAGAATTCGCTTTTAAATACAACTATAATAATATTATTATTATTTTTTAAATATAAATCTCTATGAACGTGTGTCTTATAGTACTAGACGGAGGGTTAGAACTGGATGGCTCATAGGAGATTTCTTTTCACCAAGTTTTTTAATCGGTAATTAACCAGTATGAACATGGTTCAAGTTTCCTTCATCATCGTCGGGAACTGTAAAACCCCAAGCCTCCAAAGTAAAAACTAAAGTTTTGATAATTGAAAAGTCTTGAAAAAAAAGCGAGGAAGCAACAAAAAGATGACCTCTCCTGAAATGTATCCATCATTCCCTTCCTAGTATATCTCTATCCCCCTGGCCCTACGACGTCAGCGCATCCCCGCTGACGCGGACAACATGTGTGGATGCCAGGTGGGGCCCGCGACCACGCCACGTTGGCGTCACGCGGCGGGCCTGGGCCCCTCGAGCACGGAGCGCCAGACGGGGTCCACCTCGCCGTCGCCGGCGGCGGCGAGCCACGCGTCCACGTCGTCGAACAGCGCCCGCTTGCTCGGCGGCGGGAAGAGGCGGTCCCCCGGCACGCCGATCGCCGCCGCGCGGCCGTCCACGAGCGAGCGGAAGAACACGTCCGGGAGCTCCAGGGCCGCCGCGCCGCCGCCGGGGACGCCAAGCCCGCCGCGGCACTTCTGCCATGGGAACTCGAACACGCCCGGCGGCCGCTGCCACGCCTCCCCGCCCTCCACCACCAGCGCCGCCGCCGACGCCTCCAACGCCATTTCCACCGTGTCTCCCGCCAGCGCCGACGATGCCTCCTCCTCCTCCCCTCGCGCGCGCTTCCTGCCCTCCCGGTGATCCATGCGCCGCGCTAACAACACATACACATGCATGCACGAAAATTTCAGCTCCAAGAACCAACCTTTCTTGCATGCGACACGCAAGAGCATTTGATCGTCACCAAGATCACATGCACGCATGCATTCGATTACCTGATCGGAGCAAGGAAGGAGAAGGATAGAATGTTGCCCTCGATCGCCTCAGATGTTCTTGGGAGGAGACTCGCGGTGGTGGTGGTGGTTGGTGTATGTGTCCAAGGCAGGGTGCGGTGGTATGGGTGTGTGTATATATACACACGTACACTATGTACTGGCCGGGCTGGATGAGAGGCCGAGGGTGACGGGCGAGCGTTTTACACGGACTCCAACCTAAATAAACTTCTGCATGAGTGGATTAGATGTGATATTGGAAGAGGGGATTGGTTCTAATTTTTCTTTTGTGGTTTTGATTATGAATTTTGAATTTTTGCTGGTGCAATTTGAATTGGGTGGAGGTGGTTAATGTGCTGATTTGAAGGAAAGTAGTGAATGTTATGGATGAGTTTGGGGTTCTTTCCTTTGTGGGTGTGGAAGGTTCTTGGAGTAGGATAAGAAGCATTTTTTGGGTATGGTAGAGTCACTAAAAGATCAAAGAAATACCTGTTTATTGAAGGGGGAAGTCGGATACCACTTCTTGCCATCGAATTTACATGAATATCTAGGTAGGTCGAGCGACTTTGAGGGTTTCTTAGGCCCGGCTTCAGATGCCTGGTGGCTGGTGGTGGAGGTGATAAAGATGACATCATGCGATGAGGGAGATGCGATGAGCATGGAGCGGGCCTCATGAAATGATAGAAACCTTAAGGTGCCGGCTGCCTACAGCGTTGATGCTGGTAACTAGATCCACAATAGGGGTGGCGATGCAAGAGAGAACCATAGGAGGTCGAGGGATGGCAACTAGTCGGCCAGCTATCAGAGGAGGTTGAGGGATGGCCACGATCGACCAAATATAAGAGGAGTCAAGATATGGCAGTGGTCGACTAGATATCGGAAGAGGTCGTGGGATGCCAGCGGTCGACCAGATATATCAAAAGAGGTCAAGGGATAGTAGCGATTGGCCAAATGGTAAATTTGGTGTCAGCAAGGTGCCACCAATAATGAGAGATTTAGTTGAGATGCCATATCTAGAATGGGCAAAGTTGAAAGGAAATGTCGAGGTGGTGAAGCGAGGGGCGAAGAGCGACGTAACACCCTAACGAATATAGGGGTAGGAGAAGGGAGGGACGATGATGGTTTACATAATTGAAGGATAATATCAAAATACAGTGCAAAAAGGAACTTTTTAAAAACCCAGCAATTACTAATTTAATTATAGCATGCACACGACCCTACCATTTTCGTTTCATATGATTGATGAAAATTACTCATTTGTCATCAAAGAGAGAGCCACCCCGTTCGTAAATTTGAGTTCATCTTCCATGACACCACAAAAGAGTCTGCTGAGTGGGCCCTGCACTACTTACTCCAACTAGTTACTGTCAAATTTCGATCATTGACGCATAATAGGAGGACGTCGACGACGATATAATCCACTAATTTAAATGCAAGATTGGCACCTAACTTCAATCTCATTCGGTGCTCCTTTGTAGCATTGTTTCTTCAAAAAGAAAGAAGAAAAAAGAGTCGGCACACTGTCTTGCACATCAGTGCACGGCAGGCCTTGAGCGGCAGAAACCCGGGAGCAAAATTGGCAGGTACATACGCAGTGACAAAACGCAGTACGTGGCTCGCGTGACGGGGCACCGCTGGCTCCATCCTATCTATCTAATCTTTCAGGCCGTCGCGGCGTGCTTTGGCCGGTGCATATTAGCTTTCGGACATGCATGCAGCCGTAGGTGTAAAGAAACGGTCGCAAAAACGGCACTACAAGCTCATGGTGTTGCCGGTGCACTGGCATTGTTTGCCGCGCGTGACATGCATGAAACTTTCGGTAAAGGAAAAAACAGTCACAAAACACGCACGTTACAGAGACCAGCTTGCAGTGATCTCCGGCGCGCGCACAGCCGCAGGTTGGAGGTAATCTGTGGGGTGTCAGCCTGTCACGCCCAATTTCAGGAGGAGAAGAGAGTGGCAGGTCGCCACTTGTAGGGTTTATTTACCATTCGTTTCGGTTTGCATGCTGGTGTAGAATTATATTTTGGGTGGTTTGCCCATGGATCGAGACGCTTGGCTTGTAGATTTGGTATGGTCACCTGAAGTCAGTGGACGGACAGATAGACAGACACGTATTCTACGTGTGCATCGGCTCCTACAATGGTATATTGACATCGCTAAAGAAGAGAACTAATCAGCACCTGGCAGCGGGAACCACTTGGAGAATGGGAACGGCGTGCGTCGGTCGCTCGAATGTATAGGACGTTGGGGGATGCCTCCAAATCGTTCTCCGGTTCATCTCCAAGATGGGTTTAGAAAGATCCAACATATCAGCCTGGCATTTTGCCACACAACCAACTACCATCCTATCCACTTCCGTTGTTTCTGGAAGAAAAATAAAATCTTACTTTGCTGCTTAACTTCACAGCCGTCTCCGCCATCTGCCAGGCTAACACATTGTTGCTGATGTACACATTATCAGCTCGGCCACAACTCACGACACATAACTTAGGACCTAGAATTTTACTAATTCGGAACAGATCGTCCAAAATTCCATAACTTCCAATCTCAGTAGCCCCTTGATGAGCTACAACAAGTCGCCACATAAAATAGTTATTGGTCCAACGTAAACAGATGGTGTGCAACATGTGGCACCATGTACATCAATATTCAATACATGCAAATATACATCGCCAGGTACATGAAAACGTATCGACCATAACGTGCATTTAACGTAATGAGCTCACATATTCTCAGCATACTTACGGTGGACCACCAGCAGTTCTTTATTGTCATACATAACAAAAGATGAACCAAATCTTGGTAGATTTTCAGTACATAACACAATAGCTTCAATAGATATCATCTATTAGACTGCACACTTTCGGGCAGCATGCCCAAAATGTGATTGCATGCAAAATTGCAATATACCAATTTAAATTTGAAAATGGTTTGTAATATTTGGCGCTAGAAAACTATGAAGACGCCTTACTCAAGAATTGATTTTTTCCGGGCCAAAGACTTTACTAGTTAGATATGGCAAAGAAACAAGGTGATGCACGTTAGAATGCCAAAAATATCAAATAGCCATTGTGACTGACAGAAAATTTCATGGCATGATATCAGGTTGATTTCACAGCGGATGCAAGTGACTTCAAGAGAGCTGGTGATGGTCTCCTTAAAGTGTGAGTGAGAAGGATCATCAGTGACAGTAACGTCAATGCCCCAGCTTGGTGAGCTGAGCCCAAAGAGGTAGGAACATACATCAAAAGTGTAGATATTCCCAATGTAACCTGAAATAAAATTGGCAGCACAATTAGTGGTGTTGCATATTAGTATGGGAGGCAAAAATCGTCCAATGCTGTAGTTTCAAAACGTTAGGTTTAACATATTCTTTCATGTGATACAATAACTTCATCAGCTAGACAGATTAGGTTATGCACAATAATTGCTTTTTAAATCAGTTTATGTGCCAGAACTGCATGGATAGTTGAAAATAATCTTAACATCAACTAAAGCCAAAGGATTCAACTTGTGAATTATACCTGAAGAGCAGCCATCCCAAGTGTGCTTCCAATCAGAGACTTGACCGCCGGATGCATTTCTATTTTCCTTGCGGCCAACCATAAGCCAGCCACAGACAATAAGGTGGTTGTTGCAAGAATTCGGTGATTGAGCTACAAGAATGTAAAGAACATGTTAATCCACAAGACTGGATCAAGCACTATGACGAGCTTCAAGTAGTTCTCCGCGCGTGAAAAGAAGGTGGTTATGTGCTGCAAAGCATCAGTGAACTGATCTCAAGAAATTGTACCTATAAAACTGTTTGGATGGATGCATGTTTTGGAAAGAGACCAGTTGTTACCAGTTACTATAAAAAATGTTTGTCATTCTAGCCAGGTGTTCCTTCTTCCAGAATGAATAACTTAAAAGGTTAAGAAGCCAAGAGAATGAAAATGCAAGCCCATGAAGAACAAAACTTTGTTTATGGATGCATTTTTTGGAAAGAGATCAGTTGTTACCGGTTACTATAAAAAAATGTTTGTAATTCTAGCCAGGTGTTCCTTCTTCCGGAATGAATAACTTAAAGGTTAAGAAGCCAAGAGAATGAAAATGCAAGCCCATTAAGAACAAAACTTCAAGACATCATAGTTTTCAGAGCTGTAAACTCCTATCATGAGTTCAAATTTTTTTACCTGCACAGTCGATGTATTCTCAAAGAAATTACGTAGGAAAGGCTCCATACTAAACACATCTTCTGGAATCCAAGTGTCACCCATCTTTGGAAATGTATTGTATGCACGCCCCTGGTAATAGCAAATAATTAGACATATGGGAAAAAAGTTTAGCTATGCATAGTTTTAAAGATAGCAAAAGAAAGAACATGTTCACATACTGCATCATTTCCTGCAACAAATGCTCCAGATATGGCAGTTATGCCAACCACCACACTGACAGGAATTGCCAGCATTCTAATTTTTGCTGCACCTTTTACCCAATTCATTGATTCAGCCGGAGGTTCTGGCATCACTACTGACAGAGCAGTCCACAGTATACCACAATATATAACAAATGCAGATGTCAGATGAGTGGCCAGCCTGTACGGGCTAACCCTTGGTTCAACATACTCCGATGCTGGTTCCTAATACGAGAAAAAGGAATGGTGAACCTCCAAGCAACAAACATACTAGTTCAACAAGAAGGGCATTGTATTACTACCTCAAGACCACTTTTCACCATCCACCAACCAATCAGTCCTTGCCCACCACCAAGTGCAAAAAGAGCAGAGAGCCTGACGCCAAGTTGGCAGGTAACATAGCCTTTTGCAACAAAGTACGCAAAAGGAACAGCAAATATGAAGCCCAAAGCTCTTCCCCACATTCTGTGTGCATACTCCATCCAGTAGATAAATTTGAAATCTTCAAGGCTCATTCCTTTGTTCACCCTAGATATGTTCATGGAATGCTGCTGTCGCATTAGCAGAAATTCGAAATAGCTATAGATGTTTCACAGAAAGAAAAAACTAGATGCGATAGAACCAAAGTAATATTATGCTGGGAGTTCATGTGTGGAGTTTATTTTCCCACATAGCTAGCAAACTTATATAAACTTCTCTAAAACGGTAATTGCATTGGAGGACACAGCCCAGTCAAACTTTCTTCACAAATTTTATTAACACCTAGTTAACAAGTTGCTAGTATTAAGATTATCACATTAGAAGGTGTTCACACTGACATGTTCTAGTGGGCTCGTGGTCTTGAGGCCTTGACAAAACTGATGTTAATCATTTAGCACAGGTCGTTCGTACTGAGTTATGACAATTAAACAATCCTTATGAAGCATCTCTAGTGAGTAAATAACTTTTATTCCATTTCCAACGATCTAAAATATTTAAGTTGACTTTTTGCATAACATTGTAAAAATTTCTTCTCAGATTCGTCAAACAACAAGGTGAATTATCAGGGAGTGAGAAAAGAGAGAAATAAAAAGTTCAGCAGCACCAAAGCTACGAGATTTGGATTTCCTTGAAATGGTAGGATCAACAGAGAGGACCATAAAATTGAATATGCTAGAAAATTAACTGGATTGCATCTGCAATGCTTCAAGACCTAGTTTACCAGTGGGGTCTTGCCGTCTTGGCAATAGCAGACTGCAGCAAAGTGACACATAAATGAAAGGCAGCAATTGCATTCTTACCTAGTGTACTCAGGCGACTGCTTGTATTTCTCAAATTCCAGTAGCCACTCTTCTTCTGACATTGGAGGCAAGCCCCCAGCTAACTTCCAGTCAGTCATTGACAGCCCCGAACGTGTGAGCCGAGTGACGCCACCAAGTATGACCATGCTGAATACCCAGGCAGCACATCCGAAGAGCCATATCCCAACTGCCTTCTGTGCATGAGGTCCTTTGGTAACAAGCAACTTCAGTCCTGAATTTGCCGTTGCATTTGCTATAGTTGGATTCAATGCTGCTGCTGTGGTAGTAGACATTTTCCGTGTGCATTGGCCCAACAAACTCTAGAATGGAAAAAATGAATCAATTGTGTATTTTGGGGAATTCCTTTCAACAAAAGTAGCATATTATAGCACAAATATGAAGCCAAGGTAAATAGAAGAATGCGATAAACTGCATAACATTTCTTTCAGAGTTTAAGGAGAAGTGCTTCTATACTCTTCCAAAAGTTTTTGTACAGATCTCAAAGCATCCATGGGTGAATAGCAAAAGGGCATATTAGTCAAATTAGTTTGGGCTCAAATCCCGTGCGGTGAGTCGTGGAGAAGAGAACTACCAAGCGGGTCTGGACCGGGCTAGACACGGGCTTCAGGCCCAAACTAATTTGACTAATATGCCCTTTTGCTATTCACCTATGGATGCTTTGAGATCTGTGCAAAAGACTTTTGGAAGAGCATAGAAGCACTTCTCGAGTAAGATATGAACTATATAGACAAATTGTGATTTCATCCCTCACATACACATATCTACCTATGAAAAATCAACACTTATTTCTTACTTCGACAAATTACTCCAAACCTATATTTTTTTAAAGAGTAATTACAGCAAACAGTGACACCATTCTCTTCAACATAAAAATTCACCGGCAGAGGTTATCAGGTTAGTAGCATGTGCTATTCCTCTAACTGCAAAATGTAGACCACGAGCATGGTCGAGCTTATTATAGCTATAAATTCATTAAAGCAAGCAGATGACCACCATTTCAATCCGAAATGATCAAATGTTAAACCCAAAACCAAAATGTGTCGCGTCGACACCGACACTAATGTCACTTTACAGGTAAAATCTCCTCACAAGTGGTCATCCACGGCTTATTCCCCTCGACGATCGAAGCACAGAGAAGTCCTCCACGACTCACTCGCCTCGAAAATGACGGCACCACCACGAGGAACCACATAAGCAGAGGACGGGGCGCGAGGCAGAGAAACCCGCACCTTGTGACCGAGAGAGCGGAAGGCGTGGAAGGAGGCGAGTCGGGAGGCGGCGAAGAATCCACCCGTCGACCGTGGGGGTGGCGGCGGGAGGAGGTGGCCGCCGCCGCGGCCGCCGACGCAGGAGCCGGATCCAGCCCTAGGAGGGGCCAGAGCCGGAGCCGGGGCGCTCCTCGGGAGGCGAGGGACCGTTGTAAGGGTAGGGGCCTGGTCCTTGCCCCTGCGGAGCAGCGCCGCGGCCACCCTGCTCCCGATCATGGCCGAGGCGGTGGCGCGGTGGCTTGCGGAGGAAGAGGCGACGCGACGGAGAAAGAGAGAGAGAGAGAGAGAGAGAGAGGCGAGCTCGTCGGGTTTTCGGAAGCGGAAAAAGAAATTGTGGGGTTTAGGCGATGGTCACGTTGCGGAATTCGAGCCTGCGAGAAAGAGTGTTCCGCTAACACACGGTTTTGTGCTAAACCCGGTGATCCCCCTGTAAATGCTGCACAAAACCGACTCGAGATACGTGCGGACGTGCGGGGCCCGGGCCCGACACGGGCCGACCCTAGGCTAGGCCCAACGAAAAATTCAGGCCCACTTTTCAACCCAGCCCATGCGCAATGAATTAGGGATCAGCAGTCCGATCCTTTACCGTAAAAACATGAAAAACAAACAATCATTTTTCTACATATGCAACATAAAAACAGTACTATCATGATATTAGATTTTTAGATATTTTCATGTAATCTATATAAGCATTTTTTACGTGCTAAAACATTTCTTCGCAGAATAAAATTTTGTCCTATCAAAAACAAAAATTAGACTATACATTTATATCATTTCTCTTATCTTTCCTTAGCAGGCCTAGTTGCTGGGGACGTAGTTCCTGAACGCCAAAGGTGGCAAAGGAGTTACTGAGTCCGGTCCAGAGTGAAAGATTCTAAAAAATAAGGTTCAGAGTGAAACAGCAACAGAAATAAAAGGTTTGAAACATCATGTTCTCTGTTACTGTCACTTCATTGCTTTTGGTTTTGGTTTTGCAGGTTATGTTTCAAGCGACACAGAAATAGCTGCAACCTCTGCAATAAGACAGCACAGCTTCTCCTAGCTTGCAACGTTCAGCAGTGTGCTAACTTCCCCAATCCGGCAGGGTCTCAGTGCCTCTACTGTGCACGGCAATGCCACGGCCATTCTCTGTTTAAGAACCTGATATTTTCAGAAACCTCATCTCTCCCTTCTGTCCTGAAGAAAAATTCAGAACCCTCATCTGAACTTCTCACTACAATGATAGCATCATCACTCTCCTGTCTCCCACCCCAGCCATCTCAATACACTTTTCGAAAAGGAGGGCAACCCCCGGTCTTTATATCAATTGATACATGCGGCTATGTTTATTGGACTAACATATCATTACAATGAGAGTCAAAACAGAAACACAAAAGAGCTTAGCAAAACAACTCATGAATTACAAAGTCTCAAATTAATAGACAATCCATATTGGGTAGATAAGTCCCGAGTTGTCGTCTCCAAGCGGTTGCACCCAATTTCCATAGTATCCCATACATCCAGCATATGCAGTAACGATCACATGCGGATCCAATGGATAGCATCATGAATAACCCGCAAAAAGGGGAAGCTTTTCCATTGTTAAAAACTACATCATTGCAACAACGCCACAGAGACCAACATAAGGCACAAACGCCTACAATTATTTGTGACCGCGTTCGTCTATCTAAACCACCAAGCCAATTCCTAAACATATTCGGGATACTACATAGTGCTGTGATGTTGAAAGCTATGTAAATCACATGCCAAACTTGACGGGCTAATCTACACTCAATGAAGAGCTGTTGTATAGTCTCGTCCCACCTACAATGACTACACTATTTACTGCTCTCCAATTTACATTTGCAAATGTTATCTTTTGTAAAAAAATACCCCCCGACAGAGATACCATACAAAGATCTTTATACGGAGGGGCGGTTTGAGCTTCCAAATGTGTTTATGCCCAAACGTGCAGTGTGTATCAATCAAGTTTGCATACATGGGCTGGACCAAAAACTGTCTGGAGGCATGAAGCTTCCAGCGGAACACATCCGCCATCTTGATTGAGCGTAACATTAGCAAGGCATTGGATAAGCTCACTCCAGGCTACTAATTTGGGACACACAATAGCCCGGCGGAAACTAACGTTAAGCGGTGTAGTACTTAACACTTCCGCTACAGTAGCGTGCAGTCTTCGGACAATGCTGTATAAAGAGGGGTATTGTGTGCTTAGGGGCCTGTCCCCTAGCCAAATGTCATTTCAGAAACTAATGGACTGTCCATTGTTCAGAATAAAATAACCTAATTGAAGGAACTGATCTTTAATACACATGAGGCTAGACCAAAACAGGGACTCCCCTGGTTTAACATAGCACTGAGTGAGGGTCTTGGATTGTAAGTATTTGACGGGGGGAACCCATCCGGGTAGGCCCAGCACAGCGAGTCGGCCCAACAGGCTCGAGGAGTTCCATGGAGGCCCACTTGGTTGAAGGCCCAAGTAAGGCCCACACGGACGCAACGTCCGAGTGCCATCAAGGAAGGCGTTACAACCTCATCAAGGCGTACGTTTCACTAGCATGAAGACTGGCGTTACTCGGACGGTTACGCAGAATAAATGTATCAATTAAGTCGTGCAGTTACTGTAGCTCGGTTGACTAGCCGAGTCGGCACATGTACAGCCTATATAAGGCGAGAGCCCCATGCAGAGGGGGAGGGATTTCTTTTTTCCATAGACTAAAGGCTAGGCATCATCTTCAACCTCCTGTAATCTTTCTCATACAAAGCTAGTGATACAATCAGCAGGAGTAGGGTATTACCTCCGCCATTAGAGGGCCTGAACCTAGGTAAAAACCTCTTGTGTGAACCCGCTTGAATCTTCCACACGCGCTCCCCAAAATCCTACTAGAAATGTATATTGCCGCGAAATCCCCGCGACAGTTGGCATGCCAGGTAGGGGCCGCGCGTAATGGAGCTATGATCCAGGTGGGATCCTCTCCAGCAACCGGTGGCAAACTGATGGCCGGTGACGCGCCATTCGCCGCGCACCCCGAAGGCACGGAGTTCCTCTTCGGAAGCCTTCGTTTTATGGCCGACACCTTCGGCCAATTGAGCCTCCAGGATCCGCCTCCCCGTTCCACGGTGGAATCGGAGCCTGAGTACCAGCTCAAATCTTCTTCCGCTCCAGGCAAAGGCGTGAGGCGTCCTCAGTACGTCGCCATGGTGGGCGCTGAATCTCTCCTCCCCGTCTTGGATTCCGAATCCGATGGGGACGAGAGTTCGCACAGCCGAACCGCCTCGGCTGAGGTATATGTGGTCGGGCCCGGCGCGACGAATGACGCGGGCACGTCGGCCGCAGCAGCCAGGGCGGCAAACGAGCACCTGCTTACGCCCATCGATGGGCAATCAGAAGCCGAGAGGGCCTTAGAGGCATCTCGGCGAGCCATCCTTGCTGAGCGAGAGCGTCTCGATCAGGAGAGAGCAGTTCTCGAACAGCGAGAACGGCAACAAGATGAGCCACACGGTTCACGCGGACGTGCGAACCGGCGTGCTTCTTCAACCGCCCAGAGGAGTCGGGTCGTTCGCGCCCCTCTCTTCGGATGAGAGCAGGACGGTGTCCCTGTCTACCAAACACCGGCCCAAAATCTCCTTGCGGCTGCCGCTCTGGCCGACTCGCTGCCGCCCCCGGTGGATGGTCCTGCGGCAAAGATCCACCATCGAGTCGTCACTCTGATGAAGACGGCGGTGGAGCAGCAGAACGAGGCTGGGTCGGTCAGCAACCGACTGGCCTCTGGGGCCACGCGGAGCCGGCCTTCAGCGGCTCCGAGTCACCCCATCACTGTGGGCTTGTCACAGCCAAGTCGATCCACGAATCGGCGTCCTGATGCTCGCCAGGAGATCAACCGACTCCAAGTGGAGCGACGTCAGGCCGGCTCCCTCCGAGCCCGGGCAAACGATGCCCGTGACGCTCGTGATGACATCGAGGGACAACGGACGGCCAGGCTGCGGGCTGAACGTCGTGGCGATGAAGTCAACCAGCCGGGTGGCTCCGCCTCTACCGGTCCCCTGTGTTTTAGCAGGCGGATTCGGTCTGAGCCGTTTCCGGATCGGTTCCGGATCGCCAGCGGCGTCGACAAGTATGATGGCACTGCCAAGCCGGAAACTTGGCTTGCCGACTACTTAGTCGCGTGCAATATTGGAGGAGGCAACGAGCGTGTCGCCCTCCGAAGCTTACCCCTGATGCTTGAAGGGTCGGCTCGGGCATGGCTTAACAGCTTGCCCGAAGATAGCATCTATGACTGGAGGGACCTCCAAGAGGCCTTCGTCAAAAATTTTGAGGGCACGTACAAGCGCCCCGGGAACACGCAAGACCTGTGGCTTTGCGTCCAAGAGAAGGGGGAGTCGGTCCGCGACTACATCCAGCGCTGGACTCGGCTGCGCAACTCCATCGAAGACGTCACCGAGACGCAGGCCATTCAGGCCTTTTCCCAGAGAGTCAAATATGAGCTCCTAAAGCACAAGTTGGCCTGATCTAATATCCAGACCATGGGCCGACTCATGGAAGTCGCCAGCAAGTACGCGACGGGTGAGGAGGCCATGCGGTACGAGGACAAGGGCAAGTCAAAAGTCGAGTCCTCGAGCCGTAAAGTTTCCCACCGACTCAGGTCGGAAGCATGGGGACAGTCATCCCCCCGAAGCGGAAGGCTGGTGGCGGAGATGGGGTCAGCGGAGCTGACCTAGTTGCGGCCGCTGAGCGTGGCCCCCAGCGTGGCGACGCCGGCCAGTAAGAAAGAACGCCCTTGGCAGCAGCGCAAGGCGCCGAAGCTCACTTCGAGGAAATCCTCGATAGGCCCTGCTCCTTTCCACAGCACCGCGGACTATCAGGCAGGGCATTCAACCCGAGAGAGCAGCTTCCTGCAGCGACTTCGGGAAGAAAAGCAGCTCGAGCCTGACGCCGGCGGAGAAGGAGGTTCCGCTGCAGGCAGCGGCGCCGCGCAGTACCCCCCCTCAAAGGGGTGTACTCACAATCTTTCAAGGATCCGACTCCAAAAGGGGTCGGAAGCTGCGCTGTCGCGAAGTAAACGCAACGGCGCCGGCGGTTCCTCAATGGTTGGACTGGTCCGAGGTGCCAGTCGGGTTCAGCCGACTCGACCACCCGGACTGAGTCCCACACCCAGGCAAGCACCCCTTGGTGGTGGATCCGCAAGTCGGCGGGTTCAAACTCCGCAAGGTCCTGATGGATGGTGGCTCCAGCATCAACATAATCTTCATGGATACTCTGAAGAAGATGCAGGTCCCGGAGACCCAGCTTCGTCCCAGTAGCACTTCCTTCCACGGAATAGTGCCTGGGAAGTGCGCTAAGCCTCTGGGTCAAATCTCCCTAGAAGTTGTGTTCGGTGAACCGAACAACTTCCGGGTCGAGACCTTGACCTTTGAGGTAGTCGGCTTCAAAGCGCCTACCATGCGATCTTTGGCCGTCCGGCCTATGCCAAGTTCATGGCTAGGCCGTGCTACACGTACCTCAAGCTGAAGATGCCGGATCCAAAGGGCGTCATCACCATCACTGGTGATTTTGAGCGCTCCAACGAGTGCGACCTTGCCAGTGCGGATATAGCCGAATCCTTGATTGCGGCTCAGGAGCTGGAAAGCATCCAAAGGTTTGTTGATCCAGACCAAGCTCCACCCTGCAAGAAGGCGGCAACCGAGTCCACCTTCCAGTCGGCCAAGGACACTAAACGTGTCCAGGTCCACCCAGAGGACTCGTCTAAGACGGTCCAGATCGGGACTGACCTTGAGGCCAAATAGGAAGTCGCGCTCGTCGACTTCCTTCGTGAGAATTGGAACATCTTCGCATGGAAGCCAGCTGACATGTCGGGTGTCCCAAGGAAGTTCGCCGAGCACTCCCTCAACGTCGCCAAGGACGCGAAGCCAGTCAAGCAGTCTCTCCACCGCTTCGCTGAAGACCGGCGCAAAGCTATCGGAGAGGAAATCGCCCGACTCCTCGCAGCCGGGTTCATCAAGGAAGTTCTTCACCCGGACTGGTTGGCAAACCCGGTTCTGGTTCTTAAGAAGAACAAAACTTGGCGCATGTGTGTGGACTATACGTCCCTAAACAAAGCATGCCCCAAGGACCCGTTCGCCTTACCCCGTGTTGATCAAGTTGTCGATTCCACGGCCGGTTGCGAACGTTTATATTTTCTGGATGCCTATTCAGGCTATCACCAGATCAAAATGAAAGAATCAGATCAAATAAAGACTTCTTTCATTACCCCGTTTGGGGACTTTTTGTTATATCACCATGCATTTTGGTTTGAAAAATGCTGGAACAACATATCAGCGTTGTATGCAAAAATATTTGCACGACCAGATAGGCAGAAATGTCCAGGCTTACGTTGACGACATTGTGGTGAAGACAAAGAAGACTGCGGACCTCTTGACTGATTTGGCCGAAACCTTCGCCAATCTTAGGAGGTTCGACATGAAGCTCAGCCCGGAGAAGTGCGTCTTCGGAGTTCCTGCCGGCAAGCTACTCGGCTTCATCGTTTCCGAGCGAGGAATCGAGGCGAACCCGGACAAGCTTGATGCCATCATCAAGATGGGCAAGCCGAAGGATCTGAAGGCTGTCCAGCGCCTAACCGGGTGCATAGCCGCTCTAAGTCGGTTTATTGCCCGACTCGGTGAGAAGGCTTTGCCTTTTTACCGACTCCTCAAGAAATCCGACACCTTCGAGTGGACGGACGAGGCTCAAAAAGCCTTCGAAGATCTCAAGCGCCTTCTGTCAACACCTCCAATTCTCGCTGCACCAATGGAAGGAGAGCCCATGCTGCTGTACATCGCGGCCACGAATCATGTGGTCAGCATTGTTCTAGTGGTAGAGCGTGCAGAAGAAGGCCGGTACAGAAGGTGCAGCGACCTGTCTATTACGTCAGCGAGGTCCTCTCCGAGTCGAAGCAGCGCTATCCGCACTACCAGAAACTCGTCTATGGCGTGTTCCTGGTGACTCGGAAGCTGGTACATTACTTCCAAGCCCACTCGGTTACCGTGGTCAGCCACGCCCCTTTGTCCGACATCATCAACAATCGGGACGCCACGGGCCGAGTAGCTAAGTGGGCGATAGAGCTCATGCCTCATGACATCAGCTACGAGCCCCGTAAAGGCCACCAAGTCTCAGGCTCTCGTGGACTTCATCGTCGAGTGGACTGAAAGCCAGTCCCCTCCGACTCAAGTGCACCTGGAGCACTGGGTCATGTACTTCGACGGTTCGAAGATGCTCGCAGGCACGGGGGCTGGAGTCGTCCTCATCTCCCCCAAAGGCGACAAGCTGAATTACGTGCTGCAAATCCACTTCGCCGCCTCCAACAATGTGGCGGAATACGAGGCGCTACTGCATGGCTTGTGCATTGCAGTCTCACTCGGCATTCGCCGGCTCCTTTGCCGCGGCGACTCGGATCTGGTGGTGCAGCAAGTAATGAAGACGTGGGACGCCAAGGACCCCACCATGGCGGCATATTGTGCTGCTGTGCGTCGGTTAGAAGGACACTTCGACGGCCTCGAACTTCATCATGTTCGCCGGGCTGATAATGAGGCAGCTGACTCCCTTGCCAGGATTGGCTCTGCTCGAGAGAAAGTGCCACCTGGAGTGTTCCTTCAGCAACTTTTTCAGCCATCCGTCAAGCTGGGAGTCGGCAACCGAGTCATCTGAATCCGGGTCGCCACACCCAGCCCAGGAAGATGTCTTGGCGGTTGTTCCCCTCTGGACTCAGCCGTTCCTTGCTTACTTTTGCGCAAGGAGCTACCTGAGGATCCGACTGAAGCGCGCCGCATTGTGTGCCGCGCTCGAGCTTACACCATTGT
This sequence comes from Stipa capillata, assembly GCA_019208055.1. NCBI lineage: Eukaryota > Viridiplantae > Streptophyta > Magnoliopsida > Poales > Poaceae > Stipa > Stipa capillata. The sequence goes on along the minus strand of JAGXJF010003684.1, from coordinate 300,674 downwards.
TAACGGTGAGCTCTACAAGCGCAGCACCACAGGAATCTTCCAGCGTTGCATCTCGCCGGAAGAAGGCCGAATGTTGCTCGAAGAAATCCACTCGGGACTTTGCGGCCACCACGCTTCATCGCGAGCCTTGGTCGCCAAAGTCTTTCGTCACGGTTTCTTCTGGCTCACTGCCCATGCTGATGCAGAAGAACTCGTCCGAACTTGCGAAGGGTGTCAGAGGTACGCCCGCCAGTCACACATGCCGGCTACCGCGCTCAAGACCATCCCAATCACATGGCCCTTTGCCGTGTGGGGACTCGACATGGTGGGTCCGCTTAAAACAGCCCGAGGAGGTTTCACGCATCTCCTTGTGGCGGTGGACAAATTCACAAAGTGGATCGAAGCCAAGCCAATCATGAAACTTGATGGTCCGACTGCCGTCAACTTCATGAAGGGAGTCATCTTCCGATTCGGTATCCCTCACAGCATCATCACCGACAATGGCAAGAACTTCACTGCCGAAGTCTTCCGCCAATTTTGCCGGGATCACGGAATCCGAATCGACTTTGCCTCCGTGGCTCATCCACAGTCCAACGGCCAAGTTGAGCGCTCCAATGCTCTTATTCTCCAAGGCATTAAGCCCCGGCTGTTAGTCCCGTTGCAACGGGCCGCCGGCTGCTGGATCGACGAGCTTCCGTCTGTCCTCTGGAGTTTAAGGACAACTCCAAACCGGTCGACTGGCTATACGCCCTTCTTCATGGTTTACGGAGCCGAAGCCGTCCTGCCGAGTGACATCCTCCACGACTCCCCCCGAGTCACGGCATACGTGGAAAAGGATGCCGAGTCGGCGCGTCAGGACGACCTTGACCTCTTGGAGGAAGCGCGGGAACTCGCCCTTTCACGCTCGGCCATTTACCAACAGAACTTGCGTCGTTACCACAGTCGGCAAGTTCGGGGCCGAGTCTTCAACAAAGGAGACTTGGTCCTCCGGCTAATCCAAGACAAGGCGGGCATGCACAAGTTGTCTCCGCCTTGGGAAGGCCCGTTCATCATCAACCAGGTGCTGCACAATGGCGCGTACCGACTGGAGGACCCGGCAACCGGCGCAGTCACTGAAAGGACTTGGAATATTGCTCAGCTGCGTCCCTTTTTCACTTAAACTTTGTACTTCCAACAGTTCATTGTTTTCGATATAAATAAACATTTGTTTCCCTCGAGCGGCACTCGGGAAGCACTTTGTTTCTTTAAAATTTTCATATGTCAACTACGTTCCCTTGGGCATCCCTGGGGGCTACGTTTTAAAAAAAAACGAGTGGCTTAACTTCGGTCAACCCCCGGAAGCTACCTCAACCCACTGGGTGATTTATCACTCGGTACAAGTTATTTCGGGTCTCCTAACTTTGTTTCTACACGAGCGTCCAAGTAAACGTGTACGGTACCTAAGGCCCACTCTTCGTCCCCAACTACAGTCGCAACCCGGCTGTCCGGTTGGCAAGAGCAAAAGCTAAAGGTCGGCCTGCACGCGAAAGGATCCGACTCGGCGGAAAAAAGCAAATTTGGACGAACCAAATAACTTGTACAAAATCAAAATAACTTGAAAGCATTTCCATTCAAAACGAAACAGTCTTTTACATTTTTCTACTCGGCATACCGAGAGATATTACATGATAATTTTTTCTACTCTTCTGGAGTTGCTTCTACGCGCTCCTCCAGGTCGGTGAAGTCGATGATCCGGCTGGCGGCGGCGCGGACCCGGGGAAGGAGCTCCAGAGGGTTGACCGACTGTCCCTCTGCGTCGAGTGGTGCTCCAGCGGAGATGCTGTCGACGTCCGCATCGGGATGGTGCGCCAACACCATTGCCAGCGCCATGCCGGCTCCCGAGCGGGCTGCCGACTCCTTCCACTTCTCCACCTCCGCCGAGCCTTGTGACAGCTTGTCGGCGAGGGCGAAGATGCTGGAGCCCGGCTCTTCTCCGGGCCATAGCTTGGCGCAGAGGCTTTGGGCGGCCGACTTCATGTTTTGCACCAAGCTCTTGACTTGGAGGAGTCGGTCCTCCATAGTCACGACGCAGCTGGACATCTGCTCGGGTGTCCAGAAAGGCGTCAAGAGCCGACATCGCCGGGTCGGAAAGTGCGCGAAGTCGGAGCGTAGCCCGCCTGGCCTGCTCCTCCAGTTCTGGGCAAGCATCTGGGTGCGAATTATTGCAAGGAAATGAACAAGGAAGCGTGCAAAAAGAGGGAAATAAAGGACTCGGGGGCTTACCGAGTAGAGTCTCATTAGCCTTCTTGAGTTGGCTTATGAGTTCTCCCTCGCGCTTCTCCCAGTCGACGATAGCCGCGGCATGTCGCTGCTGCGACTCGGTCATCTGCCTGGCGAAGTCGTCGATGGACGCCTGCAGTTTGCGGTTCGCCGCCTGCGACTGCTCGTACTGCGCCGCCAGTTTCTCATGCTCCGACTGCAGCATGGCGGCGGTCTTCATTTGGGCGTGAGCTTCTTGCAGCTCATTGTGAAGCTCGGCCACTTTGGCATCGAGCATCTCTGCTGCTTTGGCCATCGGGATCATCGCCTTCATCTCTTTCCGGAGTCGGGCGTTTTCGGCTTCGACGTCTGCCGACTCAAGAAAGTCAATACCAGCAAAACTTTAAGGCAAAGGGGTCGAGGACTCGGATACTTACTCCCGATGGCGGCGAGCTTCTCTTCGAGCCGCCGATTCTTGGCCCTTTCTTCGGCCAACGCCTTCTCAAGGGAGGCGTTCTTCTCCATGAGGGCCGGGCCGTTCCCGCCGAGTCGGATTGCAGCCTGGACATGGAGAAGTTTTATTAGCATCACCCGAATTAATAAGTCTCCAGCCGACTCAACCAGTCGGCTAGAGACTCGGGGGCTACACCCACTGGGTGCACTGATCGTGCTCCCAGTGTTAAGAACTAAACAAAATCAGATGCAAAACTTACCCCGACGGAAGACTCAAGAACCTCGGCCGAGTCCGCCAAGGATTTGGCCGCGTCAGCAAATTCCCTAAGCTTGGAGCTAAGGGCAGCGACGCGGTCGGTGGCTGCTTCCGCTGCCGACAAGTCCCCCGCGCTGCAACTCGGCAACAGCAACGCGGGCACGAGGCTTCCGGATGAACCCGGTGCCGACTCTTCGGTGGCGGGCGCAGGAGCCAAGGCCAGGCTCTGCTCGGCCACCGGAGAAGACTCGGTGACGAGCTGGCCTCCGGCTCCGCCTGCCGGTTCTGAGGAGTCGGCACCGATCGCAGCTGCCGGCTCCGTCGTCGCCTCGCTGGAGGGAGTTGGCAGAGGCTGCGGGTCGTCAGTCGGAGCCTCGGTTGACCCGGCACCCACGCCGGACTCCGGCGCCTTCTCCACGGTTGCGGCAGGCTGTGGCGCGGGTGCTGCAGGCTGCGGCGTGATGGGCGTGGCTGCAGCCGGAGCCTCGGTTGACTCGGCCCCCGTGGCCGACTTCGTGGCCACAGCGGGGACGGTTGGCGTCTGCGTGCTGGGCACGGCCGTAGTTGGAGCCGGAGAAGCCGACTCCGGCGGCGGGACCGGAGTCGGGGCCGTGGGTGTGCCGGTTGCGGAGTCTCCTTTGTCGGAGAACTTCTTCTGGATTCTGCAACATTAAAACCAAATCGACTTCAGCATCTTCATCTTCGACCGGAGTATGAGGCAAGGCAAAAAGACCCGTACCTGGTGGTTGTGGGGATTGTCTTCTTCGGTTTCCCCGGGGCGGGCAGACCCCCGGAGGAACTGGCGGGCGCCTACCGAGGCGCAGTCGGCTTGGCAGCAGGAGCCCAGAGCTTGAGCCGCGGGACCGGCGGGTACGGCTCGTGCCCGCTTGGCGGCCGACTCCGCCTGAGCCGGCTCCGCCTCCGTTTGCGGGGTCTTAGACCCGGAGGCGTCGTCTTCACGCCTCCGTTTGGTGGTCAGGGGGACCCCTTCCGACTCGGTGTCCGAGTCGACCTGGACGCCTCCCTCGGGGGCTTCCTCATCGACCTCCGCGTCGTCCAACGCCTCCGGAGCCGAACTTTGCTCGGGGAGTGGCGGCATGGAGTTCAAATTAAGGAAAGTCTGCAGCATTCAAAAGACCCGGAGTTAGGAGGAACGAATAGACAACAACATACAAGAACCCGACTCGGAATGTAAGACACTTACAGTCGGCGGTGGGTTGGCGGTAGAAAAGGGAGTCACGTGTGGCGCCCTGGTGAGCCCGGTTCGCTCTTTGGTCAAGCTCTTCAGGAGTTCCATGAAAATATCGTCCGGAAGCCCATTGACCGACACCCTGGTCGAGTCGTGTGCGCCCGAGTACTCCCACATCGGGTGCGCCCGGGCTTGAAGCGGTTGGATGCGCCGACTCAACCAGGTGGCGATGAGGTCGGTGCCCGTGAGCCCTTTCTCCTGGAGTCTCTGAATCCTCCTCAGGAGTCGGTCGATCTCGGGCATCTCTTCGCTGGAGGGCTTGGCGCTCCAACGCTTCCGCCACTCGGGGGGACCTTCGGTGTACGGGGGGAGCCCTTCGTGGCCAGTCGGCGTGCGCTCATCCGGGCAGTAGAACCACCCGTCCTGCCACTTCCGCACGGTGTCCGGGAGTTGCAGCTTGAAGTAGTGAGCGCCGGCCTTGACTTGGATGCCGGCTCCCCCGCAGACGGATAGTCGGCCGCCGGCTTTGATGGGCTGCGCCTTCACCAGGAAGATCTTCTTTCCACAAACCCCCAGTGAGGCCGAGTCCCCAAATAACATTCGCACAGCGTGATGAAACACGCAATGTGCAGAATGCCATTGGGGCTCAGATGATGAAGCTGGAGGCCGTAGAAGAAGAGAAGGCCGCGCACGAAGTCGTGTGGGGGCAGCGAGAGGCCCCGCTCGATGAACGGGACGATCATCACTCGTTCATGCGCGTGCGGAGCAGGCTTCTCCTCTTGGAACGGGGCCCTCCAGTTGCCGATGGAGCGGGGGCTGGCAGCAGTCCCTTGCCGGCGAAGCCCGTGAGGATCCGGTCGGTGACAACCGACGGGATCCAATCGCCCTTTTTCCCACCCCTCAGAATGAGCGGCGGCGGCGGAGGAGGAAGCGTCGGTCTTCTTGCCTTTGCCGGCGCGCGACATGGTCGAAGAGCTGAAGGACGGTGGCGAAGCGCGTGTTTTCTCTCGGGAAGAAAGGAAACAGTGCGTGGTGGCGGAGCTCTGGAGGCAAAGGGCTTGGGCGTGAGGAAGACGAAGGCAGATGAGAAGTGCGGCCGCCCCGCGCCCGCCTTTTATAGCCGAGGAAGGCAAACCATCGGCAATCGTGCGTCCGACGTGGCAGCAAACCGCCGCGGCAACCGTCGTCCCGCGCGCGCGAACCCGCGAGATTCGGGCGCCTTTTTTCGCCACGGCTCGGCGTCCCAGGCGTCTTGACCGGCGAACGTTACGTCAGCAACCACTCTGTGCGCGCCGCCCGCGTGATTCGGGGCGTAATCATGACGATCCGTCGCATCGGACGTCACGCGAAATCACAGCGGCGGCAGCGGATGTCTCGGGCACGCTTCGCGCGGGACTCGAGGCGAAATCATTGCGCTACGGCGCTGCAGGCGCTCTGTCCAACCGACTGCGCGCATTAAATTCTGAAAGCGACGTCGTGTACAGCCAAGATGGTACCGTGTGACGCAAGCCGGCCTCGACCGGGTTCGGCTCGAACAAGTCGAATCACGCTCGGACGCCGAGTCAGTTTGAAGTCAGCTTGGCTCACTGGGACACGTCACAAGTTGTACCGACTCCACCAAACAATTCCGAGGCGCACCGGCCGCCACACTCGGAAACAGATTAGCTCTGCAAAAGGGTGCCGATGGCCGACCCAACAAGGGTTCGCAGGTCACTCGGCAACACCCAAGCTAAGAACGAACCCGGCATCCACAGCGGCGCAAGAAAGTCCCTGATTCAGAGCCGGACGCCACAGCGGCGCAGAACGGTTCACTGATTCGGGACTCAATGCCGGAGTTCGAGGACTCGGTTTCGAAGCTGAAGATCGAAGGCGTCCCCCCTGCGGGCACAAGGTGGCAACGGTCCACTCGGACATGCCAGGCGCTATTTCAGATTCACTCGAAATTCATGATACGCCTCTCGGAAGGCCACAAGCCGACTTCCGCAGCCGGAAAGCGCGGGTATAACCGAGTTCCTAGCACTTAGCACAAACTTAAAACTTTTTTTCAGGTATTACGGGAGTCCATCAAGATCTCTCCATCAGCGATTGGGCATAAGCAGCTTGCTCACCAGTCGGCATCCATGTCGAGACCTCGAAGCACTCGGGGGCTACTGACGGGGGGAACCCATCCGGGTAGGCCCAGCACAGCAAGTCGGCCCAACAGGCTCGAGGAGTTCCATGGAGGCCCACTCGGTTGAAGGCCCAAGTAAGGCCCACACGGATGCAACGTCCGAGTGCCATCAAGGAAGGCGTTACAACCTCATCAAGGCGTACGTTTCACTAGCATGAAGACTGGCGTTACTCGGACGGTTACGCAGAATAAATGTATCAATTAAGTTGTGCAGTTACTGTAGCTCGGTTGACTGGCCGAGTCGGCACTTGTACAGCCTATATAAGGCGAGAGCCCCATGCAGAGGGGGAGGGATTTCTTTTTTCCATAGACTAAAGGCTAGGCATCATCTTCACCCTCCTGTAATCTTTCTCATACAAGGCTAGTGATACAATCAGCAGGAGTAGGGTATTACCTCCGCCATTGGAGGGCCTGAACCTGGGTAAAAACCTCTTGTGTGAACCCGCTTGAATCTTCCACACGCGCTCCCACAAAATCCTACTAGAAATGTATATTGCCGCGAAATCCCCGCGACAATATTTATCACGGAGCAATTCTTGCCAGACCCATCCTCAGTTAGTAGTTTAAAAAGCCACTTGCTTAATAAACATTAATTTTTGAGTGCAAGATCTTGGAGACCAAGTCCACCTTGATCTTTGGGATGGCATATCACATTCCATTTGGTCAATCTATATTTTTCTTATACTCATCACTTTGCCAAAAGAAACATGAACGATAGAAGCCCAATCTTTGCCGTACCCCTTTGGGCATTTGCAAGAAGGAGAGCATAAACATAGGTAGGCTGGAGATGACAGAATTGAGAAGAACTAAACATCCACCATATGACAAGTTCTTTCTTTTCCATCTAGTTAAGCGGTGCTCAAAATGGTCTTCAACACCTTTCTAGTCTTTATTGAACAAACGGTGATAATGAATTGGGACACCGAGATCTCTAAACGGGAACATGCCAGATTCAAACCCGAAAAAATATTTGTAATGAGCCTCCTGTTCCTTTTTCCTTTGCTTGACCAAAGAAAAAGAGTTCGCTTTTATGGAAGTTGATCTTTAGGCCCGATAGGTGCTCAAAAACACATAGAATCAGTTTCATCAGTTGGTCTCTTCAAGATCATTATTCATAAAAAGAATTGTGTCATCGGCATATTGCAAAATCGAGACCCCACCCTCAACTAAATGAGGGACTAGGCCCGTGATTAGCCCATCTTCCTTTGCTCTTTGAAATAGAATGGCAAGCATATCTCCAACGACATTGAAAAGGATAGGAGACAGTGAGTCGCCTTGACGAAGTCCTTTCTTCGTCTGAAAATAATGTCCAATGGCATCATTGACCCAAATGCCCACACCACCCTTAGAGACAAAGCTCTCCACCCATTTATACCACTGAGGTGCAAAGCCTTTCATACAGAGAGTTTGTTGAAGAAAATCCAATTAACCTTGTTGTACGCCTTTTCAAAGTCGATCTTAAAGTGCACCCCATCGATCTTTTTGTGGTGGAGCTCAGGACTGTTTCATGAAGGATTACCACACCTTCAAGAATAAATCATCCAAGCATAAAAGCTGTCTGTGTAGGACAGACCACCTTATCCGCCACCACATTGAAACGATTCACTCCAACCTTTGTAAAGCTCTTAAAGCTGACATTCAGCAGGCAAATTGGTTGGTATTGTTGTATTTGGATGGCATCTTCTTTTTTTGGCAGTAGGGTAATAACTCCAAAGTTCAAACGGAACAAGGAAACAAACCCTTGTTGAACTCTGTGAACAGAGCCATCATATTATTCTTGATGACCTCCCAAAACTACTGATAAAACTCTACTGGAAACCCATCTAGTCCCGGCACTTTGTTGTGTTCCATCTGAAAGACAGCCTCAGAGACCTCTTGTTCAGAAACACATGTTGTAAGGAGGGTGTTCTCTTCTGGAGAAACCTTCGGAACATCATCCGAATGGGTCCCATCCATAGAGAAGAAATTATTATCAGGAGAATTGAACAACTCTTTATAGTAGTTATATAGCAATTTAGCTGAGCATCACCAACTATTGTACCCTCTTCTTGTTCGGGCTGGAAAATGTGCTTTTTTCGATGTTTCCCATTAGCAACCAAATAGAAGTACCAAGTATAGTTGTCTCCCTCCTGAACATTCCTGGCTTTCACTCGCTGATACCACTTGGTCTCTTCTTCACGTAGAAGCCGACTCGAGGCATCGCTTGCATCCCATTGAGCCGCACGCTCCATGGCTAAGAGGGGTGCCTGCTCAGCTTGAATGTCATACTTATTGACGATTCTCAAAAGCTAAGCCTTTTCCTTTTTATAATGGCCACTATAATTCTTGGCCTAGCCCCTAAGAGCTTGCCTTAAGTGCCAGATTCTTAACTGCCACCGGTCAATTGGAGAGCTTGAATTAGCCCAAGTAAATTGTCTACCTGAGAGAGCATTCTCTTGCAGATCTAGGCTTTCAATTACAGCGTTAAATAGAAAAGGCCATCGAGCATCAAACAAATTGGTACTCTTGTCCTCTTGACGGCGGATAATGTTGAAATTTCCACCAACTAACAATGACAGATTTTCGGTGTTGCAAGTGCGTACCAGTTCTGCAAGGAACTCTGATTTGAGCTCCGATTGGACAACACCATATACCGTGACAAGAGTCCAGCGGAAACCATCTACATTGGACCGTAGTTGAACTTCACGAAGAAATCCCTAACCTCTATAGCCTGAATGTCCAAGACTGCGGTGTCTATTCCCATAAGTATGCCACCGGACTGGCCATGAGGTGGCAAAACGTGCCAAGCATAATCTTGGCCCCCCACCCAGGTGAAGCAAACAAGTTTGTGAGAAAGCCGTTTGCCTTGTCTTAGGAGAGCAACAAGGTCAAAACGTTCCTCGCGAACAATCTCAGCAACAAGTCGGTGTTTAGCTAGGGTACAAAAACTCCTGTTATTCTAGAATATACCCCTCATAATAACACTTATTTATGTAACGTTTTGCCGCGGCCGAGAGGACATATCACGCACGCGCTCTTCTTACGAACCCAAGGTTCCTGCTCAGGATAGGGCCATCTCAGTACTCTATGGTGACAGTCCACGAATACAGTTCCTGCTCCGGCACGTCAAGTTCAAAGGTGACCAGGCGGCAACCGTCGTCGTAGAAGAAACCAACCGCTTCCGAATCGACGATAACACTCTTCGGCCTCGTCGAGGAGTATGCTCCAACCGTGCCTGAACCGCGCACTTTGAGCTCGATGCCGGCATTGTCAGTGTACCTCACCTCCTTCACCGCTCCACCGGAGTTGAACATCCTGATCAGACCGATGGGCGCAAAGGAGGCGCCGTTTGGCAGATGTTTCATTGGCACAACCGTGAAGATTTCGTATTCGCGCGGTTTCAGTGTCACGGGCAACGCGACATCCTTTGGTAGGAAGGTCACCTCCCCTGAAAAAATGGCAGAAATGTGTTCATATCACTAATCTGAAATGTAGTCAAGGTTAACAAGACAACAACACAATGTTGCAGGGAGAAGAGAATGATGCTTTACCTCCTAGATGCGAATACACGACCACGTCGCCGTTCCACGTATCGTCGGCGACCTTCGGAAGGTAGTTCACGTCCTGTCCCCGGATAACCCCGGTGATCGTCCCAGGCTGCACATCGTGGATAAGATTCTTCTTCCCTACCCGGCACCAGCCCGCACCTTGGCAGTTGAAGGCGCCAATTACACCGGAGTGCTCATTCAGGTTCCAAATCTTGAGAATACTGCAGTCATCAGATGATTCAGAATAATTCAGAGCTGTACAGTAACATCAACTAGGAAAACCCAAATTTGTTACAAGTCTACTGCTAACCTTTTGCCATCCCTTGCAGGATCAGAAAACAGGCAATCTATGGTCGGTCTCCCGGGAAGTCTGGCTCTCAGGATCGATCCGTCAGGAAGCACAAGTTTCCTCAGCAAATCAAAGTCATGATGTCCGGGCTTGTCACTGTAGATCACACGTAGACTTAGCAATTAGCATCAAAGAGTTCAGCACATGGAAAATCTGAATAGTCTGTACTGCTATGTAATGTTTGTTACCTAACGTATATTGCGCAACCACCGACTGCTCGTGCCGCGGCGTGGTATTCAGCCATCGGGTGAACGCTCTGTCCGCACGACAACAAAAGGGAGATACGAAGTTCAGACGTTAGAGAATTGACAGCAGCAAGAGAGCAGGAGCAAGTAGAGGTTCTCACATGGAACATGTCCCAGTCCGGCTGCATGAATTCTCCAAGAAAGACGGTATTGTATGCGACGGATGCGATGTGTATAGTATGGGAAGCCGGGTCTCGAGGCCAAAAATCATCAGAGGCTCTCACAACCGCACTTCTTTCTGAGCTGTAGCAAGATCAGGAACATGTAAGTTACCAACCATTGCAGGCAATTGCACCAAACTACAGTTTCAGGAGCAAAACAAGCTAACCTGTATAGGTTATCAGTGTTGTGGCTCATGCATGATATTATACCGTTGTCGTGGAAATTCCTCGCAATGGAAGCTTCTAGAGCTTGCTGATACTTCCTAGCCAGAAGAACTCTTCCCCCATGACCAGTACCGAGTGTCTCAAGAATGTTCTGCACATCTACTTTCACCCCGTCGACGCCGGCAGACGCAAGGTATGAATGGAGCTCATTATAGAAACTGAACACTTTCTCAGGGTTCATAAGGCCAAGGCCATTAGCCGTTATGCTGTTCAAAGCGTCGCAGGGTTCGTTCTTCTCAACTCCTGGTGATAACACAGGGTACTGCATCTTCGATTGGTAGTGTTCCATCCCATCAACGCCGGGCCTAACTCCACCCCAGTATCCAGTGATCGCATGCCATACATAAACATACCTGAATTTTGGCATAAGAAGTAGAGAAGATTGAGAACTGACAGAATTTTCTGTCATACATGGAGACTGACAGAATTTTTTGTCATACATGGACTGTGTGAGGCAACAAACTAACAAACAATACCGTTTCCCCTTAATTTCACTGACAATATGCGCCAGGCCATTTGCCGGATCTTCTTCCCTGTGACCCTTCCTCCCATTCTTCTGAAACTTGTGGTTCTCCTTAATATGATTTAACCTATTTGCGAAGCTATAAACAGAGGCTCAGAACAGGCAAAGGATGATACATGAATGCTTTTAGGCTGCTTACTTGGCTGAATTATCAGATATGCACGCAGTTCCTGCAGGATCCATACTGAACGATTGCCATCCGTCATCGATTATGACAAACTTAGGAGCTGTTCCACCTTTTTCTAAACTGAACGTACAAAAATAGATGGTGGAGTTTCAGTACAATTCTCATATGGTAAGCATTAGTATTAGCGGAAATATGCGAGATCGGTAAACACCTCTGTAATCCTTCCAAAACTCCTTCAGCAGTAACATCGGTGTAAAATGCATCCCATGTGCACCAGCCAAACCAGTTTAGCATGTCTGGCATCTGCATCAGGCTGAGTTATAGGCTCTGACACACTAAGGATGAAAAATGCAGATACCATTACTTCAAGAAGCTTCTAACTACCTTCTTCTTTTCCCTGTGAGAGAATGTCTGCAAGTGCCTTTCAACAGCTCTGCAAGAAGTCAATTCATGTGATCTCAGTGAGAGCAAAACATTCAGGAAAAGTAGTAGGCAAATTGGATTAGGAAATATAGCACGCAATGAAGTGAACTGAAATAGGAAGACTTATCAGAGAAAATATTGACTTATCAGAGAAAATATTGACATACTTGACAGCATTTGTGATGACCTCGAACGGATCTGACCCCGCACCGACGAAAACTAAATGGGTGCCTTCAAATGATTCCACAGTTGGATCACCTGAATTATGAAGATCAAAATAATATATCATGAAACAACTGTGCTAAAGTGGATCAAGAGAAGTTTCTATGATTGTTCTCTGAATTACCACTCTCCAAACAAATCTCCAGCTCGTCGTCTGCGTTCCCCTGAAGGACGGCACGGAATGAGCCCTCCAAGATCGGGAGGAAGATGGTGTACACCGGAGATCGCTCGTCTCCGGCGCCGCCACCGCCCTCGACGATCAAGAACTGCGTCTCGACGGGGACGTCACGGCCCGACGAGCCCATCCTCTGCGTCATCCACCACATCTTGAACCGGAAAGTGCACATGAATCGCAGGTCCCTGCAGCACCAGCATGCCTGACGTACTTTTTTTCTTTCCAGTTCTGTTCTCCGCCCACTGATGGAGTGATGGGAGAACTCCTATTTTAACTAAGTACTAATAAGAATTCATTTGGCCAGCCAAGTGATCATCGATCTTTTTATTTTGGAAAAACAAGAATGTTAGGAAGAAACAGGAATAGCAAAAAAAGAAATTGAAATTGTATTGAACTAACAAAAATCTCCCTTTTAAGATTTACTTCACAGCTGGAAATTTTACTTCCAGTATTTACCCAAAAAAAAAGCTAACTGCATAGTTCATTACAATCCGACATCCGACAAAATCAGTTTCGATTCTTGCACGAGAAAGACATCAGATAAAACAGAATCATTAAACAAATAAAACATCACAAGCAGAACAGAGCTCAAGAATCGCGATGATCGGAGAGCCCAAAAAACGCGAGCAGCGTACCTGAGCTTCCCGACGGGGAAGACGCTGCGGCTGCCGGCGGGGGCCGACCGAACGCCGAGGAACGCGCCGTCCACCATGCCACCTCCGGAGGCCGGCGTCACGAGCACAGTGTCGCGCACCTCCGTCAGGATCTCGGTCCCCAGCACCACCAAGCTTCCGTCTTGGACCGCGATCCCGGCTCCCACCGTCATCTTCCTCCAGCGATTAACCCCCGGATCAACCGCTCGACCGGCTCAAACAAATGGCAGATCAAACCAGACTGAATGAGCAGCAGCGGCTCGGAGCACTCGAGAATTTGTGGCGCCGCGGCGGTGAGTGCTGCTGTGGTCCTCAGGTGTGCCGTGCTCTGGTTCGTTTTATAGCCGCGCTCGCGTGACTTCCTGGTTGGAAAGCCGTTAAAGCGCCAGAGAAATCGTCGTTATACTACCAGCACTTGGGCGCCTGCAGCGCCCGCCGTCCGCCGTCCGCCGTCCGTAGTGCCGGACCCACGGGACCGTGGGTGCATACTCCCGTGAATATGGGAATGAGATGCGCGCGCCAACTCTGCTCTGCTCTGCTTTGACACACAGGTTTTGTCGCTTCCCAACGCACAGCGAACGAGTAACTAGCAGGAGTTCAGCTCCGCAAGGCACTCGAGGCAATGAAACAACGATGCAAGATCTACCTCCACCCTTTGGATCGGATTAGTAAAAATCGAAGTTCTTGCGGTAGATCGTTTGACTGACATGGGTAGCTCGAGCACCTTGGAATTGGATGACGTAACAGTTAGTAACTTTTAGATAATAAAAAAGAGATCTCTCTCGGTCTCTCCATGTGATGTACATGCCATCAAATTATTACCAAACTCGTACAAAACGAGTAGTAGGATAAAAAAAAATAAACCACATGTGTAACAGTTAAGCACCACATAGTATATTACACACGCGCCACCTAAACCAGAACATAAAGTCCCTGGTAAACAGCTCCCTGTGTTCTACCGCTGTTAAGTAGATCAAGATCACAACCAATTGATACACAAGTATATAACTTACAGATGATTAGATATTTTTTTCTGTCAACAACTGCATCATTATGACACAACCAAATGGATCAACATAAAGCAGCAGTACCAACTAAACTTAGTTATTTTAAAGTCTTATCAACCCCCTTAAGCCAACCTTGAAAAATATGAGAAACACCACTAGGAGGTGGAATGGCGAAAGCAAGATAAATCGCATGCCAAGCAAAATAAGTCGATCGAGCAATCAAAAAAGATGTTGAATAGTCTCTTCTTGATAACAAAAATAACATTTAATATCCTCATTCCAAATTTTTTTTGCCAAATTATCTTTTGTTACAATCACTAAATAGGTACCATGGAAAAGTCTTGATCTTAAGATGCACTTTTATCTTTCATAAAGACTTAAACTTATGCTGATATTGAGAATGTACCAATAGTGTATACAAAGATTGTACCAAAAAGACCTCAGAAGAATGAATGCTCCATGTGAACGTGACGCGCAGACGTAAGCTGGACAAACAGTCAGTAACTGAAAGTATAATAGTGAAATCCCACTAATTGGCTAGATTCTATAGCATAAGGCAACACCCACAAACTGGCCCTTAAGAGTTGGGGTTGGACGTCTGCTTGATGTGATGCTATAGTGAGAAACTGTTTGCTTTAGGTTTTTCTCCAATGCTGAGATCTATTCAGGTGCCATGATAATAATTAGATTAGAATAGGGTGCTCAATCGTTACATGATTGATTGAATGGGTATCTATAAAAAATAGGACTGTCAAGTCTCCCACTGAATCGCTTGTCATGATTAATTGATCATATCTTGCTGATAAGGTGGACTTCCAAGCCTCAGACAAAAATGTTCACGAACCACGCGAATGGATACAGGTGAAGAGGTGATGGACCAGATCACACGGAATCCGAAGGAACAGCACGGTCGATCATGGGCGTGATCCGAGGGAGAGCGACCGCATGGACGGAGGACATGGCACGGGCGTCAGACAAGTGGTCGGGGCAGGTGAACGAGGCGGCGGCCCGTCGGTCCATGCCTGCACTTGCCCAACCCATCCTACCATCTCAAGCCCATGTGATGATATTCGGCGGAAAAGGCCTTTATGTATGGAGTTTGGACTAAGAGCATCTACGATGGTAGAGTCAATCACTGACTTTTCTATCTTTTCACATCATTTAGGAGGTATTTGGTTGAATTTTTCAGCAGTTTTTGTCAATGGTGGCTGTGGGCTTTACAGTACAAATTTAGCTGTTTGGAAAAGTTACCTTCTGCTAACTTTTTGCAATGTGCTGAAGTTTCAGTGCTCATTTTCTAAAATACTGTAGATGGTTTGGATCAACCAAAAGCCATATGGTCACTTTCTCACAGCCACAGCAGCTTTTCCAAACAGCCAACCAACAGCAGCTTTGTCAACAGCCACAGGCCAACCAAACAGGCCCTTAGAGTCGACTACCAAATAATTCATATAATAGTATTACATTTTAAATAGATTCTACACGAAAAGTCAGTATTAAATACAATAGTGTTCAAAGGCAATTTGGTTGACTATAGAGACTTCATTCTATTTAAAAATTTGATTCTTCGCGAAGAGTCAGTTTGGTTCTCTCTCCTTCTCCTCTCTCCTCCATATCAACAATTATTCTATGTGACATGATAAAGAGTTAGCTAATGTCATACCATTATAGATGCCCTAATACTCTCTTTAGATTATATGATTTTTATAAGATTTGTCTAAATTTTTTAAGTCTTAGGATTATTTTATAAACGCACTTTGGATCAAAAGAATGGTGCTATCAAATTTATATGCATTTTTTATTTCTCTAATTCCTTAGGAATTTTAACGTCCACCCATACCTCCTTTTACACTCATTTCTGTAGGATTGAAACATTTTTCCTATATTTCTCCTATGTTCTGTCTAAACGGTTATTATACGATTTTTACTATACTTTATAATTTATTTGTTTTACATTTACATTGTTACAATCCCAAAAGGCCCTAAACTAATGTCTTTTAGTTTGGATGCCAAGGTATTTTTTCCCCTTAGTTTTTCGAGAGAACTCTGAAGACGAGGTGCCACCTTCTGGCTGGCAGGTCGGGCGCACGACACCACGCGCGAGGGTCTAAGACTTACTGTCCACCTTCGTGCGCCTTTTTGTATTGATCGCGATACTCACAAAGAAGTGTGAGGTACGTGATTGATGGTGCATGTGTGTGGCGCTTCTTCCCTATAATCGAGGACAAGTGTGAAATCTGCAGACGCGAGACCCACGTACAAACACATATATTTGGAATTTTGGATACATCTTCTTTTTTAATGCCAAAGGCAGAGGATGACACGTCTTCGAATGACTCGTAATTTTGTTTTGTGCTGTGCATTCATACACATAGGCGTTTAATTGGCATGCCAAAAGGGAAATTGAACCATGCATGTTTTCTCTCTCTCGTTTATTGAGATGCAGGAGAGCGTTCTTTTTGGCGTTCTCGCAAAAAGAAATGCTGATAAATTATGACGGAACGGAAAATAGAAAAAGAACTGGCCCATGCAGGTCTCGAACCTGCGACCTTCGCGTTATTAGCACGACGCTCTAACCAGCTGAGCTAATAGGCCGTTTGTTTCACCTAAAATAATTAAGTTATCTATATATATAATAGGCCGACAATCGTTGCCGTACGTCCAACTAAGGGAATGATAATTCTTCATAACTTCTTACCCTTGCACTGTTATCTCAGCACAAATGATTGTATGAATAACGCCACTGATGATGCCTTGCTGGACCAGTTACACACACTAGTTCGCCTTAGTCTCGAATGAACAGAAGTGGGAGGCAGTTCCCTTGGCTTCACAAAATCACTGTCATTTTGCAGACCTTCAGTTTACCATATATCTCCATAAGGTTAAACATATATAATCCCAACAAAAGGAAAACACCGAGAAACCAAAGCATGACATTGCTTTTGCCAAGAGCATCAGACATGTTACAAAATGTAGAGTATAATATACATGAATTAGATTTCCGCATGACATGAACGAAATCCAATCGAGATATACACATTAAATTTTACGCCAACTAATGGTATGTACGTACTATGTACATGCTGTACCAGCAAGAATTCTGCCAACAATGCCTGTGAACCCGCCACCCAGATATACACATGCTATGCTCATCACCGGCCACTCCAGGCCGCAAGAACACTTTGAAAGACTTCAGCCACCAGATCCCTGTCTGCTGTCTGGAGGAACGTGTTGAAATCATCGTGCATCTCGTACACCTTCCTGAAATCGACAAGGAACCTCAAGCAGCTATCCTTGAGCCTCGGCAGTCGGTACAAATGCGCTGTCTGAAGCCTCTCGATGACGTTCTTTGTATCGATGTCTTCTAACAGGCTCTCGTGGCACGCCTCCTTGAGGTCGGAGATGTCGTACTTATCAGCAGCTCTGAGGAGGGCCAACCTGTGGGTGAGGAACTCCTCGTTGCGTAGATCGCCATAGATGTAGTTGAGGAAACCCTGGCATGCGTCGAGGGACATGTCGGAGATGTTGACGGTGGAGAGCTCTTTCTCCTTGAGGTCGTGTGAGAACATGCTCCTGAAGACGGGTGAACGGGTGGCCAGGATCGCACGGTGGGCCCTAATGCTGCCGTCATCGGCGTTAATTGTGATGTCGGTGAGGATGCCATCATGCAGCATTCTTGCAAGGGATGACAGTGAAGTGCTGTCTGAAGACTGCTTGATTTGGTAGGAGGCCCAAATTGAGGCAGGTTCACCACCCTGGAGTGCAGAATTAGAGATCAGTAAGTGAACTGTAATGCTCATAACATGAAGTAAAAGGGTTGTTACAGGCATAGCAAGTGAATACTGAAGAATTTCTTGTGTTGTTTCTTGTTAGTGCAATTCTTCCAATAATTGATCATGATGCATAAGATATGTTTCGCTCAAATACACTGAATTCTTCTATGTTCTTAATTGCTGGTTAATAGACCAAAAGTTTGACTTTGCTCTCCTAGAAAGTATTGGACCATGTTGCACTTCCATCTGGCACGTTGTTATCAGTTGATGATATCAGCACTCACCTGGAAGTTTCAGTGTTCAGGTAAAATCATTTGCAACTTTTAGTTCTGAGAGACATTGTTCTCATATTGGGTTGAAATTTTTGGTCTGGGTTGACTAATGATTGACAAGTGGCAACAGCTGTTTGTTTTAGGTTTCTGTTATGCTTGCTAGCTTTCGGCTGTTCTGATGAAACAACATGTCTAGATATGATACCATAAATCAGGGGTTGTTAATTTCAACGCTAGAGAGCAGCTATGGACATTTCTATATTGGTGTGTAAAAAAATCTGTCCAAATGTATAGATCTGATGTTAATAGAGTCTAAGATTAGACAGGATTTCTAGCAAGTCAAGGATGTCACTCCACATATCCGAATTGTTGTTGTACCAAACATTGACAAAAGAGAAGCAGACACAAAAGAGACAGTGCTTACAGATGGATCTGCAACTTTCAGGTCAAGAAACTCTATCTCAATCACAAATCTTCCTGTAACGGTACTATCAATTGCCCACACAAAACCGTCGTGTTTCAGATGTTTGTCAAAGATCCCTGTGTATATACAAATCAGTTGTAGGTTAGATATAAATGACATCTGCATAAGCTTTATGCACCCACTGATTTGTGTGCAGAAGTCAGCTTGAAAATTAAAAATAAAGCCTTCAATTAGAAACCTGCCTGTATACCTAATCATTTATAATGTTCAGCAACTTATTTTTTTTTACTACTTGTTGCATGACACTCGATTTCTGCACAAATTCAACTCGTCGCCATATGAACTACAAGTATTCACTTTCTTTTTAATATTTTACATTTATACTTAGATACTGAAATATATCTTCATCTTCAGTCTTTACAAAGTGCATTGCAATTACAGTGGAAGTAGGAGATCTCTAGTAGTAGAAGAAAATTACCTGGATGAACTATGATCTTTTGATTTGGAGGAAAGGATATGAGAAGTTTCGTGACAAACGAAGCTATAGGTGCTGGCGGGGCTGTGTTCTTGGCAGAATTCGATAACTCTGCAAAGAGCTTAACGCAAGTTTGCTTGTTGTTTCTCTCCACAGATAGGTACCTTCAATTGGAGAATCAGATACGTTAGTTCATGAATCATGTCACAGTGGCAGCCCCTCATAATTATCTTCTAGTAATCATATATGATTTTCATTGTGTCAGACTTGCAATTTCCCCGATGATATTTGAGGAAGTAAACGTACAACTGAATTAAAGCTTTTTCTTGATAATAGTAGAAACGAAACTGTTGAAAGTGAGGGTACGAGAAAGTGAAAACTTTAGTCTAAAATATCTTTGGTTCCAAGCAAAGTCTTTACTTCTCTTTTAGAAACCAAATATACGTAAGAAAACATCTCAACCAAATATCGGTCGCTGACGAATCATTCCAAATCCAACTTAAAGACAGTTCAATACAATCTTGGTATAAATATCCTTGCCAAAAACAATCTTGGTATAAATATTAAATTTAAGCGGATACATCCAAAATTAATGAACAAGGTAGCAAACCGAAGAACTGTTAGCTGAACAAACCAAATTTAGTCATGCTCCTCTGCTACCAAAAATCTGAACCTCTTCCAGCATCAACCAAAGAATACCAAACAAAGAAGAAAAGTAACAGAAATAACCCACTTCTCCACTTCGCCTATGTAGGCGATTCCATGTCAAATTATCCCAACAAAGAATCAATCTTCATATCAAACTCAATCCAAAAACGATCGAAACTAATCACAGAGCAGCAAAGATTACACTAGAACCTCCTAAAGTCTGAACCTTTTGCACCCTGCTCAACATGGCAATCAAGAAACCAGACAGGGAACGAGCAACACAATTTGCAGAGATGGGGAAGGGAGAGGAGGGGAGGAGGCTCAGTGGCGTGCACGGACCAATTCCAGAGGCCGACGCGGAAGGGCTCGGACTTGCGGTAGGTATAGCAGGGGAGCGCGTCGACGCGCCATTGCGCGAGCCGCGGCGCCGCCTCCACACGTGACCCGGCGCCGCTCATCGGCCCCCACGACGACGCCACCCGCCGCCACCACCTCATCGACGCACCCCAGCAGCCCCAGCGCCCCTTCCCCCTCCTCCTCCTTCCCCAGGCTTCCTCCTCCCTCCTGCGCAACCCCTCCTCATGTACTGCCTCCAATCCACACACCACCACCACGACCCAAACACCCAAGAACTCAACACGACAAGGACAAATCGCCAAGAACAAGAAGACAAAACACTAGCAACAGCAGCTGCAAGTCTGCAACTCACAGCGGCATGGAGGAAGTGTGCGCCAAGAAGTCGTGGTTCTTTGGGGTGGCGCGCGCAACGAAGTGGGCTGGAGAGTGGCGGCTATATGGTGGTGGTGGGAGGGGGGTGGCGTTGCTGTTGCGGGGGACGGAGAGAATTAATTCGGTACGCAATTGGAGACGAGACTTCCTTCTAAGCGAGTTATGATTAATTACGGGAAGAGTGTTAGTTCGGTACATCTTTTATATAATTTTTTTTATAGTTTTCGATGCGAATCGGCGGTAAAGATTAAAATTTGCTCTTCAACTAAAAGGGGTAATATAATCAGTTTCACAAGTTGGAAATGCCCAGCCCCGCTGAGATCCGTGATCCTGTCAAAGCTGACAGTATCTGGCTTGACACCTTCCCAACAGCCGAGGCAAATATGCTCGCCTGCGACGACGTTGTGCTTTTCCTCCGCCCTCAGCTTGCATCGACGACTATGGCCGCGGTGGCACCGACGCAGCTCCCGCCACCAATGCAACACCTGTCATCAAGCTCGTCGTTGCATGCCACATACATCGTTCTTATGTATGCATAGATGTAGAGGGAATATCAAATCAGTTTCAATCAGCGCCGGTTGGTTAATAAGCTTCCATCTCAAAGATTTCTTCCTGATTTTAGGCTGGAATGGCGGAGATGCAGAGTCCTCGATTCCGCCGGTGTTCGTGCGGTCCGAGCACGAGCAGCTGCAGACCTCGCACAGTGGCCGACGGAGAGGGTCTTTCTTAGATTACGTAGATGGACGAATTTAGTGTTGTCTAGTAAAGTCTAATTACCCATCTGATCTTGATTAGAGCTCCATAACCAGCAAAAGACAAAAGTACCCCCTTTTTAATTTTTCGTAGGGCGTGTATCGAAGCAAATTTCTTATGGGAAGTATCGATCTTTCGTCCACTCTCAACTCCGATTATTCTGTGCTCGTGCCTGTCGCTTCCACTCCACTTGCAAGCAACTGCTCCGTTTCCTTTTACTCTGCCACTTCATTTTCCAGAGAATTTCTTCGGCAAAGAATTCATCGCATCGCATGATTTGTTCACGGAGTTCTGGAGCAAATGATGGTCAATTACTACTTACTGGTCGCCAAAGTGCGGTTAATTAGTGGATCATTAACCGAGCAAATGATTCTGCACTTGTATGCATGTATCTACTGTCCATGTCAATGGACCCAAGATTTTGTCCTCCAGATGTCTGCTTTCCTCCTGGTCGCTAACAAAGATTTGGCTTTTACGGTAGCGAGTGCTTTCTTTTGACTCTTACAACGCTCTGCAAAAATTTGCAAACCACCTTCCTTTCTCATGGTCTCATCGCCTCCGGAATTTCCGTTTTGTCAGAAGAACACCCACTCGCCGAATCCCCTGCGACAAGTTTGATTAAACAAGGGGATTATTTGTTGCCGAGATACGCAGAATGCACGCAAAGAATCACGGCGCAAAATTTTAATGTTTCTGGAGAGGAAATATTTGGTGTGGAGTGCTCTTTGGAGATCCCGAGTGGACAAGGAAAGTATCTGC
Source organism: Stipa capillata (assembly GCA_019208055.1). Lineage (NCBI taxonomy): Eukaryota > Viridiplantae > Streptophyta > Magnoliopsida > Poales > Poaceae > Stipa > Stipa capillata. The sequence continues at coordinate 278,919 of JAGXJF010003684.1, read as the reverse complement.
GTGATTCCGCATGGCCCCGCGCCTCTTGCCTCCTGGATTCTCCCTCTCTGAACAACTCCAAGATGACAAGCAACCGGTGGGACCCACTCCTCGGAATCTTTGATTCTCTCTAAGCTGTGCCGACGTGGCAGCTCGGGTAGTACAAGAGCAAACCTTGGCCACTAATCTATACCGATAGAGACGATTTAGATTCTGATACTTCCCGTCTCAACCATCTAAATATTTTAATCTAATTTTATAATTCTCGATTAATAATTATTAATCCTCATTTAATCACTCTTACAATTGCTTCATGGTTATACTCCCTCCGTTTTTATTTAGTGTGCGCATAACTTTTTTTCTTTTTTCCCAAATACTGTGCGTATGAGGCTTCCGCAGCTACCTATTCCGCTTATACCCCTGTAGCTGCGCTCCCACGGTTAATTAATTCGGTTGACCAGGCCAGCATGCATCCCGCGCCAAGTCCCAACGCCTGCCTACCTCTTCGTTTCCTCCCTACGTTTCCTCTTCTACTCCTATTTCTCTTCGTCCAGTTCCTCCAGAAGTCCAGATCCAGCGACCGTCCCGCGCCTGCCGGATGTGCCGCCGCCGGTCGTTCGAGGAGGAGGTCGAGCCCGATGTGTCGGTGAAGGCGAAGGCTCTGGCTGAGGCGGAGTATGTGACGGAGGCGCAAAGCGGCGTGCTCGGCGTCGCGCATGGCGACGCGCGCGGCTTCGCGCTAGGCGGCGCGCGCGGCTTCGCGCTGGGCGGGCGGGCGCGGCTTCGTGCAGGGCGGTATGTCACCTTTCGTCGATCCAGATGCGGAGACCCAGGACGGTGGCCATGCCGTCGCCGATGGAGACGCGGAGACCCAGGATGGTGACCACGCTGGCGACCGCGGCGGTGGCGGATGGCATGTCGCCGCCCGTGCGTCCAGACGTGGAGGCGCTGCTGGACCAGGTAGAGGGGCTCATGGACCACATCGCTTCGCTCCTCGACCAGGCGGAGGCGCTCGTGCACCAGCTCACGAGTGCGCGCGGCGCGGAGGAGGTCTTCGCGGTGCGGAGCAGGACTCCGGCAGGCAGTGGATTCGCTTCCATGATGAAGTACTTGAAGAAACTTGAAGAAACTGGAAGAAGATGAATGGGAGACATGTGAAAGAGAATGAGGATTGCTATGTTTTTTAGATTGATTGCTTGCGCGCGAGTAAGTTTGATCAAGATCCATAATGTTCTTAACTCGTGTGATTTGAGCTGCTTGTCTACAGGAGTATCTAGCGTAGGAGTATCTTGGTTGTGCCAAAGTCTTTTCAGGTTTTGGCAAGCTTAAAATGTTCAGTGCCTGCATGTAGGAGTATCTTTGTTTTGCGATGCTGATTGATACTCCTGCAAGAAAGAATTTGTGCCACAGCGAGATTTGGAATGGAGGAAAGTTTTATGAACTCTTAAGTGTCGCAAAGAGGAACAGTCCATCTAATTTACATATTGCCCACAACAATATTCGGGGTCGAGGGATACCGAGACTATTACTCAAGTAAGAACGCCCTCGCTTGGTCCACGATGGATCGATCACAAGTCAACTTCACCGGGAGGATACCATGACGTTGAAGTACTACCTTCCTCAAGTGCGGCACCTTATAGTGCTGACCTCCTTTGTCCTTTAAAACCTCGCGCATGCATGATTGTAGAGTGAGGAATATCCTGTTGCATCTCTCAGCGGGGTACTCCACAAATGCCTGGCACACCTTCATAATTATATCATCGATGGAACCTGGAAATAACTTCTGAAACAATGACTGTAACGCAGCAAAGAACCCTAGATCCAATATGTTCAGATCAGGCGAGTTCGGTGGCTGGCACACCAAACGAATATCAAACCCGTCTGCCTTGGCCGCGGCAAGAAAAACCGGATCATTGACCTCAACATGAGTCCTAGCATTATCTTGCTGGATGAATATATGACGACCACGTTCAGACGGAGGCCATTTCGCCTTGATGGCGGGAAGAACCTTGTTCACCAAAAAGTCTCTGCTAACATCCCTGGTTATCTTGGGGATAACCTTTGTCACGATCGTTCCAGCTAGACGGTTATGACTCATCCTTTTGGCCGCCTCCTGAAAAGTGAACGGCCATATCCCAATTTTGCCATCAAATGTCATGGTACCATCCACATCAAACCGAGGTCGGGCTACAGCTGCGAGGAACATAACCCTCTCTATGTAATTCTTGTTCTGCGTGAACCGTTCCGGTTCATCCTCGTCATCTGCCAAGTAAAGCTTAAGTGTTTTCTTGGTGCGATAGAACCACTTCTCATCTATGTGAATGACATTGTACATTCCATTAAAGGTCGGTTCTTGCGGCAGGCTCTCTTCCTCAAACTGCGAGAGGCACCACTCAACCCTACGTCTCTTGTTCTGATCGGTGAGAGTCCCCTTGATGGCATTGCTATGACGCCTAAGCTTTCCCTCTTTCAACCGCTTCCAAAGCGTGGTGGTCGACACGTTCAACTCATTTGCCAGATCTTTGAGTGTGGTTCTCTTCCCCTTCTCAACAGCTTTTATGGCATCCGAATCGATATTTATCCTTTTGCGACCACAGTTTTTAGGCTTCCTGTTCAAAACTCCAAGCATGCCACCGTATAAATTTCCCTTCCTCCATACGGCTTGTACGGTTCTCTGCGGCATACCGGACAAGCGAGAGACTTCCTTGGTTACTCCTCGTTTCAAAACTCCCAATGAAGTCCTCTCCAACAACATGGCATAGACGGTTAGCTTAGCTTCGTCACTCCATTCCCGCTGCAGGATGTTGTTCGCATGTGCACCTGCGATAAAATTGCATGAACTTTATAAAATTGCATGGAATAAAAATTGCATGAACTGGACGTCATTCCATGATCCGAAGGGACACAATTACCATGCTCAGAATGAATATACTCCATGTTTAGATCGAATGAATATACACCCGCGTATCATCAATTACGGATATAAGAAGGTTAAAAAAACAGAATTGAACTAATCCACTGATTGAACCATAGATAATCAATTGTGCATGAACTTAAAAATTGAATTGAACATACATGAACCGTGCCCATTAGCGCCCGTGTCGCTGTGGCCATCAGCACCCGCGTCGCCATTTCCATCTTCGCCCGCGTCGTCGCCGTGCCCATCAGCGCTCGCATCGCCGTGCCCATCATCGCCGGCGTCGCCAAGACCATCATCGTCCTCGGGTGCGCTGGCGTTCAAGTCAAAGGCACCTCGGCCTCGACCGTGCACTGGAGGATGTGGTGCAACATCTTCTGCGGCTGCACCGTCGCCATCGATGTCCACGGATGGAACGATGTTCAAGTCGAACGCGCCACGACCGCGCCCCGCCAAGCCAAGTCGCCTGCGACCGGCGAGCCCCAATCGTCCTCGTACAGCAACGCCGCGTCCAGCATGTCCAGCGCCTCGGCTCAAGTTGGAGTGACCAGCGCCTCCACGGACGGCGTTGCCGAGCACACGGCCGGTAAGCCCGAGCCGACGGCGCCCGCGTGCGGTGTTCTCACGGCCGCCACCGTGGCTGCTGGTTCCACGTCCTGCGTCGGCGTCGTGCACGTGGTCTTCACGATGGATATCCCCCGCAGCATCCTCATCTGCAGTTCAGACATGCGAACAACATCCAGCGCAAACCAGCGATCAAAAAACAGCAGCTCAAACCACCGATCAAAAACAGCAGCTCAAACCAGCGCAAGACAAATCGAGGACAGAACATACGCGTACCGTCGTCGCTCTCCTCGTACACGTACACGTACTGCAGCTCTCCCGCGTGGCCGTCGTACTGACCGTCCACCTGATCCCAATCTATCCCGGACTCGAGGTTGGCCATGGCATGCTCCTTTCGGAGGAGAGAGAAGTACAGATGAGTGAGGAGAGAAGTGCACCATGGTTCTTGTTCATGTTGTTAGATTTATAGTCTAGTTATTTCTCAGTTTTGGAGGGAAATTTCGAGCTCCAAAACCATGGCGCCCAGGTGAGCTTAGGAGCGAATTTTCCAGCTCGAAATCCATGGTGCTCGAACAGCTTAGGAGGGAGAGTAGACGACGAGCAGCATGCAACGGACTGGGAGTGAAGGCGCGCGTGCATGCAGGGGAGAGGAGACGATGGCGCTTGCATGCAGAGGAGAGCCAAGGCGCTTGCATGCAGAGGAGATGAAAGAACAGCCAATCAAACACTTCGGTTATAACGGTGCAACGCTAATCGCCATGCAGATCACGCCCGGGGAGGGGTAAAAAAGTCTAAATTTTGCTTTTAGACCTTTCCTTGGTATCCGTGATTCCTCTTAGGCGCACACTAAAAAAAAACGGAGGGAGTATTTATGTTTTCTATTTACTTCCCAATTTAAATTAATATGCATGAGAATTGTTGTTTTCAATACTCCAAAAATTGTTTTCAATGTGATATTTTCTTATTCAGTAAAATTTAGCGCTTACATTTTCATATAAATGTAACGCGATCTTTTCCTTCGAGTAATTGTTAAATATTCTCTGCAATATAGTATATATTATGGAAAAATGTGTATTGTACATCTACGATTGCTAGTCCCACGAAAGATAGTGTGTACTTTTAAGAAAATCTCATGAAAGATTCGAGGGTGGTTAAGCACTATGCACATTCTTAGCTTTGCAAGGATTTAACAGGAAACATTTCAATTCGCGTAGGATGCGGGAGAAATTTTTGGGAGTGTCTTGTGAATTGTAGACTGGAGTACCCATGGATGGTACATGGAAATTGAATTAGTATGACCACATAACTTTTTAGGATAGAATAACACACATGGTAAAGTGGTTTTAGAGTAGGGTGGGTTGGTCCAGAGATCCGTTGCACTCGTGTGAACCAACATATGAGGTCGTTTCATTAATTAGTTTAACGAATGATATAATTTAGGACTTAAATATGTCTAATGGTAGAGCTAAACTAAGAAAAAAATGATGAGAATAAAGGCTACTAGGATAGGAAAATGGAAATAACATGAGATCCATGTAAGAGAGACACTCAAAAGACGCAACATAACGAGGCACAACTAAATCGCCGGGCTATGCCAGTTTGGATGGGCGTAGGAGCATCCATAGTATGTTAAAAAAAGGGTTTTAGAAAATATTTCCAAAAAGGGCGTAGGAGTATCTATTCTTTGTAGAGTTTGACTCTTTACGAGGAGTTTGTTATTCTCTCTTCTCCATATCAGCAATTATCCGACGTGATAGGATGAAGATCCAGCTAATGTCACGTCTTTATTGATGGCCTGAGAGCTAATGAGCATTTACGATCTAGTCTGATGTTTATTTTTAAATTGCTTTACGTTTTGTTAAGTGCAAAACATAATTTTTAACCACTCCAACAATCTAGAATAGTAGTTTCATTTGTTGTTGCCAATTTTGGGTTGATAGACCATCATCATAGCCTTAGGTCGTTGGGCAGCTATGGCGCTATACTCGCAAGACCAATTGTAGAGCACTAGCCTTATAAAGCGATTTTGCTCATTCTCGTCCAAAAGACTAGTCTAATAGCTGGCAACACATTACCCTTATCCTCCCGCAACTGATGTGAGCCTATTCTCAACACTCTAGGTCGTGTTCCTCAACTTATGCAGCTTAGGAATAGCAAACCCTTCAACTTGTGGTTTCACTCCTGCTCCCCCAAATGTATAATGTTCTTCGAATCAAATCAACAATACCTTTCATTACTCCTACATGCTATAGGCAGCATCACATCACAGCCTTATGCCATGAGATAACATGTCACATTTCATAAGGAAAAGTAGTGACTGCTACGTATCAAACTCTGTGACCAGTTCTTGATGTGGTATATCTAAATTCTAAACCATTAAGCCAGTAACCTAGGACTGGAAGCATCGCATGCAATCAGATCGATGTTCCTTGCAAATTTGACCGGTTATGCTTGGGAGTTAGTGGCTAATTAATCCAGTTAACTCTGCTGATGTGTAGTAAGATATATGGAGTAAAAGATTGGCAAGTTGGTGAGTGCAGGCACAGATACGGGTCAGAGGTTGCAACTAATTTGTCATGGCAGTGACAGGTTAGCAACCTCCATTTTTGCCTTTCTTTTCTCCTGTACACTTCTGTAGTGAGGTACTGCACTGTCATGTACAGAGAGTTCCGTAAGGATCTACCGTACCATGTGAGGATGTCTATGCAACAGCAGCCATTGGTACGTAGTTTGCGTCGCCGTAGTAGAGCACAACGTTGTGGTGGTTCAGGTGATAAGTTGGAAGCATTATTAATTCTTTAGTTTTTAAGCCGTGTAACTCGCGGCTGTGTGCATCGATCTATTAAAAACCCCGTGTAACTTGAGGTGTTGGATTGAGAATTGTTGTCTTTTCGGTCAAAATTGTTATCTTTTTGGATTTCCCTTTTGAGGGAGATCTTTTTGTCTTTTATCAAAAGTTAGTTTTATAATTGATCGATAATGAGATCAAGACATGAAGTTAGTAACTGGAGGAGGTGTATATGTACCCACATCAGTCATATCACTCAGGTTCGAGTACCATGTAGCTCATACTTGAGATCATGTGGTCAAAACATGTACTTTTAGAGTTTCTCCTCGTGCAGTTTTTACCAACTGCGACCAATCCCATTAATTCATCTCTGCCCCTACTAATCAAATTATTTGTTTGCTATGACGAACAAGCTGGAGCAAGGGTGCACAAATTAATTCTCTGTACTGCCTCACAAAATAATTTAAGGTCAAATCAATCTATGAACAGATTTTTATGTTCAAAAGGAAAAAAAAATCTATGAACAGATTCTGATTTTTAGCGTAGCGCTTATGTGGCTCACCCGGTCGGCCCCCCTCTTAATAACGAAGCACAGGTGGCTAACCCTGCAGATTACAGCTCAAACTCTGCGAAAACAACGTGACGCTGCACATAATTGGACCTGCACCTACCCTTTAAAGTTTTTCTACCCGATTGTCCTTCTTACTTCTCGTAAGTCCACATCACCAGGAAGGCTGCAAGCCTGCAACCCGGTGAATCACTCGAGAATTTCGAGGACGTTTGGTTGCCAGCCAAAGTTTGCCAAGCCAAAGTTTGCATTGCCACACCTCTTTTGGCTGGTGTTTGGTTACCAGCCCAAAGTTTGGCTCGCCACAGCGAAATTCCTCCAAAAATGTGGCAGACTTTTTCCCCGCCACACCGGCTGTGGCGCGCCACAAACGCCATAACCATTGGTGTTTCCCTGCACACTCCGAACGCCAGATACGCTGGCGTTTGCATCCCAGCAACATCCGGCCCAACCAGGTCGGAGGCTCCGAGTTCTCCGAGGGCTAACGCCAGAGGTCATGACGTTCGGTTCGCGGAGGCTAACACCGGAGTCCGTAACGTTCGGCCGCTGATCAACCAAACACTCTTTTTTTGCCAAAAATATGACAAGCCACAAGTGTGACAAATGTCACAAATTTGACTTGGCAACTTGTGGCCAGCAACCAAACGCGCCCTTCGTCCGAAACTTGTGTGAACTCGTATCCGTCCATGCAGTCGTGGCCGCTAGGAAATGGCTGCAGCGTTGACACGTTTGTGGTGTGGGCTCGACCATACCCAATTGTTTGAAGTTTGCGTCGTGTCGTCAGAGCAGCAGTGTGATTGCAAGTGATGGTGTAGATGTGATGGGAATATCGGAAATATTTGTCGCCGAGATGACGATCCAGAGCCAGAGGCACAGCGTTGCAGAGGTCTACGCCTGATGATAGGACCATGGAGGTGAAACAGATGGATTTACTCGAGCTGCTGCGACATTGTCCAGACACAGGGGAGACTTAAAACATATAATATATTGGCGTGAGAAGATCACAAGATGGGCCAGGTTCAGATAAGATGACTAGTAACCTTTTCTCGACGAACCTTCCGTTTGCAATGGCACACGGAGGCTGGTACGAAGCAAATACATCCGTGTTATATCGCAGGTTATTTAAGATATTAATACGGCCTTTTAAAACGGCATCCTGATCATCAGTTTCTATAAATATATAATATTTTAAATAAAACTTAGTATATATATTATAAAAACATACTTCACAATATTAATATCTTATGATAAATGTGTAACGATCCAATTTGTAAACATATTGTAATGAGACTCTTAATAGTGAAATAAAGTGCATTTAATCTCATGATATTTCTACATCTAAATCAACTAAAAGCCACTTCAATTGAAAACTTGCAATTTGATCAAGAATCTAACTGAATTAAAACTTGTGAAACGAAAGGCTTCCAAAACTATCTTTGATAATTTTCTTAGTTCTGACACAACTTCAAGAATATCTCTAAAAACTTGAAAACATGAATAGAATAAAAGAAAAAGAAAAAGCGGGAGAACTCTTACCTTACCGGGCCAGCCTTCCGTCCAGGCCAAGCCCACTTCTCTCCCTGCATACACGCGCCATCTCCCCTCTCTGCTGACCAGCCAAACCCACTGGCTAGGCTTCTCCCTCCACGCACCGCGTGGGGGTAGAGCGCGAGCATTGTACACCTCGAGGGCCACTGCCGTCACTAGCCGTGCTCACCGTTGTCCCAAAAAACTCACGCAAACAGCCTCCCGCAACGCCACACCCCCCATTTTTGGCGACGGAAAGCCGTTGGAGGTGACATGCATGACCTCAGCTCCTCCACTTGTCAGTTTCGGTTAACTGCCATCAGCATCCCCTTCTTGATTTCTTCGCTTTTGCCCTTGATTTCCTCCCTCGGAACAGACCATAGCGCCCTCCTTATTTCCCTGCATCTCCTCGACTAGTCGTGGAACCTGCCTTTGACTCTTTGAGCTCCTCACCCGGAACGCCCCAGGCATAAGAGCTCTAGCAAGCGCGCAGTTTTGGCTTCGCCGAGCCCCGTCGTGTCCAACAGTGAGCCACCACCATGGACCTTGCCCCTTCGCTTTGCCTTCCTCTCTCTAAGTCTAGTTGTGCCATCACCTCAGCCGTTCGCACGGCGAATCACTCTGAAGCCATCATCGTTTTCCTATCCGACGAAACACAACCGCAAGCCACCTCTCCCTCTCCGGTGAGTTCTAGATTCAACCAACGTTTGTTCTGGGTTCCTGATACTCCTCTCCAGCCCCCTAAACTCTCCCTCCTCCTTTGCATGCGCTGGATGCCACCATCATCACCAGCAGGAGCGCCACCACCGCCGTCTACCTGGAGCTCATCGTCGTCATTCGTCCATGGAGCAGGCAAGGGTTGAAGCATGACCAGGGGAACTTTGTGAAGCCTTTGCAACCAAGAATTAGATCGATGACCTATTTTTCTCCCTCACTAATGATGCCTCCCTTTCCGCTACCGCCGTTGACCACCGCAACCATCCCTCTGTTCAACTTTGCCTCAGCCAAGCACACGCACGTCTTCGCGGTGAGCACCATATCCAAATGCCACCTCCCTCTCTTCCTCTCTCCCTCGATATCACGCCCGCACCACCTCCGCTATTCTTGAGTGTCGTCGACAACCGGTGCATCGCCACCTCTGGCGACCATCGGGTCCCACATAGACACGGAGACTTGCAGTGTCGAGTTGAGCAAGACGACACCAACGACGCATCCTGGCATGCCTTGTAACACTCAAGCGACCCTGCACCGTTGTGTTCGTGTGCTCAGCCACGTCGACGACTAACTGTCGGCCAACCTGGCATGTGGTTCCGGCTCCACTAAGTTTAATGGCTAGGCTAATCTCGGCACGATGAGTAGACCCCATCTTGTTTAACTTTTAATTAAAATATGTTTAAAATTTCTGACCCCATGACATGTAGGACCCGTACCTTTAAAAGTTAAATCATTTAAATGGTCAAACCTAGCACTAACCCCACTTGTCATGGACTCACTACATTAACAAGTGGGCCCAAAGGCTGCTTTGACCAATCAGAGCTGGCCTCTAGCCCCACATGGCATCCTCTGTATGTGAATTAACCATTAACCTGAGTATTAAAAATTTTAATCTCTGATTCTTTAAAATAAGGAAAAGGCAGAAAATTCTAAAAGTAGCTGAAACTTGCAAAAATTGTAGGAAATTCATGCTAACTCCAAATGAGGTGCACTTTATATAAAAAATTCATGGTTTACTCTATAATATATGATACCATAATTTTAATACATGTTACTATTGCACAAAAATTTAATCAATTCATGTTAATTAATCCTAAAACTGTCATGTAGAACATATAAAAATCATATCTTTTGATTTAGAGCTCCAAATGGAGTGGTTCGAGTTTTAGTTTTCTAGTTTAATTTCCCATGTTATAGGATGCATTTCATCCATCATTATGCATTTAAATTCCTGTTGTTGAATTATTCCTATTTTTCATCGTTACCAGGCGTCCGGGGTTTCTTTTGTAGGTCCTGGAGCTTGAACAGTCAGGCGAGCATGCAGCTCACTGAATTTTTCTGATTAGTTTATGCTACGGCCTGTTGATGAGATGATTATGCTTAGTTGCATAGGCTTTGATTCTTTTATTGTGATGGATGAAATCACTAGCATGCCAGGGCTTGATTATGGATTATGACCAGTGGGTCATGACATTAATTTAGACTAATAAAATATGAAACCTAATAAGTGATATGTGAGAGCCGAGGTTTTATACCAACAGATGGATTAATAGACGAGGTGAGTGTATGCACCTTAGTCGTCCAGTCGATACCGGTGTCGTTGGAATACTACCTTTTATCCACGATAGAAGTGTTATGCAGAAGCATTGAGTAGTCAAACCGGCCAACTATTGATGAGGACATGGTCCCTCTGGATATGACCACACTTATTGTTCCTCAAGTTCTAATTTTAGTAACATGTATGAATTATCAGGCGAGCTCGTTTCTACGAGTTAATTCTAATTTTATGAACTTTATGCTACTCTCTGATGAGTGTGTTGGTGTTATATTTAGGAATAAAATACATGATGATATTTGGAGCAGCAAGATAATGATAAAGTCAAACAACGGCACAACCATGCATGAAGATGATCCATTGCTCGCTGCCTTCTACAAGCAAACCATGCCTCCATGAGATGAAGATGAAGTGTGACATGAATCTATACCTGTACGAAGATGTCACACACTCATGCCACGTTTCTAACACTTAGAAAAATTTAGCATAGTTAAAATAGAGTCTTGGTGCTGTGCCACCTCAACCTAGGCTTAGGCCTTGTAATAAAATAGGCCCAAGATGGGTCTAGAAGAGTCCTAAGGGTTTCGTACACCCCTTGACCAAAATCCCCTCATTCCGATCTTTCAGATTGCTATTATCATAATTGTTGCTTGTTCGTCGATTGCTCGTAGGGATTAGAACCTCATGTTCAGGTTAGCTGTGCTTTTGGCATTGTCAATAACCTACCGGAGTTGGTTTAGTTATTGCTAAGCTGCATCACCACTGTACGGTGTAGTCGGATCGTCAAAGTCATCTCCACAAATCAATAGTTATCTTCTCATCGAAGATTAGGACACCTAAAGTGCTATCAAGATGGACTAACAACATTCGGAACACTTCTTGACTTGAGAAAGAATTGGATTAATTCTTGGTTAATTTAAGAAAATGTTGTATCAAGACTTGATGGACTTGATATGATCAAATGATTGAAATCTTGTGTGGTTTGATATGTTGTTCCTGATCTGAAATATAAGGCTTAAACTTGAGAGTTGATAGATATGGTGAATACATGCTGGTGCTTGTATTTCTCTCATGTTCATGATGTGCCATGTTACTCCTGTGTAGTAATTACTCTATTATCATGCCATGCTTAAATTAACTAGAATGAGCATAAAAAACATCTTGCAAGTATGAAAGGTGTCATTAGAATTCTCTTACTTAAAATGTTGAAGGTGATTCTAGTGTAGAAGAACACTATGACACCGAAAATGTTGAAAGTGATATCTAGTTTGTTTGGTTTGGCTTGGTTGGTATCTTGTGGGTTGTGTGAATTTTTTTGAAATGTTATGGTTACCATCTCGGTACTTTCAATATGTTTCCGCTATTATGCTTTACTTTATATTGGTTCATTATCAACCTTCGAATCGAGTTGCTTGTAAGATAAGTATTGCCCGGCATATGGGATATGAGTTATGTATCAATAATTCTCTCTTTAGAATTTGAGTTGTCATAACCAAATTGTGTATATGGCACCACATACGTTATATGTGTATGATTGTGAAGTGTATAAGACAGCCGTCAAGAGTTAGAGTTCGTCATATGTTTCTTAAGTGTGATCGTCGAAGTTGAGGGCGTGGGGGCCTGTTTCGGCTGTTCGGAACTTATCTCGGGCTCCTCTAAAGCGATTGTACAAGCGAGTGTGAGATGAGTACTACATCTTTATAAAGGTTTTACGGAATTTATCTAGGCCTTTGTTTAATGTGCGTTTTTATCTGGCTTAACCAATGATGATTGATGCATACGATTTCGTACGCGTATGATATATTGGTCCAATATTAGACTGTCAAATGGTGTCATATATGTATGACATGTTAAGTAGTTGCTCGAGCATTTAAACGGTATATTAAACGTTTAGGTCTATTAAAAATTACGGTTAGATATTAGTAACTTCTTTATATTCATGGTAAATCTAAAAACTTTTAATCTATCTTAATTATAAAACAAAAGGAGTACGTTGCGTATAAAAGGTCATGTGGTGTCTGATCAGGATATTGCGTCGATGAGATCGAAATATCCAGATCAGGAACCGGCACAAAAATATGCGTTCTATTTCTGTTCGTCTTAAATGCATCTTCTGTGTTCCGTGACGCATCAGATTAATACATACATTACTATCTAGACTTCGTCAGTTCGCCTCCATTTATTCGCGCAAATCCACTCGTATTTCTGCAAAAAGAAGAAGTAGGATAATAGTAACTCCTATTCCTGCAAAGTGCTAGAGTGCGTCTCTGGGTCCCTGGGTCCCTGTCGGCGGGCCCAACCCGCAGAATCGGAGGCGCCATGGCCCAACCGCGCAACTTCACGCAGCCCAACAAACCCATAGCAGTTTTGGTTCGCGCCCCGAAATAGCACGAACTCTTCCTCGTGCTTATCTCCTCCTGCTCCAAGATTGCTTCGTCCGTTCGTTCGTTCCAAACTAACGCTGCTCGATTTGGGGTTCTCGTCTCCTGCATCCGCACACCACGAGGTTCCTTCGCCGCGAAAGATTCTGCGCAATGTGGTGTGGTTGCTTGAATCTCATCTCCTACTTATCCCTAGGTTTCTTTCACCTGCTTTATCTCGGAGTTAGTTGCTCGCCTCCGCACTTCGCGACTGTTCTTGCGAGGGTTTTTCTTTTCTTTTCCTGGTTGTGGGTGTAACTCCCTACTTGCTTTCTTCAAAGATCGTTTCTTGCTTCTTGTCTGGTGTCGGGAGATCGCTGATTTTGTTTGGGTTTCTGTGATTCTTGGTTGGGTTATTGTTCACAGAATAGGGGGAGAGGAGGGGGCGAGGGGGGAGATCGATCAGGAGAGGCCATGGGGGCGTTCTGCGCCAAGGTGAAGTCGTCGGGGCGACAGCAGTACGATCACAACCACGGCCACGTCAAGAATGCCGCGCCCAGAGGGCACAATCGCTCCGCCAAGTTCGGCGACGATTACCGTACCCTCGAGCAGGTCAGATCGATCGGTTTCTTCTTTCGCGGTTCTTGCTGACTTGCGTGCGCGATCGTGCATTGCCGCCTATTACAGTGGTACATCTTGTGGGTCGCTTCAGTCGGCTGGAAATAGTTCTCTCGTGCGCCGTGGGCGTGAGTTGTGATGTACTCTAGTCGTGTTGATTGTCGATGCACGACTTGAATGGAAGTGGATTCGTTCATGTGCCTGTTTGCTTTAAGAATCAAGTGCATTCATACTTCTCTGTATGAGAATCTTAGATCGTTGTGTTTGCGAAAAAGATTCTTAGATTATTTATGTGCCGCAAAGTAGGTGCCTGTTTATCTTTGATAATAATTCCTAAATGTGTGAAGTTTTGCAATTTTGCCCTGATTCTTGAAGAATTGAAGTAGATGTAAAATTCTCGGTATGTTAAGATACCGTGGACTCTGTACTCTCACACCTAGTTGTTTTGTGGGGAATGCCTTTATATGTGAATAATCGATATTATGCATCTTGCATATCAAGTTGCACTTTGTAGCCTCTTCTGATCCCGTTATGCACATATGACATAACACATGTTTTTGTTACTTCGATAATTTGATTTAGCTGTGGTGAAGTGTGATGTCATCTTGTCCCCTTCTTAATCTAGGTGACGGATGCTCTTGCACACGCTGGACTGGAGTCCTCAAATCTGATCGTTGGGATTGATTTCACCAAGAGCAATGAATGGACAGGTTTGTTTGAACTGAAATTTCACCGCTCTTTCATTTATTTTTTGTTCGTTCTTCCGAAAAGAACTGGCGAGTGATGATTACTGTTTTTAATTAGGCAAAGTGTCCTTCAACAACCGGAGCTTGCACGCAATAGGGGATACTCCAAACCCATATGAGCAGGCTATATCCATTATAGGGAGAACCCTCGCACGATTTGATGAGGACAACCTGATACCATGCTTTGGATTTGGTGATGGTCAGTTCATAGCATGTCACAAGATGAGTTCTGGTACAGAAAAAACGATAAATATATAACAGTCTTCTTTCCATGCTACAGCTACTACTCATGATCAGAAGGTATTTAGCTTCTATCCTGATAATCAATCGTGTGATGGCTTCGAACAAGCACTTAACCGATACAAAGAAATTGCTCCACTGCTTCGTTTGGCTGGTTAGTGCATCAACTTTGTAATCTTTAGATAAAACATACTAATACTCATTTGGCTTGTATGATTTGTTTGTTTTCTGACAGGTCCCACCTCATTTGCACCTATGATTGAGACAGCTATTGGGATTGTAGATAGTAGTGGTGGCCAATACCATGTCCTGCTTATAATAGCAGATGGACAGGTTTATTCTTGTACTAGTACTGTAATTCTGCTAGGACTACACTGATTCTTGTAAAATAATATCCTGGTCTAGTTAATTTATAATTGTATTGTTCTCGTTATTCTTTCCTTGTAAATCTGCACAGGTTACACGCAGTGTTGACACAGGTAATGGCCAGTTGAGCCCGCAGGAAAGGGAGACGATAGATGCCATTGTGAAAGCTAGGTAATCATAACACCTGATATTTCCGTGGTCAAGATAGTTCTTAAGTTGTATCATCTAATATGTCGTCATACTGAGCTCTTAAATTTCAACACAAATGCAACTTTTTTGCAGTGACTACCCACTGTCAATTGTGCTTGTTGGAGTTGGTGATGGGCCATGGGATATGATGAAGCAATTTGATGATAACATACCTTCTCGTGCATTTGATAACTTCCAGGTAAATTCTTTTGTAATGGAACTCCATAATCATGAGAAATACTAATGCTGGTTCAATGCAGTTTGTGAACTTCACAGAGATCATGTCAAGACCTATTCCAACCAGCAAAAGAGAGGCTGAATTTGCTCTTTCAGCATTGATGGAGATACCAGCACAGTTCAAGGCAGCAATGAACCTCCAGCTTCTTGGGTATTTTACCACCTAATTAATCTCACATCACTGCTGAAAATCTAGAGTCTGGACCCCTGATCTTTTGCTGCAGTGATCCCAACTTCTCTTTTCTTGGACAGCAAACGAAGAGGATTTCCGCATCAATCGGTACTACCTCCACCTGTGAGTGGTTTTCAACAATTTTCAGCAGCCAAGCAGACCCAATCAACTAGCTCTAGCTATGGGTCGGCACAGAAGAATGGATCAGCACCTCGACAGGACAGTGATATAGGTGATCAACAGGTATGTGTCAGTCTTCTAAACAACAAAGGCCAACATTCTTATTCTAGTGTGGTTATGTTTGACACTTGTCCCATTCTGAGCTCCTGTTCTGCAGATTTGTCCAATCTGCTGGAGTCAAGCAAAGAACCTTGCTTTTGGGTGTGGGCACCAGGTATCGGAACGGTCTTCAAAATCAATCCTAATTTTTTCTCTTTCTGATGTTGCACCATCATTGATGTATTGATAACCGATGATGACTTGGATTGCAGACGTGCTCCGACTGCGGGAAGGATCTGAAGGTTTGCCCCTTTTGCCAGAGGCAGATCTTCACAAGAATTAGGCTCTACTGAAGCACTTGAGAAGCTACATACAATCACCAATTTAAGCACACTGTTGATACGACAAAAGAACGTTTTACAACCAAAGTACCGTGTAAATACAGGGTCCTAGTATTGATGTAGCTCCATCATTCAAACTTAATACGTACTATTGTCTTGGGGTCATGACATACGTGTTATCGTCCTGAAATACATTTGCGAATGGATTTCTCAACTGATTGCTCTTTACTTGTATTCTAGTTTGTTAATTATTTTACCCATATATCTTGCGCACTGAATGTTACACTGCCAGTGATGCACTCTAGCTACCAGGCTAAGCAATAAATTGGCGCGGGGAGTGGTGATGCAGAAAGAACGAAATCTGATTCTGTAAGGTTACTATTACAATTTACGACGCACCTGAAGCTAGGAAAGGCAGCAGGTTCATGAAGCCTCGGAGGTCACAGGTCAGTAAGGCCCTGCATGACTCCCTCAATGCCAACCAGGAGGCATGCCAAGCACAGTGGCAATGCTTCTCAGATGGCATTCAGGGAGCCAGGCAGCATCAGCCATCAACCCCATCTTCTTCCTCTGCTCTGAACCCCTATGCATCCGTCACATTGCACCATCCAATCCATCCATGGCGAAGCAGTCCAGCTGCAGACAGCACTGACGAATACGTACGTACTGTATGATTCAAGAAAAGGAAGATGGAAGGGAGAGGCGTACTTACCTTGTTGGCTCAGCACCACTCAGAAGCTGTATCTACGTGTGACTGAGGGAGGAGTGAGGAGGAGGTCGTCATGGAGACATGCATATAGAAGGAGGCTAGCTGCACCACAGTACGATACATACACATAGGTACATACACATAGATACATACATATATACATGTACGTACATTCATGTGAGGCGGAGGAGGATCAGGACCAGAGCTATCTTGCTAGAGGCTGGCTAGCTAGCCTGCCTGGCTGCCAGGCCAGTCACAGGGGTTGAGCCCAGCCAAAGACGTCGCAGCAGCGCTCCAGTCCAGTCCAGTGAGGCTGTAGCGTTCTGCGGGTAGATCGGTAGCGGCCGGGCTACGGGACGATTCCCTCCACAGGATTACAGCTCAGTGCTTGTCCGTTCTGCATGCTTCTAGTTCCAGATCCGAGAGGTTAATTGGTAGCTTAGATCTTCTTATCCCATGGCGGCGCGTGAGGTGAGAGTGTTAACTGAGCACACCAGCGACCTCGCCTGAGGTCGGACTATGCAGTGCAGTTGCGTATTTTTTTCCTTCTTCAAAAAAGCGAAAAGGGGAATGGATGTGCAATCGCGATATAACATGTGTGTGTACCTATAGAAACTTATGCAAAAGTATGACAATTTATGCATACTTTGAAAACACTGCTAGTGATGAAAGACAAGAAGTAATAACTTATACAGTCAAACTTCAGAAACTGTTACACCTCCGTCTCAAACAGAGATGACGCTTTAAAAGGTCTATCTTTAACAACTAATTAGTGAAAAACTACTTATGTTGCTTACGGGCAAATGGTACCATTATATTTGCTATGAAAAGTAGTTTCATAATATTGTTTTTTTTAATGTCGTACTTATTTATTCATACAAAACTTGATGTTCAAAGTTCTACAATGGAGACTGTGCAAGCCAAAACACTTTTTATTCTGGAATGGAAGGAGTGGATGATCATTTTCTTTTCAAATCAACTGTATGACAGTTTGTCTCTTATTCTGAAACGATGCATGATACTGCATTTTCCTTTCTTTCTTTCCTTCTTGACAGAACTCTCTTTCTTTCTAATGTAACATACAAGAACAGTGACAATTCTCTCATTCTTTATGAATTGCACGAGCTCTATGTCCTGTCGAGGTTTCTCAAAGAAAAATGTGACCTACTAATAAATCCGCTATCTCATTTTGCACCTATACAAAGTCTCCGTACAATAGTTTTCGAGGAAGGGAAAGGAACCGTCCAAATTCAGGGTTGTTTTGACCCGTGGGAATTGAACTGTTTTCTGTAAAATCACAGTAAAATACCTGTAAAACTTATGCGAACCAAGGAGACCCTCAAACTATTTCAATCATTCTAATCATAATGAATTCGACTAAAAGTAACACAAGATTAATTGCCAAAACAAATCTCAAGGCAACATTCAAAGTGGGGACAGCAAAATCATGAAAGAGAGAACCAAGCAGTTGCTCGTGTACCTATCGATATCGAAACGATTGTGGTGGCTCTGTCAATTCCTGAGCTCGCGACTAATAGATACTACATGAATACGTGCGTATGGTGATGTGCGTGCATATATTTATATTGGACGTTTCTCGGTAAAGAAAATCACGAAGGATTTCATCTTTTATCCCCGAGGGAAGGAAGATATGCACACGGACACCTCGACTTTGCTCAGCCTCACACGGTCATGCCGTTTTGCCGCTCCTACGAACGCTCCCACCTGACCACGCTCCCGATCATCTATCTCCATTCTCCTCCTGCCCGCCTCCCGTCACCTCACCTCACCTGCACGTATAAAAACTTCGCCTCACTTACCATTCTCGCCATTTCGATCTCTGCAGCTGTTCTTCGATCGATCCTCGTCGCGATGGGGCGCGTGAAGCTGCCGATCAAGAGGATCGAGAACAAGACGAACCGGCTGGTTACCTTCTCCAAGCGCCGGAACGGGCTCATCAAGAAGGCCTACGAGCTCTCCGTGCTCTGCGACATCGACATCGCCCTCCTCATGTTCTCCCCCTCCCACCGCCTCTGCCACTTCTCCGGCCGCCGCGGGTAGCCGCCGTCCTCACAAGGGTGGCCGGCCCCGTGTGACAGAGTTCTTTTCTTTTTTGCGTTTCTGATTCTTGGTTGGTTCTGTCTGTGCGTGTTCATCACAGGGTGGAGGACGTGCTTCTTCGGTACCTGAACCTCTCGGAGCACGACAGGGGAGAGTGAGTGTCAGAGTGCATGCACGTTATGATTAACGCCTCCGTTGTTAACAAATACGTGGCTCATTGTCAAAACGTGACTTGTGTTTTTTTGTGTGTTTCTGAACCTTTCAGACCCATCCAGAATCGGGAGGTGAGAGAAGCTTTGCATCATCAAGTAATTTTGCCTCTTTTTCTTTCTGAAAGAAAGCCATCATAACTCATGTAGCAATCCAATGCAGTACCTCATCAGCATGCTTCAGAGGCTCAAGCGCGAGAGCGACATGGCGACACAACTAGCCAAGTATTCTACCTTTCCTCAATTTCCTCTCCTCTTGTTTAACATATCAATCTTCACATTTCACATGCTGATTATATGTCTCTTCGTTGAAATTTTCAGCCCAGGGGCACTGAACGAGAAAATAGAGGTGAGGAAATTTACAGAGTTTTTGCATTGCAACTATTTCTGACACCTTCATATCCCGACGCATTTCAACGATCTATACTGTTCCTTCTACGGGTCGCAGGAGATTCAGCAAGAGATATACGCCTCTCAGCAACAGCTGCACATCTCTGAGGAACGCCTTCGGTACAGAGTTTAACATTTTCAGGAAAAAAAATTATTTTTCGTTCATAGATGTACACTTGTGTTGTGACACTTTCTGCTCTTGATTTTTGCAGGCTGTTCGAGCCGGATCCTGCTGCGTTCGGCTCCACGAGCCAGATCGACGGGTGCGAGAAGTTCCTCATGGACATGCTGACCCGCGTCGTCGAGAGGAAGGTACGCACATGCACATCGGCAAGGAGAAAATGCTTCTGAAATGCAAATATTTCTTGAACTCTTGACTAATTTGTCGAATAAATTGCAGAACTACCTGTTGAGCAATCACATGGCCCCGTTCGACTCAACGGCACCCGGGATGCAGGTACCACACCACCACCACCAAGATGCAATCTCCAGCACTGATACCCATCGGATCACGCTGAAAATGCGTGTGATCTCGCGTATCAAATGCGTTGATGCGGTGAAAGATTCTCACGTATCAACAAC
The DNA here is from genome assembly GCA_019208055.1 of Stipa capillata. NCBI lineage: Eukaryota > Viridiplantae > Streptophyta > Magnoliopsida > Poales > Poaceae > Stipa > Stipa capillata. Next base: position 258,868 of record JAGXJF010003684.1, on the reverse strand, counting down.
AATAATGCGTTTGACGATGCGACGCAGGGCGCGAGCGGGGCGCAGATGTACGCGCACCAGGCGCAGGCGGAAGGCATGGGCACGCTCGCCGGGGGCGACGCCGCGCTGTGGGCCTCCGGCGGCGCGCCCAACCCCGGACACCAGATCTTCGCCGCGTCCGACCCGTTGATCTACCTCAGGTGCGTGCACGGTCACCGAGGCTGACATGTCAGTGGCTTGAGGTAGTTACGAAGTTGTTCTTTTTTTTTGGGAGTTCAGGGACCAGTACGTGTACGACGCCAACTCGCAGGTGGCCGGGCTGCACGGCGACCCGTGCGGCGGCGGCGGCGACGTCGTGGGCGGCAGCCAGACCGAGGCGTGGCGGCAGGCGTACACCTGCACCGAGCTGCTCTCCACGCTCATCCCCACCACGCCGTTCCCTCTCATGCAGGTGATCCATCATCACCCGCCCGTACGTGCTTGTCCATGTCCGTCGACGGAGACGCGGCGGCCGGCCGGCGGCGGCGGTTCTTGGTTTTTCTCGCGACGAGCTTTCTGACGGTGCGTGCGTACGTGTTTGGTGCATGCATGCAGCACTGCCTGGGGCCGGACGACCAGTACATGTCGATGCAGCAGGGAATGGTGGCGCCGCAGGAGCAGGTGGAGGCGTCGGCAAGCTGCTCCTACAACATGCCTAGCGACGAGACCGGCACGCCCGTCATGGCCTACGACAGCGGCGTGCCGCCGGCGAACATTGCCTGAGCTGAGCTGAGCTGCCCTACGCACCCTGACCTAACCATGACGATCGAGCTGATCAGCTGTAGCTACTACACCAGAATCATCATATAACTGAATAATTTCGCTTCTCTCTCCGTAGCTGCTAGCCAGTGGTGCACGAACGCGCCTGTGCTTGCTTGCAACTTGCAAAGAAAGCCACACGGTGACGCACCCACCCACACGCATGTGTAAAAATTCCAGAACGAAATCACCTATTCATAAAGCCTAATAAAACTAGCAAATTGCAATTAATCAATCGCTTAAAATTAGTAGTGATTTTCTTGCCACGCCGTATGGATCACTCGTCAACACCTGAAGGCAGAGCGAAGAGATCAAGATGTACGCGCTGCTGCTCTCCTGTAAAGATGCGCAGTGCCGCATGCATCAGCTTTTGCATCGTCTCTGACAAAGAAGGGCACTAGATAAAGCCACGGCGACCCCCGAAGAATGTTCCTGGTTCCTTAGCCATGAATTAACCCCATTCCATTTTCTTTATTTTGAAAGATAAACGGGTCGTTGAGTGTGCTTCTTTTTGCCTTTTTCGAGGTTAAGCATCGTGTGCCGGTTTCTCTCCCTGCTCTGCTCCCGGAGCATTACTCTTCTCACCAGCTGCTAATAATTTGCACGCCACTTGGCTGTTCCCACATGATTTAAACTTCTGATCGAGCTTTATGCAAAAGATTGCAGAAATCAGTATTGACAGTGGCACATGGTACTAGTTGCTGTTTTAACAAGCCAGAGAAAAAACATCAAGCAGGCAGCATCAGACCAATAACTGAAACTTTATTTTGCCCAGCTCAAGAAATATGCTTTTCGTGAGATAAATCAGGCCCTAATCAATTGCAGGTAGCCACATTGCCTTTACTCCAAGCAGCTCCGAATTTTCAATGGCGAAAAAGAAGAGCGCCATGGAGGAGATGGCTTGCCGTCCCTATGGCAGCATTTCAAAAGCTTCTCCTTTTTCTTGTCACCTCTTTATCTTGGACCCCGCCATTAGGCATTACCGTAGCCTCCTTTTAACTCCATTACTTCATTCCCTTGCTCTCGTTCTTGCTCCGCTTTTGCTTCCCACTGTACTCTCCTGGTTCTTCTCTTCTCTTCTTGAGTTCTTGGTGTTTGATTGATTGTTGCTGGTGGTCGGATCAATGGGCACTCCTTACCACCTGCAGTCTCCAGGAACCATCATCAGCATGAAGCAGCAGGCGCCGGCGCTGCCGGAGCCCCCGCCGGCTCCGGCGCTGTCGGCGTCGGCGTCGTCGTCCAAGATCATCCTGCAGCCGCGGCATCGGACCACGCCGGCGATGTGGTGCGCGGCCATCGTGTGCTTCGCCTTCAGCGTCCTCCTGATCCTCGCCGGTGTGGTGATCCTGATCGTGTTCCTGGCGGTGAAGCCGCGGACGCCGTCGTTCGACGCCGCCAACGCCAGCCTCAACAGCGTCTACGTCGGCTCGCCGGCGGCCTACTTCAACGGCGATATGACGCTGGTGGCCAACGTCTCCAACCCCAACCAGAGGATCGACGTGGTGTTCCAGTCCGCCGCCGTCGAGCTCTTCTTCCGGGGAAAGCTCGTGGCGGCGCAGGCGCTGCCGCCGTTCGCGCAGCGGCGGGGGCAGTCCATGGTCGTCAACGTCCACATGGTGTCCAGCCAGGTGGTGCTGCCGCCGGAGGTGGCCGTGGAGCTGCTGAACCAGATGAAGAGCAACAGGATCGTGTACACCATCAGAGGCACCTTCAAGGTCCGGGCAAGGTTCTGGTCATGGCACTACACCTATTGGATGACTGCACTCTGTGAGCTGGAGCTCACTGCACCTCCCTCTGGAGTTCTTGTTGCTAGGAGATGCAGAACAACAAAGTGATTGGCTTCTTATTTGTTTTCTTCTTTTACTTGTATCAAACTTTAGAGGTTTTTGTGCCATGGAATTGGGTTAAGGCAAAGCAAAGCAAACTAATTACTAATGTAGTTTGAGGTTGTTGCTTTCCCATTTCTTGGCTGGAAAACTTCCTGCAAACACAGCAGCAAAGGTTGTAGCTACCTGAATATAGTTGGACAAAGTTTGTATTGTACACCATGGAGCTCATTGCTTATGTGTGGAAAAAATATAGTGGGTTTTATCCAGTTGTTGCAGATAGAGATGATACAGGAAGCAAAAGTTGTGCACAAGATATTCAACAATGTATCGGTGCTAGGGCTTAACTTGTTGGGAGTGAAAAGGCCAACACACTGCATTCTGTACCACTCAACTGATGTTACATATGAACAGAAAATCCTTAATAATAGCAAATAATTTCTCATAAACAGAACTAGTTTTACAACACATCTGGGAAGATGCCAAGGACACAAAAAATGCGAGGCACAACAGTTTAGTCTACTAAATGTGGAGGTATATGCCTATGTCCTGCCAAAAACTAGATGCAGATGCTCATGATCTGGGAGTTGCAATGTTGCGTAAATATCTCAACTATCACGGACAGCAAACACCCTTACACAGTGATCAGCTCCACAAGAAGCCAGCTCAAGTGCTGATTTCTCATCAGACGAGTCGGATTTCTGCCAGCGCAAACGGTGCACAGTTGACACATGACACAACAGAGGATCAAATCGGAGCATGCATGCGATGCTGAGCGGAGATGGATCTGAGCTACTGTCTGAAGCAGCTCTTCCTCCTGAAATACTCCAGAGCTCGATCAGTCCATTATCCATGCCAACAGCAATAATACCAGCATTACGAGCGCGATCACAGCCCGTCCAGGCTAATGCCGTGACACTGTCACGGAACTGAGGCAATGTCGCGAGCAGCTTGACAGAAGATGCATCTTGAACACACCATATCTTGACAGTCTTGTCCCTTGATCCAGTTGCAAATTCGTATCCAAACGGGTTCCATGAGCACGCCCATATAATTCTTTTGTGTGCTTCCTGCTTTGTAACCAGATGATGCTGTGCTCCTTCTTCTAAGAGTTACACAAGTAGAATGCCACCGACGATTACAGAACAAAGAAACATCAGCACTTGATCCAACACAACTGACAAGGCAACAAATTATGTGAAACTACAAGATCATAAGAAAAATTCATCACCAGTTTTCTTTATTGAAAAGACAGACAAGTGACGATCCCTTGATACGCTCAAAAGAAAAGCATTGTCACAAGAAAACTCCCAGTTGTGTAACTGTCAGATTGTGAGACTGCAAGTCGGCCAACAGCTTTCCATGTCCCAACCTCCCAGAGCCAGATCTCAGCAACTGGTGCTGATTGAGCCTGCAAGAGAGTAAAGTCTCATCTGAACTCCCTAGTAAAACATAGGCATATTCTGCATCACCTAATGCCAGTATGCCACATGGTGACAAATTGCAATATGCATTATTGCCAGATGAGGCTGCACAAGCACAACACTATTTTCCTACTGCAGTGCCAAAATATTTTAGGTTTCCCCAGAAATAAACAAGCTCCAGCAATACTGTGCATTCATCCATCCCACAGTTTCCATGAAGATGCAAAACGAGCACCTGTTTGCGTGTTCATATTTGAGCACTCAGCTCACGCGCACGTGCTCTGAACCAAATAATCAAGTAAAATAACATGATTATGGCCAAGTCAGGTAAATGATCATGGTGTAATGGTGATGTCTGGATTGACACAATTGATCTCCGATATCATACATGAATTTCAATCACAACAAGAACATGCAGCAGCAATACCTTGCATGACGATGCAACGAGCTTCCCTGCATGATCACAGCAGACGGAGAAGAGTTCGTTTCCATGGCCATAGAGTTTGTGAGATTCAGGCCATAAGGTATTCCATGCTAGTTGGTCCTCCACAGGAGGCTCAGTAAACACGGTCGGCACTGCATCAGGAATCATCTCCATAGAATCTGGACCATCATTAGAAATACTGCTTGGGGATTCCTTTACTCCTGAAAATACACCACCAATACAAAAATTGTCAATCAAATGAAAAGAAAAACACAGAAGAATAAGTAGGTACTACTAGAATTTGCTATGAGAAGCTAAGGGAGCACTATTGCTCAACGAGATATATCCATGATAGGGCGTGAGGCATTTTTACCATGTGTATATATAGGTTTCTGTGAAAGTCCAAGAGCAGATATATTTGCTCCAAGGACTTGCACATCATCGAAATCCTCAGAGTTGTCAGGTTTCAACAAAGTTGCTTCCTGTAGGGTCCTCAAGAATGATAAAGTAGCTTCAAAGACTCTAGAGACCTTTTCATCGGCACCACAAACAAACCGGTGGTTCCCCTTACCCTGAATGAATGCCACACAGTTAATATCATGCCCGTGAATTTGTGGACGAGCGATTTCACGCCAGCAGATCACATCTCCTGGGTTTACATGACTTCTCCAAGGAGCAAATATGCGTGCTGTCTGCGTAATAAACATTGATGCAAAAGAGGGTTAGCAAGTAGTACGAGAAAATGACAACCAATCGAATATCGAAATTCAATACGATTGGATCAAAACTGATATAAGTACAAAAACTTGCCTGGTCATGGCTAACTGTAAGCAAATATTCGCCAGATCTGGACCATGTTAAGTCAGACACAGGTGCAAAATGACCAGATGGGACTATTTGAGGCTGCCAATTTTCAGAATCCAGTCCGACATTTCTCCACATATGAAAAAATCCACCATAGCCATGTGCAAGAATAGATTTGCCATCAGGTTCCCAATGGCCACCATAAAATCCAAGTGCTGAGTGACTTAATTCACCAACCGTCACTGAATTTATCCAAAGGCCAGTATTTTTCTCTGGCCTCCATATCATCATCATCTTGTCCATAGATGCAGATAATATGCTCATTGGTTGATGAGCTTCATCACCAAGTAACAGCGTAGGAGGCTGCCACTCTACAGAATATACCCAATCCTCATGCCCAACAAGAAGAGATTCCAACGATACTTGGTAACTTGTATTACCGCAAACAAATAGAGGACCTTCAATATAGGAGGTCATCCCAATATTTTCCTTCCTTGATTGCACCGTGGAGCCACAAGAAACACCATCTGACGTTATTTCCATATACGAATGGTTTTGTCCTGAGATGAGCTAACGAGAAAAAGGCTGTGGTTTTCACTGCCCATCATCACAGGTAAAGAAAAGTCTAAACTTCTAATCCAGTCAGAATGGCCCTTAAGTTCACAGGCTTTAATGAACTGCTCATCAAAAAATGCTAGTCAGGACAAGAAATGTGAGAAGGTATAGCAATGGGAGTAATAAAAACTCTTACAAACCTTGCCTGACTGATCCCCACAATAAATGTGGACCTTGTGATCTAAACCTCCCATTGCTAAAATTAGACGCCCTTCCTGTTCCGGCAACACCGCTAATGAAAGTGAAACCATTGGTTTTGAACCAATGGAAAGAGAATGCAAGAAAGACACTTTGCAGCTGCCTGCAGAAGAGAAAGCAAATAACTTATGTAGGATGACAGTACACATTTTCTGAAGCTCTAAGACCATAGGAGTTGATAGAATTTGACTAGCTAAAGATCAATGCGACTCTTCAAGATACAACCAATAAGATTAGTCTTTGTATATGTATACAAAGTATCAAATGCACCAGTAAAACATCTTACCGCCAGTAGAAGGTTCAACTGCCATTTCCCAAATAACCACAGTACCATCTGAGGAGGTGGAAGCGAAAATTGAAACCGTATCCGACACCATCCTTCCAGCAAGACAGGTCACACCTTTCTTATGCATCACTGGCAGTTGCAAAGCATGAGACCACTGCAAAGCAGACATAAACAGCAAAATCAAACAACTTGGGTCAACATGAGCAAGATAAACATATAAACATTTTCCCAGCAAGCACATGACAACATAGCCAGAGGAACATTCTAATGTCAAGATATTGCAGTGAAGGCCTGCCTCAAATAGAGGTTCAAGCGACAACAAATACAACAAGGTGAAACAGAAGAAATTCACCTCTCCTTTTCCAGAACAAATCTTCCATGCCATAATAGCACCATCAGAACTTCCGGAGAGTAGATAGTGTGTCTCCCTGCAGCGAGCTGCAAAAGTGCAAATAAAACGGGACAACAGCCAACGGTTCAGCACTCTGGTCCTAATGATCAGAGCATATTTTTTAATAAAAAACTTATGTTCTTTGATCTAAACTAGTGCTACATATCTATAACTTACCACCTAAAATAGTTCAGGAAACAGTACAAGTATTATAGCTAGCTCCTCACAAGTTGCAAAAATCAGTAAAACAGACAATTGCTTCAGTTTGATTCTCCAACTTTGCATCAAAATGTAGCTCAGTGCAACAACAATGCTGCCAGAAAATGGCGTTGTTTCTCCAAGCTAAGCATTCAGTGTAGATACAACAGAAAGAGAGCTAAGAGGCAGGTGCAAAAAGGAAGCACACCTTGGAGCACATCCTTCTTGGTAGGCAGCCACAGCGTGCAGTTCACCGCCGCCTTGTGCCCCGGGAGCGTCGTCACGATCTCCCCTTTCTGTCCCAGCACAAACACGAACCGGGACCAACTGGATCAAACAAACACCAAACATGATATCTAAAAACTGAGAAGGGAGAGGACCAAAGCGACGGACCGATGGGGAGAAGAGGGCGACGGCGTTCTGGGCGCCGAAGGCGACGAGGCCGCAGGCGCCCCACGAGACGTTGTTCACGACGCGGTTGCATCCGGCGCCTATGAAGACCCTCTCAGCCTTCACTCCCCCGCGTGCTCCGGCGAGCTCCCCGGCCGCCGGCGGCATCGCGATGGCAGGCAAGCTCCAGTTAGGGTTCACTACTCTTTTTTCTTTTCTTGGGAGGACAGGGTTCAGGGTTTGGTTACTACCTGCTCTAGACACAGCCCAGGCCCAAAGCCATGTCGTTTTCCAGTGCAACAGATGCAATATATGGGCTGGGCCAAGTTTTCCCTGGACCTCGCACCAATCTATCCAAACATGACTGATCAGCGCCGGCCCTCGGCCAGGCAACAAGGGCGTCAGCCAGTCGCGTCGCTGTGAGGAGAGGGAAGATGCTCGGTTTGGTCGAAGTGTTATAAGGGGTATTTGGTTAGGATTTCAGTAGTTTTTGCCAATAATAGCTGTGGGCTTTACAGTGTAAATTCAGTTGTTTGGAAAAGCTGTCTTCTACCAGCTTTTTGCAATGTGTTGAAGCTTCAGTGCTCATTTTTCTAAAATGTTGTAAATGGTTTGAATCAACCAAAAGTCATATGTTCATTTTCCCACAGTCACAGCAGCTTTTTCAGACAGCCAACCAACAACAAATTTGTCAACAGCTACAGCCCAACCAAACAGGCCCTAAGTTATCTCAAAAACTGTGGTTACCGGATTTAAAAAAAAATTATGCTTACATATGACATCTCTATCAAAAGATAAGAGTTTTATAAAATTTAGAACAACTAAATTTATGACACCACTAAGAACGCCTAAGCAGTAACCCTTATACACTAGGAGACTGCTGTCGAAGGGAAACACCTTTGTCGTTCCACCACAGGCCTCCTTCCTCCTTTTTTTTGGCATTTTTGCTGGAGTTGAGTGGTGGAGGACCTGCTGATTTCCCAGCATTTAATTTTAGATTTCTTAGTGTTGTCTCATGTTCTTCCTTGATCAAAATTTATGGTTTTGTTATTTTCTCTTGAGTTCTTTGCCATATTATATAACCAATGATTTGTTTTATCAAACCAACTCATTTAGATGATGATGGCAATGTTTGCTCCAGACATCAGCGCCATGTCATGCTGGGTGCAAATAATTCACATCTATTTCTTTCGACAAGCAATATAGTTGTTATAGCGTATGTTCTACACATCAACGTATGGAGATCATCCACAATCTACATCTAATTTTTGTGTTGTATGTGATCAACAAACTGTTGCAAGCCACAAGTCGATGGCAAGATAGATAAAAAAGTCCAACATGTTCCGCGGCTACTTGACTTGATGGTAGCATGCTTGTCTATTTTTAGTATTCAATGTAAAACTTGAGCTCTTTTCTGACTTACTCATTAGATTATCAATGCAAATCAGTGAAAATTTCTCAAAAAAGAATCACAGGGCCCAATCCATATGTATCAAAAGATATAGGCATGGTTAGTTAGACCTAAGCAAGTAGTATGGTTGTAGATCCACAGCTTCTAGCAGGATAGATGGTCCTATGGATGTATGAATTTTGATGGGTTTGGTTTGTTACGAGTAGGCTCGAGGGAGCCAAGTCGTCGGTGTTCACAGAGTGGTTGCGTGGTTCAGGTAGGCTACATTGCTTCTCTATAGATTGAACCAAGAAAAAAACCAAACAAACAACATCACAATCCTATATTGGGTTCTAATTGACCTTCTTGTTACCGAGTTGGGTGGTGCATCTGCTCTTTACGCAAGCGTGACGCTTTCGGCGTTCCTATCCTGCTGCAGTTTTTCAAGGCCGAGTGGTATGGTAGTATTAGCACCGCAACACTAGAGGACTTCGATTTGGTGGTGCTCTTTGAACACGGGTTCTCAGGTTCCTAGGTGAAAATCCCATGTTTGGCCTTCATTGGTTGGGCTTGGCAATAGCGGCGCATACTGTTGTTTTTTGGTAAAGGCATTGTTTGGAGTTGGAACCCGCTTTTTAGGGTGAAAACCCTTGATCTGGCCTTCAGGCTGCATGGGTCATGTGATCCGTAGTGCTTAAGACTATTTATTCTCATTAGTTTACATTTACACAAGTACAAATACATCTGAATTATCGCATTATATAAACTTAAGTAATTTAGGGAATAATTACCTAGTAATTCACTCATCTCACTTATATCTCCAAAATATCTACAGATTTAGTGCTTAGCTATCTACGACTGCAGCAAGCAGTTCAGCTTGAGTAATCAGACATGGCAAACGAGCAGCTAGAAGAAGCCCCCTTCGGCAGTGCGCTCCGAGCCGGCGAGCGCTGCTCGGCCGGAGGTGCAGCACCACATGTCTGCTCCTTCCCCTCGTCACCGGCACCCTCGGGCGGCCGCCTAACCTCCTTCAGCAGCGCCACGACGTCCTTCATAGCCGGCCGGTCGTCCGCACGGTGGCCGATGCACAACACGGCCACCGCGAACACCTGCAGCATCTCCTGCACCTGCGCCTCCGGCTTCCCGCGCAACCGCGGGTCCAGCAGCTCCGCCACGCCCCGCTTCGCCTGCATGTGCTCTCGCACCCACTGCACCAGGTGGGTCCCACCCGGCAGTGTCGGGTCCAGCGGGTGCCTCCCGGTCATGATCTCTAGCACCACCACCCCGAAGCTGTACACGTCGCTCTTCTCTGTGATCCTCTGCATGGACGCGTACTCTGTTCCAAAACAAAATAATAATCTCATCAGAAAAAAGTTCGTTCTACAGAAGCTAAATTTTCAAGAGATTTAATTAGAACAGAGTTTTAAACCTGGTGCTATGTAGCCGTATGATCCGGCGATGCGTGGCTTGGACGAGTCCAACTTTGCGGAGCTGCCGGGCTCGATGGCGCCGGAGAGGACGCGGGCGAGCCCGAAGTCGGCGAGGTACGGCTCGTTACTTGGGCGAGCAGTACGTTCATAGCCTTGATATCGCCATGCAGGATTGCGGGTACGCAGTCGTGGTGGAGGTACGCCACGGCGTGGGCGACGCCGAGCGCGACGTCGTAGCGGGCGCCCCAGTCGGCGGCGCCCTTGACGCCGCCGCGGTGGAGGAAGCCGCTGAGGCTGCCATTGGGGAGGTAGGTGTAGAAGAGCAGCTTGGTGCTCCGGTTCGCACCCCACCCGAGCAGCCGCACGATGTTGCGGTGGCGGATGGAGCCCAGCGCCGAGATCTCGTTGCGGAACGCACCGGCCTCGTCGGAGGACCACATCTTCTTCACGGCGAGCAGGTTGCCGCTGGGGAGCTCCACCCGGTACACAACGCCGGAGCTCCCCGTGCCGATCACGTTCGCCGATGTCAGGCAGCGCACCACGTCGTCCACCGAGAAGTCGAGCTTCTGGTACAGGGTCACCTCCCACGCCTCGGCTGCGCCGTGGATGGCGCCGTTCCGGTGGCGCGAGCGTGCGAGCACGTACGTGGCGGCCACGAGGAGGAACGCGCTCACCGCGACGAGGATCGTCATTGCGAGCTTCAATGCCGAGATGGTCGCGCGCCGCGATGCCTCGTCGGCGCCGGCGCCGACGACAAGCAGGTGGTTGCCCGCGATGTTGCTGAGCGGAAGCTTCTGGAAGAAGGGCGTGTCGGGGAGCTCGCCGGAGAAGGCGTTGTAGGAGACGTTGAGCGTGACGAGGTTCTCCAGCCTCGCGAGAGGCGCAAGGCTGCCGGAGAGCTGGTTGTAAGACACGTCGAGGCAGCCGAGCTTATCGAGGCCGCCGAACTGCGACGAAATCTCGCCTGAGAGGCAGTTGCAGCTGAGGTTGAGCGAAATCTCCAAGAAAGGAAGCATGCTGAGCTCCGGCGGGATGCCGCCGGAGAGCTTGTTGTCGCCGAGGTCCAACAGCTGGAGCTTCTCGCAAGAACCGAGCTCCGGCGGTATGCCGCCGGAGATCCTGTTCTTCCCGAGGCTAAGCTTCGTCAGCTCAGGTAACCTCCCAATGCCGGGGCCCAACAGCCCGGTGAGCCGGTTGTCGGAAATGTCGACGAACTGGAGGCTCCGCGGCAGCTCGTCCGGCAACGGGCCGGACAGTGCATTGGAGTGCAGGTCAATGAACTCGAGGTTGTCGCACCCCGAGATCGCCGCTGGCAGAGGGCCGACGAGTCGGTTGCTTCCAAGGTCGAGGAAATTGAGGTTCTTCAGGTTGCCGATCTCCGCTGGGATAGTCCCCGACAGCCAGTTACCGTTGAGCCGGAGCCGGTAGAGGTTGGTGCAGTTGCCAATCTCCGGCGGTATGAACCCGGAGAGCTCGTTGCTGAGGAGCAGCAGCTTGGTCAGGTTCTGTAGCGCGAACAGCTCCCTCGGCACGGGTCCGGTGAGGTTGTTGTACGAGAGGTCCAGCGACTGCAGGCCCTCGCACTGCGCCAGGCTCGCCGGCACGCCGCCAGTGAGCCGGTTCTGCCACGCGTAGAACAGCGTCAGGTTTCGCAGCCTCGTGAAGTCGACGCCGATCTCCCCGGACAGCTCGTTGTTGTCCACCTCGACGTCGGTGAGCGACGTGCAGTTGGAGAGCTCTGGCGGGATGGCGCCGGTGAGCTTGTTCGTGCTGAGCTGCAGCTGCTGCAGCCTCGGCAGCCCGCCGAAGCTGGCGGGGATGGGACCCGTGAGACCGTTGAGCGACAGGTCGATGAGCACGAGCTCCTTGCAGCCGCCGATCTCCGGCGGGATCGTGCCGACGAGCTGGTTCTGCCACAGGAGCATCGTCTGCAGCTTCTGCAGCTGGCCGAGCTGCGGCGGCACCGGCCCGGAGAGGGAGTTCTGGTACAGGTACAGGCTCGTGAGCTCGGTGCAGTTGCCGATGCTCTCGGGGATGGGGCCGGTGAGCATGGCGGTGTAGATGGCGATGGTCTGGATCTTCTTGAGCTGGCCGATCGTCTCCGGGAGGCTCCCGGAGAGGCCGGTCTCAGCGAGGCCGAGCATGGTGAGGTCGGTGCACCCGCCGATCTCCGCCGGCAACGGGCCCTTCAACGCCGGGTTCCCGCCGGCGCGCAGCACCTGCAGCTTCTTCAGATTACCGATGCTCGCCGGGATCGTGCCGCTCAGCTCGTTATCGTAGAGCGTGAGGTACGTCAATCCGGTGAGGTTGCCAATGTCGTCGGGGATGGCGCCCTGCAGCGAGTTACTGTTCAGCGCCAGCGACTGGAGCTTCCGGAGCCTGCAGAGCTCCGCCGGGATTGCGCCGGTGAGCTGGTTCCTGCTGAGGTCCACGGTTCTCAGCTCGCCGTACTCGCCGATCTCCTTGGGTATCGCGCCGGTGATGTTGGTGCCCGAGAGCACCAGGGTCGTGAGCGACGGCGCGAGCGGCCGCAGCAGGCCTGCCGCCGGCAGCAGCGTCCCGCCGAGGTCCACCGACTTGACGCTGACCGACACGACGTCGCCGCGCGCGTCGCACCCCACGCCGAGCCACCGGCACGGGGTCGCGTCCGACGCCCTCCACGTCCCCAGCGCGCCGCTCCCGCCCGTGCCGTTCAGTGACTGCTTCCATCGCAGCAGCGCCTGCCCCTGCTCGTTGACGCCGTGCGCACACGGCAACAAGAACGCCGCACAGGCAGTGATGCACGCGAGAAGCCGCCACGTCGCGGTGGCGCGTAACCGTGGAGGCATTGGTGGCGCGTGTAGAGAGAGAGAGAGAGAGAGAGAGAGAGAGAGAGAGAGAGAGGCGAGAGGTTGGTGGTGGCGCCTCCTATGGCATTGGGATTGTGGAGGGAGGGAAGCACCAGGATTTGTTTATATCACAAAGGTTTGAGGAGATCTGGATCCAAATGGGCAAGCATAGTATAGGATAGCATAGCTATATGGAAAAATTATGCTTTTTGCAGGATATTCTTTTCAATAAACAACAGATTTGATTTGGTGCAGTGTTGAGTGAGTGAGTTAGTGCGTGCGTCTGCGTGTGTGTGTGTGTGTGTGTGTGTGTGTGTGAGTGGTTTGTTCTATTTGATGTTTGCAAAAAGAGAAAAGAAAAAAGGAAACAAATTTGGTTCTTGAAGTTTTGGATCAGGAAGGAATATGAGGATTTGTTTAAGCAAGGAGAAGATGAAAGGAAGGTGGCATGGAGCCTGCTGATGCCATCGTTTATATATTTTTATGGCCCTAGTTGATGTACTGATTAATTGTCATTGGGTGATCCTGAATTGTTAATTCAGATTAGGAGGCGAGGGAGCGAGCGAGTGAAAACATCTCTTCTCTCTCGGGTTCTGTGAAAATGCTTTGTACTAATTCTCTCGGCAATCCAACTTTTATCCATTGTTAAGTACGGTTTTCCAGGGCCTGTGAAAGTTTGTTCTTTTGTACTGCATCGATGCAGGGTGGTCAGAACCCAGAGGTTCCCTTTGTTTACTGTTCCCTTGACATGCTCTCCTCTGAGTGTTACCTTCTCAATGTTTCGGCTGGTCTGCAGTGCTTCAGAGCTGTTTTGTATCTTTATTTTTTACTTTCAGAAATACGCTGCCTTACTCCAAATTTGTTTTACAGCGACATTAGTGTAATTAAAGTTCTCACCAAACTGTAACTTTTTTTTTGAGGATACCAAACTGTAACTTCAGCTATGTCACATATAGAAATACCATATCCTATCCATTTGGAAATCTCGGTTCAACTCCTTCAATACCATATCTAAGATGTTTCATCTTTGCATTTATTGTGATTCTTTCTCAACTACTATTCGAATTGGAATAGTCTTATTACTTCAATGAAATCGATTTTTCTTTTAAAAAAGAAAATAAAAGACTATTTCGATTCCTCTATTCCTAGAAAAAAATCATCAGTAGCAGCAGTGACGCAGTCATGCAGGTGAAACATGCTCTGTGCTCTTGGTAATCTAACCTTGTTGGGACTGATGATCTGGTTAGCAACGAATCAATTTTATATTCTCTGGAACCCTCATTTCTTCTTCACTTGCAGCTTTCTCAGATCTGCAAAGCTTTTACAGTAGCAGACTGCCACGGATACTGGACATATGCTGCCCTCCAGTCATGTTTCTCTCTGTGTAGTATTTTCTGCAGCACTTGATACAGATTCTTTTTTAAACATTTCCTTGCTGTTAGTCTATTACTAATTGTGCTCTTGCACATGGACAAGGAATACAACTGTACAAGACATAATTTAATTTAATTCACCGGTATTCAGAGAGTTAATTAAATTACTATCTCTGCAGCTTCCATATGGTACTATTTTGCGAAGTTCAAAGCGCATGTTCACATCACATGCCTAACTTCCTGAAGAAACCGAAAGGAGAGTAATAGAATACAAGAGCCCGCAAAACTCTTATTACTGCCTGTGAACTCATCATAAGCATCAGCAGAGAGTTAAACAAAATGAGCAGGTGAGGTAGAATAAGCCAGGAATCTTAGGGTGCACATGGCAGTAAAAGTTAGTGGTATTAGCCGAGTTAAAATATTAGCAGCAAAAGGGTGGCAAACCGCTGGAAAGTAACAGAAAAGAGCAGGTGCGATTGAAAATTTACAACTTTTGGCAAGAACATGTACATGTTTTGAGTAGAAGGGACCATGAAGTATAATAACATGTTAAGATAGCATTTCTGTTATGCATCTATCCATTCGTTGGTTAAGCATCATCCTCCTCTTCAAGACCCACCCTGTTGTTAATTACTACTAGCTAAAGGAACTGATCACAGATTAGCCTTGTGTTAGTTATACATGCGTTTGGTCAATGCCATGCATCCAACAAGCAGTAGGTAAACATCACCACAAGAGCATGAACAAATCCCTTTGACATGCATTAGGTTAAACATGTAGTAGTTGTAACATGCATTAGGTTAAACATGTAATACTTGTATCATGCATTTGGTTAAACGCGCAACCACATGAGCGATGAGAGACAGGTTAGGAGACATGTTAGGTGTCACATCTGGCTTACAAATCACAATTTTTTGAGTAATAGGGATGGAAGCATTGGAGCATCATGGGAATGGGAATACAGAGAGTGACTTGGACTCAGATCCCATCAAGCTCAAGGGGAAGCGAGGTGAATGCGTGGTGGTGTGAGGGCAACATGGAGCACATGGTTAAGTTTTAGGCGGGCGGCTCGTCGCGGGTTTAATTAAGATAAAACCTGTACCTTGTTCTAGCTGTAATGCATGTTCTTTTACATCTCATTCTTCCGTTAGTTCTCTGACACCAGAGCATTTTCCAGGCCTAGTTGCAGCCAAGATCTGATCTTGTATTGTTTTAAAAATTTACAGAAAATGGTCGAACTTTACGCCCTTGGATAGATCCAATCCAAGACTACCTGCAGGTACATTGTCAAAAGCTAATCATGATGTTTTGTTATTACATTTACTGAATGTGACTTCTGTCAGTTCAGAACATTCCGCTGCTAAGAAACCGCGGTACTTAGCATGGTTAAACAATGATGAAGAAAGGATAAAAGTCCAGTTCCCGAGTCATTAGACACTTCTTGCAACGTCTTGCCCCCAATAGATGTGCTGAGCAGCAGTGCTGTTAAAAGGCAATGCTTAGCACTTGCTGGTGTTAATTAATTTTTTCCAAATCCAGTTACTTTTAGCTTCAGATAGCAACACTGTGCCATATACAGTTGAAGCAGTAAACTCAGATGTACATGTGCTAGAGTTAACCATGCAAAATTCTATACCTTAGCTACAATGTCAAAAGGTAATGTGCTAATGGCTATAGTATTTTTACCTCTAGGCCGGGACCTCTGCAAAGACAGGAACATTCTATGGACAACACGAGCAGCAGCTAAAGATAGCTGCAGAAAGGCAAAGGTCTAAAGTAAATAGTCACTTCTTGCTTCCAAAGTGCAATGTCTAAAGTGCTAGTAGAGTTAGCCATCCAAGTTTCTAGCCTGACCACTACTGGACCCAAATTACTGAGTTTGGGGGCATCTGTCTGCATCAGAGTCTATGAGATGATAGCCTGCCATGATTTTGCAACCTTCAAATTTATGGCCTGCACAAGATAAGAACTAAGCTCAAATTAATGAAATTATAATGAAACGTATATGATTGATGAACTTTGACACTGCCTTTTGAGATCTTATCAGCTCCACAATATGACAGAGTAATAGATCTGGTTGGCTCACGGGATATGAGTGAAAGCCAAAGTTTAAGGATCAAATGATCTCTTAAACAAATCTTATTATGTCTTTCTTTTGAGTTCTCCACGTGTTATTTCATTGAGTAGCCGCAGAAGGAATTAGGAGATTATCATGCCCACTTCATTACCCTACAAATCTTCATAATTGGCCTGAGCATCCCATAAAGCAAATGCATATATATACTATTCACATATATGCAAACAAATTGAGTAGAACATCACAGTGGAACAGGTGTAATTTTTTGCTCACTTGTTGCCCATCCAAAAGTACTTTTTTATCCCGTAATTGTGAAAGGCCATGCAAATCAAATCAGCAGGAACTGGTGCGTGTGTTCATCCGCAAGATGTGGACTACCACCTTGGTAGTTCACCCGGCACTACTCCATGTTCCTTTCCCTATAAAACTTGGCAAAAAGACTGTATTGTCGTGCACTTTGGAGCACGAACAAGAAGGGTCACATCTACATCTCTGCCTGACCTTTTCATGTGTGCATTGAAAACCTACTCACCATAATGTTAAGAATACCTGAAAAATGTGTAGATTACAGTGCGATGTTTTCAGGCTGTTACATGGGTCACCTCAGTGTCCCCTAGGCACAAGACCTAGTGGTTGGAGACAATATTTGCCTCCCTAATTTCAGGATTTTCTTCTCTTAATTAACCATACACATCACTGTCTTTATCTTTATGTCTCTATACGCATTTTTATATAGATGGTGCATGGCCATCTCATTGCCTTGATTAGTTTAGAGAACCAAACAAATAAAGCAGGCATATTAAAGCAACTATATGTGCGCGTGAAAGATTTTGCAAGTATTTGAAAAAGGCGAAATTGCATACTGTTTTGACTGAGTGTGCATGCATGTTTGTATGAATGGAGCAATTAGAGGCTAAAAAAAAGTGTTTGCTGATTTGATTACCAACTCCATGATTGAGCCACCTGCCTTGGGTGTTTCTCAAATAATGAAAGTTTGGACTCTGTCATCCATCCGCGAAAAATCATAGCATAGAAATATGATTGGCCTGCAGTTGGGTTTGTATATATGTATCTCTGCAGGCGTGCTGGGTTTGCGTTCCGGTCAGCATCCGTATGACGTGTCATTCTTTTTGGGAATAGGTATGCCTTTTTCATAATTAGATTCTGCACTTATATTTTTTATTTTGGAAAATATACTTCCTGGCTGGTTGACCGCTGGTCTTACGCGGTGATTGAAGATGGTGGAAGGAGGAAGAAAGGAGGAGGAAGAAGATGGAGAAAGGAGGAAGAAAGAAGGAAGAAGAAAAAGATGAGGTAGGAGGAAGAAGGAGAAGGGGGGAGGGGGCTGACCGGTGAGCTCCACGACGATGACAACGAGCGACAGCGACGGGCCGGCATTCCGAGAGCTAACCAACGGTTGGATAGGTAACACTGATGCCCCCCAGCATAGAGGGATGGCCTGATGGGGGCAGTGGCGGCTGCCGACGGCGGTGGCTGGCTGGCTAAATCTGGTGGAGTGGGAGGAGAAAGGAGGGACAGTGACATGGTGGTGGCTGAGAGGGAGGCGGAGGCGACAGTGATGACGATAAAAGGGGAAAGCGGAGTCGACAGTAGTAAGGGAGCACGGCGAAGCAACATACATAGAAGGTAGAAGGAGGAGAAAATCACATGTTAAGACTAGATGACGAACTGTCGGCCCTAGTCCTGTCCTTTTCGTTTGTGCACAGTACTTAATGTTTCCAATAAACCTGCAGACCGAAGGCCACTTCTGCACTTCTATTACATTTTTTTGTACATGATGTTGGTTACAAAAAGAGCTAACAGTTGTTAAATTTGCAAACTGAAGATATTAACTGTTCAGAGGCAAATAATATCTTCGGTCCTGGAGAACTGCCAAACGGACAAGTGCTCAGGGAACAGCTAGTTAAAATCAACGGCCGGTTTAGTTAGTCACTAGTATTGTCTCCGAGTACGCAGGTTCGATCACTTGGACAAGTATTTAGTTCGCAACCACATTTTAAACAAGTTTTATTTTCTGGTAGCTGGGTTCGCATGGCACGGACTCGAAATATGTAGCAAGGTTTCCTTAGACATTTCCAAAATCTTGTACTTCCCTTTGAGAAGAAACAGTATGCACGTGACTCTGCAGCTCGTTCTTGAGATGATGAAACGCTGCAGTAGGCCGCTCCACTCATCTGGATCGCGCATGACGTAATGCAGGGAACTGAACGGAGCAGATAACAGTCAGGTCACTCTGCAGTGAGAAACAACGTGAGAACAGACCGCTGTAATCGATGCATGTCCCAAGAAAGGGACACTGACCAACAGCGATTCATGCATACATACATAGGTTGCACACAAGGTGCTGGAAATAAAACAACGATTAAACGTCTTCTGCTCACTTCGTTAAAGAATATTTATCAGTGCTCTTGAGGCATGTCATGTATAATCTTCCCCACGCGCTTGAAACAATATCAACGAAGCAAACGCCTAATTACTACGTCGTCGTGGTAAGTTGGGGAGGGCACAACAACGGCGGGATAGGCAGTGTCTCGTCGGTGACCGGGTTGACCAGAGTGACAGCGCCGCCGGGCTTCGCTCTGTCATACAGGCAGAGCAGAGCGTTGCATGTCCCGACCATGCCCAGGTCCGGGTGGCGGTGATCCCTGGCGGTGGTGTCGGTAGTCCACAGATTTCTGCAGCGCCCTTCCGATAGGTCATCGACGACGTATACAGAAGCTGTGGACCCACCAAAGTCACCGACGAAGGCGAGCGTCTTGACGCGGCTCTGCTTCTCCGTCGTGCTCTTGTCGATGACGTCGCGCCAATGCCGACAGACGAGACCGAACCGCCGCCGGAAGCTCGGCGGGAGCCGCAGCAGGATCTCCACGAAGACGTCAGGAGGGCTTGCGTCTCGGACACAGTAGTACAATTAATGACCATTCGATATTTACAAGTGTGTTTGGATTTACGTTTTCTTTTCTTTTTCAGAACTGGATTTGAGTTGTACTAGGTCCTTCTCAAGTACGTTTTGCTGTGATTTCGGCATCTAGGGTTATATCTCCGTCATGGTTACGGATCAAGGTAATGAACAGAGAGATTGATTGTCTGGACCCATTGCACTTCAAAACGTGACATCCAAACAAGTGGTAATTGCCTCATTATCCAAGAAAAAGTAGTGCTTGCCACGGAGGACACGATGGCAGGTGGCGATAGATTGGCAGTGATTTTTATGGAATTTATGTCTCATCGTAGATGTGGATTAATATTTTTATTTTAAAGAGAACTATGTAATCGGTTTTTAAGTATCGTTGGACACAAACTTTGACTATGTAAACTTTTTATGGCTTTGTGTATCTTTTTGATGTAGATCAAAAGATAATAAAGCTCTTTTTTATAAAAAGATCTTTACAAAAACAGTAATTGATTAAGGTCCATACATATTTTGTTAATACTACTCCCTATAGGACATAAAAGGAGGCCGCATCATGCATGTGCATGGTTAACTGAACCTGGCACTATGTATTAGAGTGTTTAATGTGCATGATTAACTGAAACTACATGGTTATTAGAGTTTTTAATGTGCTATGTCATGTCAGTCTAACATCCTGTTGTGCACATTACCCGGTCGGCGAGTGAGGTGTGCCGGTATGTCATGTCGCCGAGGCTAGTTAGCGCTAACACGTAGATGATATATTTTTTCTCTTAGAATCAAGTTGTTGCTCGCATGGTTAGTAGAGAGGGTTGTGCCGTCTGTCTATCAGGAATCAAAACTTAGGTTTGGCTTTTGTCTCACCGAAGCAGAATAGTTTTTCAGTGGTAGACAGTTTTTAGTAGGTATAGTCTTCAATAGATATTATGTGAATCTTTAGTAGGCGTGGCATTTGGCAACACACAACACTGTGCAACAATAGCAGGATCTATACAACCATTTTTTCTTGATTGGTCATTCTCTATGCATTTGATCTATACATCTCAAGCAAATCTCATCATATTTCCGTACACAGTGGAATCTCACAATAGACAGCTACATTTCAACTAAATCTCATCACATTTTCATACATAACAGAACTCAAGTTGAATTTTCACTACATAAATGATCCATGAGACATGCTCAAATTATATTGCTCATCACATACTATCTACCAGCAAACAAGTTAACAAAATTGTGCGTCTATGGCTGCTCCAGAAATTTAGCACGATGCTTGACTAGCAATTCAGTAATATCTTATCTTGCAAAGGATGGCACATCATTTGTCCTTCGTTGTCCTGAATATGGAAGAGACAGAATAAAAATTCAGTTCATGCAGCTCGATATATAAAGCTTCGGTGTCTAAAAAACAGTGTGTAGCTCGACGGTACCTCATGTGTCAATACATAGCCAACATTTTTGCACATCTAGTTTATAATACTTGGCCAGATATAACTAGTTTCGTACAAAACTTTTTGCGAGGAAGTTTTGTACTGAACTATGAGTCATTTCACTTTTATTTCACTATTTGGCTATGACTTATCAAATAAATAATGTCACAAGGAATAATACAATACAACACTAGGTGGTCTTTACTGCATATCATCACGATAAAAAATTATTCACAAGGACAAAAGTACGAGATGTCCTTAACCTAAAAATATTACAGTTCATTTCCTTGATCTTCCTCATACATTAAACTTTAAATACGGGTCCCGTTGTAACGTACTCCTGCATAGCTTCTTCTGTAGGCAAAGCACCCAATTTGTTTGAAGCATTCCTTGCAGATAAGTGCTCAAGCAAATATTGCAAAAAATAAAAAGCACCACAGGGTATCTTCAAAATGAAAAATCTAAGCACCACATAGCTATGTAGTTATGAAGAATATCCCAAGGTCAGTGACTCGGTGCAAAGCAAAATAACACAAGTTTTCAGATCATCAATTCATGTAGTAATAGAAGCTAAATTCATATGTCAATCAAATCCAATCCATTTCCTAAAACCCGGTATCACAACATTACACCCAATAGAAGCTTGATCCGAATCTCAGAAACTTACAAGACAAGCCATGGAACCTACTACCTGAGGTGGGGCTTGAGCTTGAGGGTGGACGGCTGCGGCGCGGTGCAGGGCCCCTTGGGTCCCCATCGATAATGGGTATTTCATATCGATGTTTCTTCACTAGGCTGCATCAGTAGGGTGTCTCATCAATGCATCATTGTGACGCTCCTCGGCATGCCAACACATTAACTTTGCCTTCCTTGGTTTTGTAAGCAAATGCTTCAAACGGGAAATTACAGGAAGATATCACGTAACCTTGAAAGGAATTCCTTTCACCGCCTCTTCACCATCTTCGCCCTTATTTGATCCACTGTTACGCTTGTATCGAGATGCTTCGTAGACCGAACATGAATGCAAGTCTGCATACTCTTTACGATACATGATACAGTTGGTCTAATATGCATGTATTGTTTCAACTTCCATTCCCAAGGAACAAATAATCTTCTTAGCTTTGTAGGTTGTTTTGGAAAACTCATTCCCCTCTAGAAACATGTATATGAAGAGACCTAACATCGTGATGAAGCTCTTGTCAGACCATCCACTGCTTGCCTTCAACCTCAAAAGTTCAAGTGCGGCTAAAAACTTAAGAGTATTTTGCTTTCCAACCCGGATACAAATACTTCTTAAGATCCTCCAACAAGCCAATGAATTACTTATACCATCGATCATCATGGTTTCCCTCTACATCGTGCAACATCTGATCTACATTAGGCATACTATCAACTTCATCATCCAACATCTCATCACTAGAAGCACAGTCGATACCATCTTGCTGATCATCATTGATGGTGTTTGGTATATCATTTATTTCCTCCTCACCGATGTTATTATTATCTTCATGTATGATCGGCTATTCACTGTGCTTGGTCCAACATATATATCCTTCCATGAAACCCCTTAGGATCAAATGTGGTTGAATTTTTTCGGCCACATCCTTGTATTTTCGCAATCTACGCATCGATAGTAAATCCACTCTTCCCCCTTATCCTGCATATCCGCCACGGAGGCTCTTCTAAACCCAATAAAGCCATTCATGCACGTTTCAATAATAAGGCTCTCGTTGTACATCCACCCTCAATCCATCTATGTTTTACATTTAAATAAATTATTAGTTTCTCACTTTACATAATTACCACAATGCTAACTCAATTTTGAATATACCATGCATTAAATTAGTAAATACAAAGTTAGCTAGAGTACATGTAAAACCTACACTATGTTATCCACAGTCTAAATAAACTTCTTTTACATACCAACCCTAATATAACCATATGCTTCTCTCTTATTTTTATAACAATTTGCAAGGAAGAGAAGTAATCTAATGCAATGACCAACCTTTCATAATAAACACCAAATAGATCTTCAACAAGTAGGTAAATCACCTCGAAATCATCCGCAATCACCAACCAGTCACAATAGATCTTGGCCTTACGATCTATCCAATGGTGTAATCTAATGCAATGACCAACCTTTCATAATCAACACCAAATAGATCTTCAACAAGTAGGCAAATCACCTCGAAATCATCCCCAAATCACCAACCAGTCACAATAGATCTTGGCCTTACGATCTATCCAATGGTGGTTGCTAGATATTTATGGACAGACATCCCAAACGGTTCCGAGAACGTAACCGTCACGAATATATGTCATATCCGTGACGGTTATCATTTTCAACCGTCAATACACATATCAGTGATGGTTGGTTTGATGAGTCGTCACGGATGTGGAGCCAGGTGACTCTTCCTTTTGGGATTACTTATCCCCAACGGTTTTCCTAGCAGAACCATTTAGGTGTGTCATCCTTGATGGCTTTGATGAAACGTTTAGATAACGGTCTAGGATGTGTCGTTCTGTACTAGTGCTTCCACCTCCCCTTAGCGTTTCTAATATGTTTAAGAATTGGTTATGGGGATTAGGTAGACCGCTATAAGTGTAGATTTTAGTAGGGGCTTGTGCTTTAAGTTGGTCATGTGATGGGTGAGTTCTATACCATATTGGCTTGTTACTATGAGTTCACGTGCATGGAGTGATGAATTTTTGTTTTTTAAACAAAATATGAGGATGTGTGCATCAATTGATGCAGAGACTGGATACCACCTTTGTTATCTGAAAAAACACCGAGGCGAAACCAAATTTCACTCGGAGAGATCAGGCAACAGCTGTGCCGATCTTATTAAGGAGTTTGAGGCTGCTTAGTGTGGAATGCCCATACTGCGGTATTCATGTCTGGTGAGATGAGCTTCCACTAGACCCTCCCCCCACCCCCGTCCCCACAAAGAGTCTGATATGATACCGCTCGTTATCGTACAGGAGAGAACTAAAATAATTTATCTACGTCATTAAAAGCTTGTCCAAATCAGCAGTTCAACGCAAACAAACAGATAATGACCAGTGGTTGATTACAGTCAAAAATGTCGGCACCGAAATTACAACATCCGAAGTTCTGAACTCCCATCGATACATTTGATATTATTCAGATGCAAAATCCTCATTAGACATTAATCAACATTAATTAACGGACGTGCGGCTCTGTGGTCTTGAAGCAGGCGAACATTCGGCGGATGTGATCACCCTCGATAGTGGCAGCCACCATCCCCAATTCCTCTGGCTACTCCGAACCACGCTGCACTCCAACCTCCCCGTGCCGGTGCCGCACGTCCATAAGACCAGGCTGTTAGAAATGTGCCCTAGTAGCAATCATAGGGATGATCATATTTCATTGTATCCATGATTTACCAAATGTTCCTTGAATAATATCATTTGTATTGATTAGCAAGTATGTGACTTGTTTGTGAAACTCTGTACTAAGCTTGAATGATTATTCTAAATTGGTCCCTAGTCAGAATTCATGTGAGGACACATATGAATAATAGACTAGCATACGTATTGGTTGATGGCTATGTTTCACGGGTCATGGACACAGAGATGTCGAACCAATTATATGAGCACATGTTAGGGAATATGGGGTTGGACAGACCCAACTTGAGACACAATGTGTGTGCTATATCCTTTGACTTGAGATTGTCGTATGTGCTTGATATGTGTAATGACTTACTTAGGGGTTGCCAAACGCTACTCCGTAATTGGGTAGTCATAAAAGTTGCTTTCTTGTTTGTCATGAAGCATGATGTGAGGCATGGTCAATCGAGATGGGATTTGTCCCTCTCTATAATGAGAGAGATATCTCAGGGCCCCTCGAGTGATCGGATCCAGAAATACATGGCCGTGCTACTTAGGGTTAAAGAGTTAACCTAATAAAAGATTTCGAGACACGTGATCGAGAAAGAGCGGTCAAGCTCGAGCTTGAGCTTGACAAATATCATGAGGCAAAGGGAGTTGCATATATAACATTGTGAAGGTTCGTCCGATATGATCTTTACATACGTTTGGGAGTTGGCATATTCTGCTAGGGGGCCGCTACCAATTAGTGACTGAGTAAGAGTACTCGGGTCATGTCTAAACGTGCCTGAACCTAAAGGGTCGAACACTTAAGGGGTTGGAGCCTAATTCGGATTAGGATCCGAGTTAGACTAGGCATTGAGTCTTAATGGGCCTCTAACGAAGAAGTCCATTATGGGGACGTCTACGTAAGGAGAAGGCACGGATGTGTTAGGGTTAAGCCAATTCAGAATCCTTGAAACCTGGCCATCACTCCTCCCACGCCTAAAGTCGCCCGCTCGGATCTAGCAATCCGGATGAGTGACGTTCCTCTTTGAACGTGTAGATGCCTTGGAGGCGTTATAGCTGTGACGCATGGATGAACCGTCCAAGGGAACCGCGAGGAGTAGATGAACTGTTTGAGGGAACCCGCGAGGAGGAGAAGGTAGTATGACTACAGCTGCACCGATGCTGCATCAACTCTACTTTTCCTACGGGTCTGCGCGTCTAGAGGTAACTTCGTGATCTATTACTACAACAATTCCTGGTTTACGCGGTAGAAATTTTTTATTTTATGCTAGTATAGCCTACTCATATCCCTTCCCAGGCGCCGGCCTTACCGCGCATGCGTCAGGATGCGTGCATGAAGTGTGGCGCGTGCTGCCACAGCCCGCGAGCCAGCTCCCGCGGCCTGTGCACCTGCACGCTGTACCGGCGGCTCTACGCCTGTTCCTTCCTCGCCCTCTCCAGGACCCATGCCTCGATCCTCTTCAGTGTTGGCGAGCCATCGCTGATGGCGACGCCTAGCCTCCCGCGCACATCTGTCAGGCGGCAGTAGCCGACCGTTTCGGCGGGCACGGGCAAGGACCTGGTGGGCGTGACGTGCTCGTCCTCGAGGTTGAACGACATGACCTTCTCCGTGCCTTCCATGATCCAGTAGGTCACGCCACTGATGCTGACGACGCCGGCGCCGAGGCGGCATTGGAACTGAATCACTTAATTCCTCTTGCTTAAGATGTGATTCACACACACCTCTCTCAATCTCTCACACAGGTGCACGCATGTAGTAGCTACTAATATGGAGCTATATTGATATATAGCAATAAGTTACAAGCTTGTAGCACAAGGGAATGCATACATGCATATTTATAGCCTAAACAAACCGACCTAAACTAGTAACGACTCAAGTAAAAAAAAATTACCTTTCGGCTCAGCTACACCTCACCACTAGCTAAGAGCTAAGTTATGCATCCACTTTTACAGCTCATAGTTGCATTTTTGACATGTTACATTTACCGTCCTTGACTCATGAAGCACACCGGGTTTGCTAGAAACTTCACGGCTCATCAGTCGGGATGTATCTCTTCTGTCGACTTAATTTTTGTTGAAAAGTGACCCAACTTTAGTTACCGTGTTGGACACGGCACCAAATCATGCTAGACGTAGCATCGTACGGTGTGGGGATTCGTGCTGGTACCTGTGTAACCGATTATAACTCTTGTCTTGTTCTCCAAGGACTCGTTGTCTTGTCTTTTATGGACTCTTGTAATTACCCCTATACATATGTCCCGGTAGTTGCACCTAAAGACTGTCCTGTGGTCTCGTGCTTGTAATACTTTTCCCATCATAGTGACATTGCGCATTCGTACGTCCGTGGTTTTTTTCCACAAGGGTTTTCCACGTAAAAAAATCTCTGTCTCTTGTCTCTAGATCAATCCCTAATATCACAACAAGTGGTATCAGAGCGAGGCCACGAGATTAGATGTGGAGAACTAAATCGGTGCGTCGCCTCGCGTGATTCAGCGATTCATCGATTCGTTGTGCTGCGAGTCGCTGATTAAGTCGCCTCCTAAAGCATGCTTGTGTAAAATCCGAAGGGCAGCCGCATCTGTCCAAGAAGCCATAACCGAGACAGTCTCGTCTTGATCTTTGAGTCGGAATCGACGTTATCAAAAAATTGATCTGTACCACGCATATAAATCAAGACCGCGACCAGATCAACCGAAGAAGTAAAGAAAAGAATTTTTTTTGATCTGCAGCAAGCAATCAAGTCCCGAGGCAAAAGAGAAAAAAAAACAACCAGCCAAAAGCACACCAAGAAAGTAATTTTTTCATTCTTCGTTACGTGCACCCAAGAAAAGCTACCAGGAGGTTCAGTTTCCTGATTTTGCTACATCCACCCACGGAGGCTACCAGGGAAGTCATCTACTCAGAATTTTCTTTGCTACCCGTAGCAATTAATCCTACCAGGAATTTTTTTCCTTTCAGCTTGTACTACTTTGTGTTTATAGGATCCATCTATCAATGGCTTCACTAAAATATGATATCTCACTATTGGATCGTGACACAAGGTTTTCTCTCCAGCAAGTCAAGATATGGGCTGTTCTAGCACAGATGGATCTGGATGACGCTCTTTTGGGATTTGACAAGATGCCAGCAGCATGGTCCGTTGATGAGAAGCAACGAAAGGATTGTAAGGCCTTATCTCAGATTCATCTTCATCTATCTAATAATATTCTATAGGAGGTTTTGAAGGAGAAGACCGCTGCTGCATTGTGGCTAAAACTAGAGTAAATTTGTATGACCAAGGACCTGACCAGCAAGATGCACCTCAAACAAAAGCTCTATTTACACAAGTTAGTGAAAGTCGGATAAGTCTTAAACCACCTGATAGAATTCAAAGAAATTGTTGCTGACCTCGAATCTATGGAGGTAAAATATGATGATGAAGATTTGGGTCTTATTCTTTTATGTCTCTGCCCAGTTCATACTCTATTTTTAGAGATACTATTTTATATAGTCGAGATACTCTCACTCTTAATGAAGTTTATAAAGCACTGTATGCTAAAGAGAAGATGAAATATATGGTTTCTGGTGAAAACTCAAGCTCACATGCAGAAGGCTTGGTTGTCCGAGGCAGGCAACAAGAGAAGAGTTCAAGCGGCAATTTCAAGGGCAAAAGCTCTAGCAAGATTAATAATAGAGGTAGATCTAAGTCTAGGAATAGGAAGTCATGCAAATACTACAAGAAAGGTGGTCATGACATATCCGAGTGCTGGAAACTACAGAACAAGGAAAAGAAGAACGTCACATACAAACCAAAAGGTAACAAAGAAGATGAAAATTCTACAAATTGTGCTCGTGATAGTAATTCTGAAGGTGATGTGCTTGTCGTTGTTGCTGGATGTGCTGAAATTAATGATGAATGGATTCTTGATACTGCTTGCACTTTTTATATGTGCCCACATAGAGATTGGTTTATTACCTTTGAACCCATTGCTACTGCTGGTTCTGTTTTGGGTGTTGATGATACCCTATGCAAGATTGTGGGCATTGGCTCTATTCAGATCAAGATGCTTGATGGCACAATCAGAATTTTAACAGATGTTCGATACATTCCCAAGATGAAGAGAAATCTTATCTCTTTAAGTACCCTTGATGATAAGGGGTACAAGTATTCAGGTGGAGGTGGAGTCCTGAAGGTCACCAAATGTTCTTTTATTGTAATGAAGGGTGACATGAGGAAGGCTAATGGTCTTTATTATCTTCAAGGTACAATAATTTCAGGCAATGCCGCCCCCTGTTATTTCAAATGATACTTCTGATTATGATGCTACTAATCTTTGGCATATACGTCTTGGTCATATGAGTGAAACCGGAATGATGGAGCTATGCAAAAGAGGTCTACTGGATGGTCAAAACATCGACAAGTTTAAATTCTGTGAACATTGTGTCTTCGGCAAGCAAACAAGGGTGAAGTTTGGCACTGGAACTCACTCTACAAAAGACATATTGGAGTATGTTCACTCAGATTTGTGGGGAGAGTCCCGCGTTCCGTCACTTGGAGGTGCAGGTTACATGTTGACCATCATTGATGATTACTCAAGAAGAGTTTGGGCATATTTGTAAAGTACAAATCAGATATATTCAAGACATTCAAGAAGTGGAAGATTGTGAGAACCCTAGTTTCTAGGTTAGAGTTAAGTATCATAAGGTGGGGTCAGATCAACTCACAATGCTAAGTTGATCCGAACCTATCGAGCTACGTCGTGAGCTAAGTCGAGAGGGGGAGAAAGCTGTTGTGCATTGCATCGTTCATGGCATACATGTGTTCATGAAATTGAAATTTAACTTTATTGATTAAAGAAATAATACAAATGTCATGATACAACATTATTACAAAGTGGATAAAGAAGAAGAAGAAATAAAAATTACATAATGAAGATTCTACCTATACATCATCTAAACCTAATCTTTGGATCTTCGGATCTTCGAAGTCTTCAAAGTCGGAGAAGAACGTCATGAGCCGGGAGGGGGAAATTCTTCAGAAATATTGGCGGTCATCCGAGGTCATCGAGTATGGGCACTCGAGACCGTTGGAATCACGCTGTTGCTGTAGGAGGCAAAAGGTTTTTGAAAACAATATTTTGAAATACGTGGTTTCACTGGCATAGTTCCGCCGACATCTGCAGGGTTAGCTGGGGGGGTAAAATAGTGCCGATGGCCTAAAATAATTTTTAGTTTTTGAAAATAGTTTTGTAAAACATTTTTGAATTCGAAAAATGTCCGAGGGCCACGTGGCTAAGACCCTCATTTGGACAAATCTAATTTATTATTTTGTATTAGGGAGAAAAGAGGTGAGAAGAATATAAAAATAATTTTATTTATCCTAAAGCTAAATTGTCTCCATGAGTTTTTACCTTTGAAAAAGGAAATGGTTTTATAAACCAATTAAAGAGTTAAGGTAGCCACCCATTATCCTTTAGCCTACATAAATTGACCAAGGTCAAATTCCTTGAAACATAAGGCAACATTCCATCGAGTGAATTATCTAGCAGCTGTTTCCATATGAATTGAACCAAGGCAACAAGTGTGGATAAGGCAGCAGCCATGGCAATATTTATCCATCGGCCAAGAAAAGGGGGCTAAGGCCCAATTTCTTACCAAGTAAGGCAACCGAATAACAATAGTTAGCCAGCAAGGTCAAAATTCCTTAGCTCACAAGAAAACCAAGCAAAAGATCAGCTTAACCAAAAATCCAAGCAGGACGTGGCAACTCCTTTTTCTTTCCAGAGTTCGTGTGAACTAGTACAAGTAGTAGCACAAGGTAGCCGAGTAGAGTCTTGCACAATAGCAGTAGTCACCACCAAGCTCAGACACTAGAACCGTTTGGAGATAAGCACCAGGAAACTACTAAAGGCTCAGAGGAGAAGGAGTGAAGGGAGCAAGCCCTCAAGCTCCAGCAAGAAACTTTAGGAGAAGACCAACAAACTTACCTGAACCATACCCAAAACCAGGTAAAGCCATTATAGTTTTGAACTAAACCAAATGAAGCATCTGTTCTTATCGTTATACCTTTCTCAGATTTCTCTTAGAGAAATCTGCATCTCATAAATTAAGACAACATGTGTAGTATCCGTTCTTACCACCTTTCTTGAGTTCTTTCAATTTTAGTTATCACAGAAATGATCTAAGGAACAAGCATCAGTAATCAGTACTTGCTCTTATCAGTTTCTGAAAACCTGTATATGTAAACCACATACCCGTATAAACTTAGCTAAGGGTCATGTAAATATTTGTTCTTTAGCTAACTAAACTTCTATAGATATGCATATATTGAAAGAAGCAGAGAGCAATTAACTAGCTTGAGCCAGCATATGTCTTATCTAAATTGACTTTATTTCTCAAGTTCTTCTTAGATAAGAACTACAGTTAGTAAACTGATTTTAGACATGTGTATAATGGAGACAACAGAGAACAACTAAATCAAACGAGTAGCTGTTCATATCAGTTTAAAAATACTAAATCGAGTTAGCATCTGTTATGCAATTGCTAATCAAGTGTAATAGCCATATTCTGAATCAATCCACAATAGTAAGCTAAGCATACTAACCAACTAGAGCTTATGGGGAAATTCGACAGAGTCTTAGCTGAGACAAATAAAATTCAGGGATCATTAGGTCAAGTATGGCAATTGATCTAGCACCCGAGTAGGATAAATCAAGCATCAAACCGGACCCATTTGAGTAGAATCCTAGAATTGGGGGAATTTAGGTATGAACCCTAGAGCGAATTGGGGAGGAATTAGAAGAATAGGAATAAGGGGCAAAAGAAACTTACCTGGAGTCGGCGTGCCACCACGGTTGCGGTGCGGCCAACCCACCGCCGTCCAGCAGTGGCAGCCGAGTGTAGGGGCACATCCGCGGGAACGACTGAATGGAGTGGCCGAATGGAGCGGCCGTGAGTGGAGTGGCCGAGCGGAGCGGTCGTCGGTGGCGACTCGGAAAGGCGGTGGCGGCGCATTTGAGTCGGAGAGGCAGTCGGCGGCGCTTGAGAGAAGAAGTGAGGAAAAGAGAGAGAGTAGGGGAAGAGTGAGGTGGAGGCCGAGCAGGCCGGTTGGGCTAAGCGGGCTGCACGGGTGGAGTATAGATCGATTAAAAGGAAAGAAAAAGAAAGATCTTAGAAGTGCCCCTTGATCCTTGAATTTATACACGTCCCATTCATGAAGCTATCTGGAGTATCAACTATTGGGAAGGTGAAGCTTGCCATGTGTGCTACTCACAAAACGTTGTATCTGTAGTATCAACGTGAGACTGGTAGTCCTTGCCCGTAGTGCGGGACAGCGACGCGGGATATAACCGATCGGGCGGCGAAACAGCTCTGTGATTTTACGGTCTGGTTGTGCATGTGACGACATGAATGCCACGACTATTGATCATTTGTGGGTACAGTTGCGCACCTCTGCAGAGTGTATTGAATTGTGGCTTAGTCACTCCATGTTCCTGATTGGAACTGCGAACCTCGCAAGAAAGGGATTCATCGGGAATCCTAACAGCTTGTGAGACAGGAGATAATTAGTCTCTTAAACTAAAGCTTGACTCTCTTACCTTATAAAATTGCATTGCTTTTGGAGAGCATTGATGTTCTTAGTAGATAGCGCATCAAACACCTGTTTGCTATTCCTGGACTTATTGAGTACCTTTTGTACTCATCCCTCTATCTAATTCCTTTAAGTAGACTGTGAGCCGACGACAGAGGAGGAGGTAATCTACGTCGAGGTCGACGAAGAAGTTCCTGAAGAGCAAGCGACGACAAAGGAGGACGAAAGCGTCGACTACTATGTTGAGTTCCGTGACGAGAACGCCACCGAGTAGAATAATAGGTCGTATGAGTTGATAGGTGTAGTTAAGACTTTTGCTGTAACCAAACAATAACGGTTTTAAATTCCCCGTACCTTTGGGAATATGTTGTAAGACTTTATGTTGTATTTCGAGTTTGTAAATTAAGTTTGTAACATATGGACCACTACAATGCTTCTGTTGTGCCACTCTGATGGGTCACCACAAAGATTATGATTGAAAGACGGACTGGTAAGCATGTCAAGAAGCTGCGTACCGATAATGGCTTCGAGTTTTGTTCTGGAGAGTTTGAAGCTTTGTGCAAATCAGAGAGAATTGTGAGACATTACACTGTCCCAGGTACTCCTCAACAAAATGGTGTGGCCGAACGCATGAATAGAACCATCATGGAGAAGGTATGCTGCATGTTATCTAGTTCTGGATTATCTATAAGTTTTTGGGCTGAAGCCGCTTCCACTGCTTGTTACTTAATCAATTGGTCACCTAACCTGGCTATTGGAAAGAAGACTCCCATTGAGGTATGGTCTGGTTCCCCAGCAGATTATTCTGATTTAAGAATATTTGGTTGCCCTGCTTATGCTCATGTTAATCATAGTAAATTGGAGCCTAGAGCTGTTAAGTATATTTTCCTTGGTTTTAAGCCTAGTGTGAAAGGTTATAAATCGTGGAATCCTGAAACTAGAAAGGTGGTAATTTGCAGAAGTGTTACTTTTGATAAATTTACTATGTTACATGATAAACCATCTAATGATGTTTATGTTGAAAAGCCACATAAAACAAGTGTGCATGTGGAGTATGTTATTAATTCAGGTAATACATCGGACAAAGAGAATATTGTTGTTCATGATGATGCACCTATTACTGAGGACCCTCCTGAGGTTGTGCAGCTACCACAATGTTCTGTTACAATTCAACTTAGAAGGTCTACAAGGGAACATAAACGTCTCAATAGGCTTATTGAAGAATGCAATGTTGTTGCTTATGCTTTTAGTGTGGCAGAAGACATTGACGGTACTGCTGAACCTTCAACTTATTCAGAGGCTATTACTTGTGTTGATTCAAATAAATGGATGACTGCCATGCATGATGAGATGAAATCACTTGAGAAAAATGGCACTTGGGAGCTAGTCGAATTGCCAATTGAGAAGAAGCCTATTCGCTGCAAATGGATATTCAAGAAAAAGGAGGGCATTACACCAACTGAAGAGGTCAGGTATAAAGTAAGACTAGTTGCTAA
The DNA here is from genome assembly GCA_019208055.1 of Stipa capillata. Taxonomy (NCBI): domain Eukaryota; kingdom Viridiplantae; phylum Streptophyta; class Magnoliopsida; order Poales; family Poaceae; genus Stipa; species Stipa capillata. The sequence goes on along the minus strand of JAGXJF010003684.1, from coordinate 225,649 downwards.
AGGTTACAGCCAAATTTCAGGTATTGATTTTACAGATGTCTTTTTCGCTGTTGTGAAGCATAGTTCTATTCATACTTTACTCAGCATTGTGGCTATGCGTGGTTATGAGCTTGAGCAATTAGATGTGAAAACTGCATTCTTACATAAGGAATTAGAAGAACACATTTATATGGAGCAGCTGGAAGGTTTTATCGTTCCGGGGAAGGAGAATTATGCTTGTGAGTTAAAGAAATCTCTTTATGATTTGAAGCAATCACCAAGACAGTGGTACAAGAGGTTTGACTCCTTTATGATCTCTCAAGGTTTGGAAAGATCAAATTACGATAGTTGTATTTATTTAAAAATTGTTAATGGTTCAGCTATCTACTTGCTCTTATATGTTGATGATATGTTGATTGCCGCAAAAGATAAGGCAGAGATTGTAAAATTAAAGGTACAGTTTAGCAGTGAATTTGAGATGAAGGATATTGATACAGCAAAGAAGATTCTTGGCATGGAGATTACCAGAGATAGACATTCTGGAAAATTATACCTAAGCCAGAAAGGGTATATTCATAAGGTACTTCGTCGTTTTAATATGCACAATGCAAAACCAGTGAGTACTCCTTTAGCTGCACATTTTAAACTTTCTTCAGATTCATGTCCACAGTCAGATGATAAAATTGAGTACATGTCTAGAGTTCCATATGCCAGTGCAGTTGGCTCACTTATGTATGCCATGGTATGTTCTCGTCCCGATTTATCTCATGCATTGAGTGCTGTTAGTAGATACAAGGCTAATCCTGGCAAAGAGCATTGGAAAGCAGTTCAATGTATTTTTAGATTCTTGAGGGGCACTTCTAATGCTTGTTTACAGTTTAGAAAATTTAGAGATGATCTTGTTGGTTTTGTGGATTCAGATTTTGCTGGTGATTTAGATAAGAGAAGATCTCTTACTGGTTATGTGTTCACTATTGGAGGATGTGCTGTTAGCTGGAAAGCAAGTCTTCAAGCTACTGTTGCCGAGTATATGACTATTTCAGAAGCTTGCAAAGATGCCATTTGGTTAAGAAGTTTGTTTACTGAGCTTTGTGGAAGTACGTCTTGCACTACAATATTTTGTGACAGTCAGAGTACTATTTGTCTCACAAAGGATCAGATGTTCCATGAGAGAACAAAGCACATTGATGTGAGATATCACTTTATTCGAGGTCCTGTGGTCCTGTGTTTGTAATACTTTTTTCATCATAGTGAGATTGCGCCTTTGTGCGTCCGTGGTTTTTTCCCGCAAGGGTTTTCCACGTAAAAATCTCTGTCTTTTGTCTCTAGAGCAATCTCTAATATCGCAACAAGTTTTCATGCATGCAACCAGTTAAGCTCTTGCCCAACATGTAGCAAAGACAAGATTAACTCCATCAGGCGGCAGTGGCAGCTCGCGTCGGCAGGGGCCGGCACATCCCTGCAAGATGGCACCCCTCCCAGGATGAACACATGCACCGCATCGAACTCCAGGATCTGGTCGAAGTTGCACGGGACGTGCATCATCTTGTACTGCCCCGTCGCGAGGTGGTACCCGAAGCTCTATGCCTCGTGCCAGCTCCTCCTGCAGTAGCATGAGTTGGGCGGAGCGCGGCAACGGCAGGACGGCCAGCGTCTTGCCGGTGATGGGGTTGACGAGGGTCATGGCGTCGCCAGGATGCGCGTCTCGCACAGGCAGAGCAGGCCGTTGCACGTGCCGACCATGCCTAGCCAGGGGTACTCGCCGTGGACCGCGCCGCCGCTGGTGCACAGCTCCGTGCAGTAGCGCTTTCCTCTCGACGCGTCGTCGACAACGTATGCAGAGGCTACGGTCCCACACATGTCGGTGACGAAGGCGAGGACCTTGACGCGGTCTCCGTCGCCGGCGTGCGCCTGTCGATGACGTCCTTCCACAGCCTGCAGACGAGGCGGAGCTGCCACCGGGAGAGCGGCGGGAGCCACAGCAGGAGAAATTTTTATAAATATTATTTATGAAACCAAAAATTTCAGATTTATAGCTCTGGTTTGGGAAATTGCAGAAATACCACCCTGTCGGCCGGCGGTGAGCCGACAGGGGGCTTGTCGTCCAACCGTTAGCCGACAGGGGGCTTGTCGGCTAACCGTTGACCGACAAGCCCCTGTCATCCAGCACTGGACCGACAGGTCCCTATCGTCCAACTGTGGACCGACAGATGCCAGACCTGTCGTCCAACTGTTGGACGACAGAGGCCCCACTACGAAATTTTGTATAATTTTTTTTAATTCACGGTGTAAAATTTTGTATAATTTTTTCTAATTCGCGGTGTATGTGTTTGGTTTGTCGGCGACAAGCCTCTATCGTTCGACCGGCCACCGAGCGCGCGCCAAAAGCAGCTGACACGATGCCAGTCGTCCGACGGTTGAATGACAAGCCCGCCGATATGGCCTAACACGATGGTTGTCGTCCTACCATCGACCGACAACACCATGTCATTCGATCGGCCACCGAGAGCGCACCGAAATAGCCTGACACGATGCCTGTCGTGCAACAGTCGAACGACAAGCCCTCTGTTGTCGAACGGTCGGATGAGAGGGCCTTTATCCCCCCCGCTGCCCTGTTACCCCGTCGCCCTATTTATTTACCCCCCACCTGTCTCTGCCTCGCACGCACCCACGAAAAATTCAGAAATCGATAAAGAGGAGAGGGGTTAAGGGTTCGGGAGCGAAGTGAGAAGAAAGAAGATCTCGGTAGGAATGGCTTCATCTGGTGCTGACGAGATGCCCAAGGAGAAGCTGCATGCCGACGTGCCCACAGGTGTCGAAGTTCCCCTTTGTTGGTGCCAAGATCCGTGCAGACTAATGAAGTCGCAAGAGTTCTCGTACACGTACGGAAGAAGGTTCTTCATGTGTGCTAACTACGACGAAGAGCCACCGAAGTTTGGCGCGTTCAGACGGCGTGAAAGGGTAAAACTCGCACATACCCGTATTTGTAACACGATGCAATACTATGGTAACAGTCGTTTGCTTGCAGTCTCCACCTACTATATGTGACTACATACAATGGCTGAACAGTACCCAATCGAAAGAGGCTGAGGAAGAACTCATGTGGAAGGTTGATTGTAGTCGAGATCGGCTTCTGCAACGCATGCACGAGGAAGAGGAGGAGGAGAAGAGAAAGCGTTGGCAGGAGATGCAACACAAAGAAAAGGAGGAGGCGGAACGTCGAGCTGCGGAGGCATGTGAGGCTGAAAGGGCGAGAAAGTGCGAGATGGCACGTCGCGCGAAGGAAGAAGGAGAGGAAGCTCACGCTCGTCGTATGAGGAAGGAAAAATTTCCGAAAGGCCCTGAGTAGTTATTTCAATGTTCTATTAGGTTGTTCGGCTGTACGTGAATGTTATCGTGCCGTGTTGTCACGCCATGTGTAGTGTTGATGATGTTTCGAACTCTAGATTTCCAAGAAATAAACAAAGTGTTCCATGCAATTCAGTAGAACTAAAGATAGGCAACATGCAAAAGGAAATGGTGCGAATGTACGGCTAAAAAAAACTAATCCTGCTCGTCTCCCTGGTCAGCTCCTCCTGGGCCTCCCTGTGGTGCGGCAGCTCTACAAGTACGACGACGTGGTCTCTTGCGAGGACCAAACAGTGTCAAGGGCTGTGTCGGCTGTGGCTGACGGTGACCCCTATCGTAAATCAGCTCATCCAGCTAACGAGGCGGCGACTGTGTGACCTACGTGGGTGGTGGCGGTGGAGTCTGAAACGCCGGGAAGTGAGGAACAACCCCTGAAGCGTCCGCCTAGTTCCACACGTCGTTGTAGTGAACAGTGTCTGGTGAACCCGTAAACGCCAAAACGGGAACTGTGTCACCTATAGTAAACAATTGTATTTAGTAATATAATGCAAGAAAATACTAAGACCATATTGGTAATACGGCTTTACCTGTAGTGTGGACCATCACAGGCTGGGGATTGTACCAGTACGAGCCACCCGCCTGCGTCGGGAAAGGTGGTGGTGGCTGGGATGTCCACTGTGGCTGGTGATGCCATGTCGAGCCACCCGCCTGCGTCGGGAGAGGTGATGCTGGCTGGGGTGTCGACTGTGGCTGGTGATGCCACGACGAGCCACCCACCTACGTCGGGAGAGGAGGAGGTGGCTGGGCTTGCGGCTGTGGCTGATGCTGCCACGACAAGCCAAGCTGTGGCTGATGCTGCCACGACAAGCCAGGCTGTGACTGCTGCTGCCATGACGACGAGGAGTGCCGTGGGGGACGGTGTGCATGACGACTAGACCGTCCAGCCGCGATGTCTGAAGCGCGCGCACAGGTCAAAGTCTCGAAGATCTTCCGGAGCTTGCCATTGAGACGCTCCCACGCGGATTGATGATCGGATGGACTCATCTGAATCCCCATGTCAAGTCGATTAATAAGTGCGGCAACCTCCTCCTGAGCCTCAAGCGTTATCTGCGCCTGCAAATACGAAAAGAATTATTAGTTGCTCTGTAATTCTGTTTTCGATATTTCATAGCAAACAAAGAAAATCGTGGCACTTACCGCGTGGTGCCTGACGCCAACAACAGAAGCAGCCGGGTAGTGATCCGACGTGTGGCCCTGCTGCATCCCATCTGGGTCAGCACACGGTACGTAGAACAACCTCGTATAGGAGCGGTACCACTGGAGGTACGCATCGTACTCGGCTGGGTCGAAGGCCATGTCCTCGTGCCAAAGATCTGTGCTTGCCGTCGTCCACCGTTCGACAAACGGCGCAAGGTTTCGTGCCCAAATTGTTGCCGTCTTGTTTCCACCCTTGCGGCTGTACATACATTTCATGATTATTCATACGAAGTGAGCAAAAATATTACAATACTATTATCTGACAATAAAACCTTGTATGCTCTTACTTGTGGATGTGAGGCTGAAGCGTGGGCGGTGCTGGGGGAGGACACAACTGGCGTTTGCCAAATTAACGCATCACTCGGTGCACAGCGGTTACCTCCGCAGTGACATCGAACACTACGGTAGCCTTCGTCATCCAGTAGTCGAGGTCTCTGGTACACAAGGCTGAAATCCCGCCAGGTGCTCATCGCGTCAACGCCTCGGTACTGTACGGCTCCCAGATCACCTGACTAGGGTGCAACGTATCAAACTGCGATGTGAGGGCTGGTAGCAGTTTCTGACCTGTTCGCTAGCATATCGTACCTGTCGGGAATGAAAATAATTAATTAGAAGGAAAAAATGAAGTATTTTTGTAAGAAACCATATTTAGTATAAAACTAACCCGTCTCCGTGTCCAGAGTGTCCAAAAAGTAGGCATGTCGATGAGGTCTCCATGGTACTCCCTATCATCGTACGTTACGTCGAACTGCACGTCTGGCCGTCCGATCGGGAATCGCTCATACGACCAAAGCTGCAACAAAAGTGGGCAAATCAGTACCGCCGACTTCTCGGCGCGCCTGCTGCAAGCATTGCACATGGCTCTCAAAGTGGCGCCCAGGACGGCTGAACCCCAACTCCTCTAAACTATGTCCTCGCGGCAACGTGCATCAGCGATCTCCCACGCTATTCCGATGTAGCGAGTGTCCACAGTGTTCACGTGATTGGACGTGAACATCACCTTGTCGAAGAGCCACAAGATGTACGCCTCTAGACAACGGTCAACCTGCTACTCCGTAAGCGCGACACCAGGGTAAGTGCGATAGCCAGCACATGAGAGCAAGGCAGGTGTAGTAGTTTCGGTTTATTGTATGTGCACTTGTAGGTGGGCGTGCCTTCCATTTCAATTATAACCTCATGCGTCTTTGTCTCGTTTGTAGCCCCAAAACCAAATTTATCCCTCAGACGTATCTTGTACCTCCTTTGTAGATTCCCAATGCTGTAGACTGTGTGCCCCAATCCTCTTTGAATCTTATCCTCCATGTACTTCACGACCTTTGCACAGTACGGGGTCGCAGGAAAATTGTTCATATGCAGTGCAACATTTCTGTACCTCTCTTGAAAGTACCTCACGGTGCCATGCATCGCACTCTCCACGATAGCAGTTAGAGGTAAACTCCATTGCCCTCTGAGCACAAAGTTGTACACCTCCGCAAGGTTGGTCGTCATGATGCCGTACCTAGCGCCATGAGTGTCATGAAGCAAAGATCACTTCTCAGGCAGCTCTTTCTCTATCCACTGAGAGAAACTCTTTATTTGTTTCGCCTTCCTCCTCCTCGTACCAGGAGAGTCAATTGCTGGAATAGCAGAAAGCTCCTTTGGCTCTTCTTCCGGGCTAAGTACCATATTTTTTTTTACGATCAATGATCTCGGTCTTAGTAAAGTCATCGAGCTTTGCCCACAAAGTTTTGTACTTCTTCTCCTGGTTCTGCTTGCACAACCTCTTAAACAAATTCATCAGGCGCTTGTTCCTAAACTGGCTGAAAAAATTAGCCCCTAGATGGCGCATGCACCAATGGCTTTGCAGGTCCGGCCAAGGTTGATCTTCATCAGCCGTTGGTTCCGGGAGTGTCTTCACGGCTTTCAGTGTGCCAGGGTGCCTATCGTGAATAACACATACGTTCTCCCGATTCTGCACTACCCCATGTTTAAGCTGCCTGAAGAACCATAACCAGCTTGAGAAGTTCTCACCCTCTACAAACGCCTTCGCCAATGGCATTATCTGATTGTTGCCGTCCACACCAATTGCCGTCAGGATCTGCCCCTTGTACTTGCCTGTCAGAAATGTCCCATCCACGCACAACACTGGACGACAATGTCTGAAAGCTTCAATGCATGCACCGAAAGAGAAGAAAGCTCGGTTCAGCACTTTATAGCCAACAAAATGCGGGTTCACCGAGTGCTGTATGTCAACATGTGTCCCTGGGTTCCGGAGGAGGAGTGTATAAAGCAGACGGGGCAGGTTGTCGTACGAGTCATAGAAAGTGCCAAAGCGCATTTCCATGGCCTTCTGCTTAGCCCTCCAAGCCTGCCCATATGGGATTTCGTGCTTGTACCTGCTCTTTATTGCAACTTGTATGTGCTTTGCTTCCATGTCTTTCTTCTCCACTATCTCGCTGTACATCAGTTCTGCGATCAGAGTGGATGTCAGATTGGGGTGGTGTGCTAGGACATTGCTTCTGACGCAAGTGTGCGGCACGACGTTGGTCACGACCTAATTCACTTCATACTTGGGCACATGGGCGTGCACCTTGCTTTCACAGCCATTAACAGTACATGTTAAGGTTAAATTATTTGGGGAAGATATGTCAGTGCTGAAAATCCTCTACGTGGACATGGCCCATTGCGTGACGGCATGCTTCAATTCTTTCTTGGTAGCATACATCGAACCAATTTGGATCTGATTCTTGTTATATTCTCAACCAGAATCATGGCCATCATTCACACTCATGCCACCAAGAAGTTCCTGATTCCATGCACTTGGAATCGGGGACGCATGAATGTTATCTTTGTCACCGCTATCTTCATCAACATCTTCAGCCATTTCATTTCCATCTTCCTGTTCCATTACCTCCTGCATGGACTCGAAATCCTCTTTTTCATCCGCCTGCCCTGTGTGAACTCTTTCTGCCGGTTTACTGCTCTGCCCAGCTTGCCAAAACTACCTCGTCCACCTATGGTTCTGGATTATTCTGCTCCACTTCATACCCACCGCCTTCTGACCCGGCACCCTTCATGATGGCTTGCATGCGACCGGATGACTTTTTCTAGCATTGCAAATCCGCATCCACGATCTCCAGTCTCTAGTACTCTCGATCGGCAATAAGTCCCATTTAATATTAGTGCAAGACTTGATAAATACTGCCTGAATGGTCACAGCATGTACTGCAGGATCCATCGAGAAGGTACGCGTAAGCCAATGATTGGCTTCCTTAAAGTTCAGTCTCTTCGAATCGGATATAGGCAAATCAACATGGCTGAATTTACTAAGATCAACCCCACTATGATTCGATCGAACAACCCTAGGACCATAGTACACCGTCAAATTAACTAACTCTGACATACCTGCCGTAACATAAATGTATATCTTCGTCACATACTTAGTAAGACATGCAGTTCTATTACGTCGCGCGACCGCTAAATTCTTTCGTGCTAAATGTAGGTCGAGTACACGCTTACGACGTGTACAAGGGTGATCCGGAACACACCAGGGTTATCAACTGACAAACCGGGATACAACTTTTAGCACGATCGAATGCAACGGTCAACATAAACACGTAATAATTAACCTAACTAAAAACAACATTCTACATGTCTAATAATTCTTAATTAGTTCGACCTAAATTAACCTCATTTTTTTCGACGTCTAATCAATTCTACTTATTCTATTTAACGAGACCTAACTAAACTATGAATTTAAACTTGTTCAAAACATCTTAATTAAATACGTACATAACCTAATAATCATACTAAACCCTGATAATCGCACTAACTTTTTTATATGTACATAACCATTTCAAAACATCCTAATTAAACTATGAGAAGAAGTACAACCATAATAATCTATATTTACGCACATAACCTATAATAACCATAATAATCATATTAATAATCATACTAAACTTGTTCAAAACTTTTACTGTTGATGCAGAGCTCGACCTCTCACTCTTCTTCTTCACTCCACCTTCTCTCCCCCGGGCTCACCTCCTCTTTTCTTTCTCCCCTTCTTTCTCTCCTCTTTTCTTTCTCCCTTTTCTCCTCTTCTCCTCTCCTCTTTCTCCCTTTCTTCCTCTTCTCCTCTCCTCTTTCTCCCTTTCTTCCTCTTCTCTTTCTCTGGAATGGCTACTGGAATGGAGAGATGGGGGGTTGGAGGCGACACAATGGACAGAATGGGGTGCTGGAGGCGTTCACGGGCGTAATAAAGCCCCTGTCGTGGTCGGCCAGCTTGTCGTTCAACCGTCGGACGACAGGTGCTGATAGCGCGTCTTATCACCACTTTTGGCGCGCACTCGTCCAACGGTTAAACAATTGGAGCTTGTCGGTCGACGGTTAGTCGACAAGCCCCCTGTCGGCTAACGCTGGGACGACAAGCCCGGTATCGGCTCACCGGCGGCCGACAGGGTGGTATTTCTACAATTTTCCAAACCAGAGCTATAGATCTAGAATTTTTAGTTTTAAAAATAATACTAAAAAAAAATTTCGCCGCAGCAGGATCTCCACGAAGACGTCCGTGGGGAAGCACCAGTCCTCCTCGTCCATCGCGGCTGCGGCTGCGGCTTTGCGTTGTGAAGGGGTGTCGCCTCTGTGATTTCTTCTTTTGTTTCTGTTACGTAATCGGATTCGAGTTATACTCTTTTTTTTGCGTAATCGAATTCGAGTTGTACTCGGTTTTCAAGTTCGCTGTGATTTCGGCATTTATATCTCCGGCATGGCTACGTACTGATCAGGATTGGCATTGTTAGACACATTCAACTTGAGTTTGTCTAGTCTAGTAATTAATCGGTATTTTCCCGCATGCACATCTTGCTAGCTTCATATTTTTTGAGGGAACACAGCATGCCAACCAATCTAAGGAAGAGTTTCATATAAACTAATCTGAGAAAGGATTAACGCGTATAATGATAGAATAGCTATACAGTAATGTGCATTCAGATCAAATTAGTGCATAAATTGGAAAAAGAGAGAGGGACAATCAGATCAAATCTGCTTTTACCACGCTTAATCCCTACTTGACAACTAATTTGGATCCTCTACATTCCTAAGTTCGATAAATCTTCAACAAACTCTTCGTATGAAGGGGTTTGCACCTCAGTGGTGTAAGTGGGAGGAGAGCTTTGTATCCAAAGGTAGTGTGGACATTCGAGTCAATGACACTATTAGACATTATTTCCAGATGAAGAAAGGAATTTGTCAAGGCGACCCAATGTCTCCTATCCTTTTCAATGTCGTTGCGGATATGTTTGCCATCCTAATTCAAAGAGCAAAAGATGCAGGGTTAATCACGGGCCTAGTACCTCATTTAGTTGAGAGAGGGGTCTCGATTATGCAATATGCCGACGACACAATTCTTTCTATGAATAATAATCTCGAAGAGGCTAAACTGATGAAGCTGATACTATGTGTTTTTGAGCAGTTATCAGACCTAAAGATCAACTTTCATAAAAGTGAACTCTTCTGCTTTGGTCAAGCAAAGGATCACGAGGTTCAATATAGATATCTTTTTGGGTGCGAGTCTGGCACGTTCCCATTTCGGTACCTCGGGGTCCCCATTCATTATCGCCGTTTGAGTAATAAGGACTGGAAGGGTGTTGAAGATCATTTTGAGCACCGCTTAAGCGGATGGAAAGGAAAGAACTTGTCATATGGCGGACGTTTAGTTCTTCTCAATTCTGTCCTCTCAAGCTTGCCCATGTTCATGCTCTCCTTCTTCCAAATGCCTAAAGGGGTTCGGCGACGTTTGGACTTCTATCGCTCACGTTTCTTTTGTTAAAGTGATGAGCGTAAGAAGAAATATAGGTTGACCAAATGGAATGTGATTTGCTGGCCCAAAGATCAAGGTGGACTTGGTGCCCACGATCTTGCCCTCCAAAATCAATGTTTATTGAGTAAGTGGCTTTTTAAATACTTAATGAGGATGGGGTCTGACAAGAGCTGCTTTGTAATAAATACTTACAATCCAACACTCTTACTCAGTGCTCTGGTAAACCAAGAGAGTCTCAATTTTGGTCTGGTCTTATGCGCATAAAGGATCAGTTCCTTCGATTGGGCTATTTTATTCCGAACAATGGTCAGTCCATTCGCTTCTGGAATGACATCTGGCTAGGGGATAGACCTCTTAGCATACAATACTTCTCTTTGTACAACATTATCCGTAGACGACACGCAACTGTAGCGGAAGTTCTGAATGCTACACCGCTTAATGTTAGTTTTCGTCGAGCTATTGTGGGCCCTAAATTAATAGCCTGGAATGACCTTGTCCAGCGCCTCGCCAATGTTACACTCAATCAAGACTCAGATGTGTTCCGTTGGAAGCTTCATACCTCTGGACAGTTCTCGGTACAGTCCATGTATGCAAACTTGATTGATACCCACTGCAAGTTTCGGCATTGACACATTTGGAAGCTCAAAATACCCCTCCGTGTAAAGACTTTGTATGGTATCTTTATCGGAGGGTGCTTCTCACAAAAGATAATCTCTGCAAACGTAAAAGAGAGGGTAATAAACAGTGTTGTCATTGTAGCCAGGATGAAACTATATAACACCTCTTCATTGAGTGTCGATTAGCACGCCAAGTTTGGCAGGTGATTTACATGGCGTTCAACATTACAACACCATGCAATATTTCGAATATGTTTGGGAATTGGCTTGGTGGTTTAGATAGACAAACACGGTCACAAATACTTGTAGGCATTTGTGCCTTATGTTGGTCTCTATGGCGTTGTCGTAATGATGTGATTTTTAATAATCGAAAAGCTTCCAATTTTTTGCAAGTCATTCATCATGCTATCCATTGGATACGTATGTGGTCGTCATTGCAAAGGCCAGATGTGCGGGATACTATAGAAATTGGGTGCAACCGCTTAGAGATGGCCACTCGGGACTTATATACCTAATATGGATTGCCTGTTAATATGAGGCTTTGTAATTCATGAGTTGTTTTGCTATGCTCTCCGATGATACTATTTTGACTCTCTCTGTAATGACATGTTAGTTTAATAAATATGGCCATATGTATCAATTGATACAGAGTCCAGGGGTTATCCTCCCTTTCGAAAAAATAAAAATAAATCCCCAAAGGTTCCGAAGTCTCCATGTAGGCAAAGGCAGTGATAAAAAAACATAGTTTCACTCATAGTTGGACATTAACGTACTGTACAGCAGTGCTACCAAAGTCTCCACTCCCGGCTTCTTCTCCCATACCCGCACCATGCTGCACAGCAGGCTCCTCTCATCGCTCAGCCTGTGATTGTGCAGGTAGTAACCATTGAAATCCTACGCCATCGTTAGGGCATGCTCCCCATGCGCAAAGAGCGGCCACATGACATGCTGCTTCGCCGTGTCCAGCTGTATGTTGTAGCTGCCAGCGCACTGCTGCTCTCTTTTGTTCTCAAGGCACCAAACCTCCAGCCTTGTCGTTCGTGGCACCTCCACTGTGGCTGCGACGTAGAGTCTCGCGCGCATCTCCGTCAGGCGGTAGCTGCAGCCTCTCTCCGGCGTCTCCGGCAACCACTTGACGGGCGCGACGCGGTCCTCCTCCAGGTCGAGCGACATGATCCCCTCCGCTCCCGCATCTAAGTTTCGAAGACGCAAATGTGTTATCGTAATCACAACACGTACTTTCCCATCTATCTCCGTTATAGAGTAATCACACGTGCAAGGATCATAGCGGACCATCTTTTCTCGTTCCAGTCTCGGAGGACGGATTGATGTAAACACTTTTTCCTTGAGATCAAATGACATCACTGCAATATCCTTAGTCGCGTCTCTGGATCCTGTTATCCAGTACATAGCTCCATCCACATTAACAACTCCTAACGAGAGCAAGAAAGGCACACTTGGAGTTCTTTCCATTCCTCTTCATCGAAGGTGTACACCTGAAGCGAATCAAGCTGGCAGGGGCGTTCTGGGTCGTGGAACTCACGCAGAACGTGTACAACCTTGTATTTGTTGGCTATTGGGTGAAACCCGAAGGTATATTCACAGTGGAATCGACGAAATGATGTCCTGTCGGGTTTTGCAAGATGCAGATATTCACCAGCCGTGGGGTTGTTTATCTCCAGTGTAGATTGCTTCTCGAAACAGAGCAGGGCATTGCATGATGCAAAAAGGTAGTCGTCCTGATCCACAGATGATGCTTCCGATGTTGATCGCCTGAGTAGGTTTGTACAAAGGCGCGAACAACTCTCTGTGATAGAAGATGAAGAGGCATTGCGACGCATGCTGTAAGTGTGCCAAGATGAACTTTGGGCTGCTGCGTACATCGCGCCATTGCTTGCATACGCTGCGGAACCTAAGTACACTTCCACAGGAGGTCTGACAAGTGTCTCCTCAATGATGTCTGCTGTGAGGAATCTAGCACACTTCTTCCCTGGCTCAATTATGGTGGTTTCTTCAGTGGCCATTGCAAGCATCAGTCCAACAAAGGTCTAAATTCCTATGCAAAGCTGGCAATGTGAGTGCAAATAAGAGTGGAGGCTGGAGAAGCCACATATGCATATTTAACTATTTCTAGTTACTATGGTATAATTCCAGAATTACATCTTTCAATTTATATAGTCTGTACTTTTATGATGGTACATCGTCAGTTTTGTTGGATATTTGAGGTGCACAATTGGAGTTTTCAAGACTGCAATCCTCGTCACATTCTATCCGAACAGAACCGAATAGGATGTTATTGTAGAACAGGAGTTTGTTAACATTAATCAGTGCCATTAAGGGTGCAAGAAAGGGCGAGGGGAGGCTGTCCACATCGGATCACTGTTGAACTACTGTTCATGGGCCGTAGTCCAGCTTAAAAAAATTCCACCGGGTTTGGCGGGCCCCGCAGGCCCTGCGAGGCCCGTTCGAGCCTCCGAGACCCTGTTGCTTTCCCTTCTCCCCCGCTTTGCACTCCCTTCCCTCCGTGCCACCTCTGCTGCGCCGTCTTCCCTCCCTACCGACGCCGTCGCACCCCCTCCCACCGCTGGCGGCTGCGGGGACCTCGACGACGACCACGACGAGCAATCGCGCCCCTCACCGCCGCCGTCCGAGGCCGAGATTGTGCGCCGTCGCCGTCGAGGCTCAAGGCCGCGACGGCGGCTCGAGCATTGCCGTCATGCAGTTCTTCCAGCTGCTGCTCGAGTGGAGGCGATGGAGGCGCGTCGCGGCGGCCGTCGAGAACGTGACGCCGACCGCGCCCCTTCCCCTCCTCCTCGTCTCCAACAGCGCCCCCTCCCTCTGGTGGCGGCTGCGGGGCACTGACGGCGACCACGACGAGGTCCGAGCTCGTGCGCTGCCGCCGGGACGCGTCTCCGTCGCCGACGTCTCGAGCCGCGGCTGGAAGAGGGGCGCGTCGACTTGTGGGAGTGGTGGGCGACGGTGTTGGAGAGCACCACCGCCTCCGCCTTCGCCTGTCGCCACCGCTGTCGCATCGCTTGGCCTCACTACCTCCTGATACCTTCCCCCTCGTCCGCCGCGGTTTCTCTGCCTGCTCCGCCTTGCCCGCTCCACCCCCACCACCGCCACCTCCTGCTCCTCCGGGCTGCTCCGCGCTGTGTTGAGAGAGAGAGAGAGAGAGAGAGAGAGAGAGAGAGAGAGGAAGAGGGTGAGAGAGCGCGATTGCTCCGCCTTGCCCGCTCCACCCCCACCACCGCCACCTTCTGCTGCTCCGGCTGCTCCGCCCTGTGTTGAGAGAGAGAGAGAGAGCGATGGATCTGTTGTGGTGGGGGGTGGAGACGATAACGACAGACTGCTACGGACAGCCTTTTCATGTCTCTCAAAATTTGGCAGCGACAAGTGTTTGAATGGTAGAGTTAAATACGGGTTGTGGTACCAGATTAGCAGATAAGGCTGGGTAGTGTTTGTGTTTGCGTGATAGAGAATAAGGTACAGGAGGGGATGAGCAGATAAAGGAGCAAAGGTCTCTCTCTCAAAAAGAGCAAACTGAGTGTACCCACTTGTCATTGTAGATACATAAACGTTCATCCCTCTCGATTAATGACGTGGCATCTTTTCGTTACCAACATTCATGAAAGATAAACCGATGCCTCTACACAGATTGTTATGTTTTCCTACTCCTTATTTCTACACATATTATTACATCAAAATTTACATATTTTTAAGGTCTCTATTTTATGTTTGCATTCTGTTTTTCATAAATGTGTTTGATATTTCTATGTTCCAAATGGAACATGCACCTCGGAAGCAAGAAACTAACAGGAAACAACACACTTAGATCCACATGAGATTAGTTCTTACTAAAATTAAAAAAAATGGAAAGCACCTTCTATGATATGGTTTCAGTGCATTACCCACATAAAAATACTTGGCGTAGGGTCATCTCCACTCCGTTGCAGAGAGTTATATAGACCATAGACAATTGAAGTTCATAGATTAAATAGATCACGCACAATTGAAATTGTTAGCATGTAGGCCACATGAAATTGAAATTGTGCAGAACTCCAATAAGAACCAAATTCACAGACTGTTAAGTCTCGCATCCGCTTCTACGCTCCTAGCACAATATGGGGCCTAAAGCCCAAAATTTATGTCCTAAAGTGAAATAAACGACAAGCTTTTGGCAAGTTCTGTTTGTATAAACGGCAAGGTTCATCTTCGACCTGCAACTGCAACAAGAAAGAGGTGGAAAGCACTTCTTTTTTAAGTTATGAAGCCCGATGTGCTAGCGCTTGTGACCCAAGCCTAATGTGATTGACTAATAAGAAAGTGATAGGGGTCGTGCTTGGCTTTCCTTCTTTTTTTTGCCAAGTTGCTGCCGGTACAAGGCATAAACGATATGGATTCAATGATTCACCGCGGATGAAAGGGGACAAGCAACTAGGGATCGTCATGCTTTCAAAAAAAAGGATAACACCTGCCTTATCCAATAGCGAGACAACAAGTGGAATTCCAGTGACAAAATATAGAAATTCACATACAAGGTCCTTTTACAAATTTTAGACCGTGGTAGTTTTTTTTAGCCAACTGTCTTAGATATATTAGACATCTATGTTGAGAATGGGCTCTCGAGGTGACCCTTACTACCCACACTATGTGAGGACCTACGTACACTTTCTACACTAACTAGCCTTTCCTTCTATACTTAGTGCTTTGCTTTCGAGCAGTTGCGCCACTCACGTTAAAGCATCATTGTGATCTTGGGCGACCGAACCGTTCGCATCAAATCACAAACTCAACAAGCACTAAGTATTAGAAGTACGCGGCTTACCGGGGAGACCATGCTTACATAAGGAAAGTCTCTCATTCACCATTAAATTTTTGATATAACTCTTTTGGTGGCTACTCTGTCACTTCACCATATGCCACTCATACCTCACTCTCTCATATGTTCACTGTGGCACTTCTTTCCTTTTTTTGGTTACATGGAGGGAGGGGTGGCAACCTTATTTATAGGGATACAAGACCATTTGATTGTTGTCATATGGCAATCATCTAAAACATACAACTACAAATATCTATTCTCTAGAATTCTCTCTTAAAATATCTAAGTCTAGATTTCTCTAGCATTGGCCAAAAAGCATGACTAAGCATTTATTCTACAATCTTCATGAAAAATATCTATCTTCTTGTAACTTTCTCGTATCTTCTAGATTATTCCAATTTACCATGACAAAATACTTCTCATCTTCTAGGAGGCGCCTTGCAAATATCTTCATAATGTAGTTTCTCCACTCCTCTAGAATATTCCAACAAGTATGCATTGCATTTCTCAACAATCTGTAACGGGTTTTACAAAAATTTGCACCCATAACGGTTTTTTAGCCAACCATTAGGACATGTTAGACAACCGTGATGGTTTCTGTAGCCAATCATCTAGTATATGTTAGATATCCATGATGGTTTTTGCGAAAAATATTATCCCAAATATCTGGCCCATAAGGTCCAATCCAGCCTACACAGGCCCATTTGTACCTTGTATATATTCCAGTGCCGCTTTCCACTTCCTAGGAAAATCTTAACTCTCCCCTTTAGGCCTTGTTTGGCAGGTGGGGATTAAAGCCCCTAGAGGAACCAATCCAAGGGGGGATTGGGTTGATCCCCTCCCCTCCACCCAATCCCTCCCCCACCTCAATCCCTCTCCCACCTCAATCCCTGCTATACTAAAGTTCTGTTTGGATAATACAAGTGCCATATGGATTGCTAGGAAAAAAAATATTGCAAGGAAACAAAATAATCCATATGTGCATCTTAAACACAAGTCATCAATTTGCATGCAACATGGCAGAGTCTGTTCATATGTGCATCTCAAAACAGAGGCATAACATATGATGTCTAGCAGATACAACGGTTCAATTGGTTGATAAACATAACGAACATTTTCAGTCTCAACTTACATATGTTGCTATCCAGTTCCAACCAACTTTGGAAATACTGCAAGCAGTCTCTCAATCCTTATCCGGGACATATCAACAAATTGCCTTGAACCACCTGTGTGCATATAAAAGAATCAATCATTTCTTCAGAGTAATGCCGTTTGTAAATGTCCAGAAGTAAATCAGTTTATAACATGGAGAATTTAACATTGCAGGACAACAATTTGAATCAATTAGTCATACCGTTTTCAATTGTCAATCCCAGAAATTACCAATGGCAAGTCGACAAGCTATAGAAGTAGAACTGCAAGAGAGCAGCTAATTATTTCCAACGCAAACAAGCCATGCAAGATAGGTGAAAGAAGTAATTTGTGAGAACTGCAAAGGCACAACCATTCAGAATACACAAAGTATGGTCAAAACGTAAATGTTTTTATGGCTTTCCATCACATATCAAAAAAGGCTTTCACAAATTTAACTGTACAAAGTACTATTGTCACTTATCTTTTGCATATAGCAGAATAAAAATCAGCATATAAAAAGCCAAGTCAAAGCCACCTACTGAACCTTATCAAACTACATGTGTTTCAAGAGACTTTAATTTGAAGTATATACTACATACATTTCAAACTGAATTTTGGAGTATATATGTCAGAAATCAACTACCACAAAATTCTAGTTATAAATTAAGATCATAATATACTAGTAGACTAGCAGCAATACCTCTAACACACTTGAGCAGCAGCACACAAAGGGAAGAAAACAACCTAAAGTAAAATAGCTTTATAACAGCAACCATTTCAGCTTTATAATAAGCAAACACTGAACAGTGCTTTGAAAAATAATAATACCTTTGTGTAAAAGCACCACTAAAATAGCAACTATTTCAGCTTTATAATAAGCAAACACTGAACAATGCTTTAAAAAATAATAATACCTTTGTATAAAAGCACAACAAAAACAAAAACTTTTATACCTTTTCTACTGCCTGCAATGACCCATCCGCCTTCTTAACCACACAAGACGACTAGCTTCATCTGCACTAAGAAAAATTTCCCTATTCTGCTCACTCTTGAACACCTCGAAGGCATCAGCTATCTCATCAATTGATAACTCTCCCATTGTGTTCACCACTGAAATACATTTCTTGATGGAGAAATCATTCACAGTCTTTGGCTCCTCGGCTCTTTCTCTAGCTAACGTTGCAGCTTCCTCCTCGGCTTGTTTTGTTCGCAATGCAAGATACCTCTCCATCATACCAGCAACATCTCCATCTTGCTTACACTTTTTTGGCTCATTTTCTACTTTCTTCCTTGTAGTAGCGTGATTCTTCCTTTGCTGATTTTGCTCATGCTCTACTCTCGTCTCTGGTTGCTCACTTGAGAAGCTTAGATCCTCATCATCATGAGCCATTGTTTCTTGAATATCAGAAAAATGCACCTCTGTGTCGGTAGAGTTATCAACAAGGTCCACTTGTGTAAGAATAGGATACTGTGATAGCTCAGCAGATGATGTGAAGTTATAACTACCCTCAGCAGTTTGTCCTATGCAAAAGAAACAAATTGATAAAATAGAGATAAGCATAAAGTACAAACAAACAGTAAAAACACAAGCTGCCATTAGTTTATCTTACCATCATAAAGTTCACCTAAAGCATCAAAGAGTGGAAAAGATTTACTACGAAACTTCTTGGCTTTAGGGAAGGACTGCAAAGTGTAGGAATGAAAAAAAATGAGTGGCTACAGAATTTAGCTCATAAATGAATCAGATAAGATTTGAAAGAATATCTTACGATGATGATGTTATTCCAAAGAGCTGGTTCAGCTTCTATCATACATCTTTGTTCATTCCATGAAGCTCCACTCTGTTTTCTTGCTTCCTTGAGCATCCTATAGTCTCGTTTCAGCTCCTTTTCTTTTTCTTGCATTTGAACCTTTGTGAAAGTCACATACGGATACTTCTCATGGAATTTTTTCACAATTTTATTCCATGTTTCACTTGACCACCCATTTTGTTCTCTGAAGGAAGGATTGTTATGCTCATGGAGCAAGTCAACTAGAGATTTTTCTAATACTGGATTCCATGAGGCTCTAGATTTATCCACTATTAGAAGAAAAAAGTTAAATACAATCAAAGTCAAATACAAGGCAAGTTGCTCAAGACAAAAAAATTCATGCAAGTTAGAAAAAGCATATCATAATACCTTTTGGAGATGGCCCTTTCCTTTTGGCTTTGGTTGAAGAACTTTAGAGAACCCCTTCCAAACATTATAACTGTTGAGCATGATAATATTTCTTTGTAATGTTAATAACATAATACAAAAGTAATAAAGAGTTCACATATACTAGTTAATACATGATAAAAGGTCAAATGGAATAGAACTCCTCTATCTACTATGCATGTCGAAAATCTTCCCACATTCTCATTGCAATTATGTCTCTCTTATTGTCACCATGTTCGTTGTTCCCACGGTATTGAACATCACCACTCGGAAGATCAACAAAAGATTCTGGAGGTATGTTATTTGGTTGATTATCTAGCCAGCGCTCGTCGCCATTGTGCAATCTGATAATGTTATGGAAGACTGCAGCAGCTGCCGGTATCTTCACTTGGTTTCTTATTCGGTGAAACGTGCCTACTTTGAGAATAGGGAAACGCTTCTTCAGAACTCCTAGGGCCCTTTCAATGTGATTCCGTAATACTGCATGCCAGTGATTAAACAACTCATTGTGGTTTTGGGGTCGACGGCGACCATGCCCGAACTCCTTCAAATGATAACGGACACCACGGTAGGGTGCAAGGAAGGACGGAGTGTTGGCATAACCACCATCAACGAGATAAAACTTGTCCTGAGGTACTTGAAAACCGCTATTCATAGCAGACCTAAGAACCCTAGCATCTGTAGCAGATCCCTCCCAGCCACAAGATATGAAAGTAAAGTTCAAGTCGAAATCACAAGCCACCATAACATTTAGCTAAGTGTGCCCTTTCTATTCCAAAAGGGTGCAGCTTTATCTTCTGATATTGTTATGGGGACATGAGTGCCATCGATGGCTCCTATGCAGTTCTGCAAAGAAAGAAACTACAAGTGATTTTCAAAGATTTAAAATAGTTGATATTGGTTTTGATGGAACTGTCAAAGTAAGCACCTTGAAATAAGGGAAGAATCGCGGGTCTGACTCGATCTTCCAATGTGGTTGCTGAAGATTGGGAGGTTTCAGAAATCGATGAGAGAGTGTAGGGATTATCTTGAAGACAGATTTGATGTGGCGATGGAAGGTCTCTCCACTATGCTTGAACTCATATTGAAGGTCCTCAAAGGATGCATTGTGTGATAGCATGAATAAGAAGAATGCTAACTTCTCCTCGACCTTTACTCTTGTATCACGTAATAATTTTTCCCGTCTAAGATAATTTGCCAAAGACTTAAACATTTCAGGCTTCATCCTAAATGCTACCCGGCAGTCCTTAACGTGCCCTTCAAGGATTTCCCTAACACGATCCTTGCCGGATAGCATCGATGTATGACGTGGCCTTTTTTCTCTTTGTCCTCTAGTTTCCAAAAGATGTAATGCTGGGAAGAGAAAGAGCATCATGTCATCGTCGTCGTCCTCCCTCCTCTTCCTAATTCGATCTATCCTTCGCAAATTTATTTTACACTAAATAATATAAAATAGTTAAAAAGCTATTAACAATTATTCCATAGTAAGAGGAGAAATAAGAAGGCAAGAAGGCACAGCTCACCTTGGCCTTGACGTTGTCGATGATGTCATTGTTCTCCAACTCGAAGGTGATCCGGTGTCACGACAGGATCCCACGACGGTGGAGGTTCGTCCTCTCCTTCTCTACCCCAAGCGGTAGCAATCTAAAAAAAAGCAATCAAGTATGAATTTATATACATCAATTCAGACAAACAGGAAAGAAGTATAAATTTATATACACCACTAGCTCAGACATTACACTGTACAACTGTAGAGAGCTCCATAGACATTTTCGACTAGTTAAGATGTACTTCTCTTTTAGGGCGAAAAATTCCTTCCACATCATCATGTAAATAGAAGTGAAATATGAAAAACAAGAAGAAAGGATTAAGCTGCAAAAGTTGCATATTCTATCAAAGGCTCGACCACTTGAAAGAACATGCGCTGTAGAAATTCATAAAGCCATCAATAACAGTAAAAAAAAATGATCTGCAATAGATGTTCAGGTCTGCGAACAAATATATAGATTTTCATCATGTCACAACTGCAGTTAGTCATTGTCAAGACTGAGCACTCATTACCATATACAAGTCATGTTGAGGGTTAATTGTTGTCTATTAGAAAGGTGTGAAAGGAACCTTACTCTGAGCGCATTACCATGTACAAGTCGTGTTGAGTGTTAAAACATGATGATGCTTGCAGGATATTTTAGTGAGCTACTGAATAATATTGTATTATATCTGCATTTGTATTTATTTCTTGAACGATACTTTGTTCACTACGGTTAACATATCCACTGAATTTGGTGCAAGTTCCTCCGTGGTAGCGGCAAGGTGGGTCACGTGGAGGACGTCGTGGTCGATGCTGCCGTGCGGCCGGGGGCTCGGGCTCAGCGTCGTGCGCCGCCTCGTGGAGATCGCCAAGGACGCCGGCTGCTACAAGGTCATCCTAGACTGCACCCCCGAGCTGCACGTGTACTACGCGAATGGATCTGGGAAGAACCTGCATCACACCCGAGCAGCAGCACTGGAAGAGGCTCCGTCGCAAGGAGATCTAAACCCTAATTAACGTCGAAGGGAAGGAGAAGGAAGAGGAGAAATGGGAGGCTCACTGGGGAGAAGTATTCGTTCCGCGCAGTCGTCGTCGCCGTAGCCGTCGCCGTCGTCGCCGCCGCCGCTGCCGCAGGAAGAGGCGGCGTCGCCTGTGCTCGCTCGGCCACAGGAGGCGTGGATTCGTTCCACGAGTCCTGGGTGATGGTTGTGAGCCCGGTGGATTGAAGTGGATTGGGCCAGGAAATTCCCAATCCCGGGCCGATCCAAATGCACAATTAGACCCATCCGGGAATGGTACCCTGGCAGGGATAATCCACGTGGATCGGACTGCGATCCACGCCGGGATGGCCCAAACCAAACGAGCCTTTAGCATCTCATCTTCCTCTCCCCCTTCCATCCCTAGCTCCTCTCCTCTAGGCTTTCATATACGACCCAGCCAGCCGGATCCAGCTCACTTTCCCCCACCCCCCCTCTTCCTTTCCTCCTCCAGATCCAATCTAGACTCTCCCGCTCCTTCCACCCCGTCGCCTCCTCTCTCTTATGATCCAGATCGGGCGATGGCGGTGGTCATCTCCTCAGCAGATGGTGGTGGCGGCGAGGCGACAGGTACCTTCCTCTCTCTCTCTCTCTCTCTCTCTCTCTCTCTCGATCTATTTTGGGTTGTTGATCTAACTTGTTATTCTTGTGCTTATGCGGTGTTCAATGCTCCGGAGGGAACAGCTCTGATGGTGGAGACATGGGAGGAGAAGGAGGGTACGACGACGACGACGCGGGGAGGTGGCAGATTTGGCCAGCAAAGAGGAGGCGATGAGTGGGGGTCGCGACACTGGCTTCGACAGCGGTCGCAACTCTCCAGCGAAAAATTTTAAATGTCAAAATCCAATCATATACAATTCTCTGAACACAATTGTCTCGGGTACTCGTTTATCCTAGACAGTTTGGAAACCCTCTAGGACACGAGCTTCACATCCGCAACATATATTCCGTGACGGTTCAAAAAATCATCTTGGATGATTTCTGGGATACGAGCGTCACATTATGTATTAGTGCTAAATCCTGACACATATCTAATCGTAAAGGAGTTGACAAAGCAGATGTTGCATCAGACTACATCGACACGCAGAGTAAAACAACATACAAAGGATACCATGCGAAATCGTCGAATTTGGAGGAAAAATACTCACCAAGCAACCTACATGAATTTGCAGACGAGCAGCTTGTAGTGGACGGATCCAGTAGCAACGGAGGTCATGGACGCCGGGGGATAGCGACGGTGCAGCTCGTGGTGTTTGGAACCAGCGGGGAAACAACTTGTGGTGGACGGATCCAGTGGCAGCGGAGGTCAAGGACGCTGGGGATACAAGGAGGGGAGAGAAAGAGAGAGAAGAAGGACCGTATAATAAAGCATTTACAGTTGTGAGGTTGTTTTGATAAAGTACGAATACGAAACTTAAAGCAAAATGGATAGTGGAGATAAGCCTACACGTCTAATTACTTATGGAGTTGTATTTCCGGAGACAAAGCAATTTATTCTTTTTCTTTTTCTCCTTTTGTGTATTTTTATAATTTTTTGAGAGAGAATTGTGTATTTTTATATATTTTTTGAGAGAAAATTGTGTATTTTTATATAGTTCGCACGTTTGAGTGTTTACTGACGAGGAAAACAAATTGGCCCAGCAAGGCCCGCTATGTCCAAAGCCTTATTTCTCCCCACTTTCCTTCATCGTAAAGGCAGTTAACAAAGAGGGCGAACTCAAGAAGATAAATTAGCCGGCAACTTCGTTCAAAAAATAATAATTAGCCAGCAACAACTTGTGAGAACTCAATCACGAGAAGTGCCCATTTACTCGGTCTGGTAATAAGGATTATAAATACTAAGAGCCTATTCAAATGATTCTTGGAGGATTATCAGTAACGGTTTCCTAAATAGATTCCATTCATATGAATCAATCAACCAAATTCCATAGGATTGCTGTAGTATTCCTATGAAATAAAAAGAATATCGTATGTATCTAAAAAATCTATCACATGATTTTTTTTCTTACGAATCAACCGAGCTCTGTTATCTCTTGGCTTAGAGCGTGTTTGGTTTGTGCCTAAATTTGTTCCACTAAAAAATTAGCATCTCATTATCTCTTGGCTTTTGCTTGGTTGGTTGCTAAAATTTTAGCTACCTATAAGAATTTGCCCATCTTTCTCACATTCTCCTCACAATTTTTGCTAAAATTTTAGCAAATTAAGAGTTAAAAAATTTCTGGCTAATTTTTTGACTAGCTAATGATTGATAAATATTGGTACGACATGCTATGGCATGAACTAAGGGAGTAAAAAAACTCACCTAACTCTCCGCCTCCACCCCTCACTTCTGTCCGTCTCTAGCTTTGCTCGCCGTGCTCCCCTGCGTCGCTCATTTCGTGGATTGTCCCTCCTCCTCCACGGCCGTTCTAGCAGATTCAGGCCCCCTTCTAGAGGGCTTATGGGGCAGCTTATAGCCCCAAGAAGCCATAAGCCCTCTAGAAGGGAAAACACAGCTTAAGCTTAAAATTTAAGCAATCCATTTTGCTATATAGTGAGAGGAAGCTCCAAAAGAGAGGCTTCCCGAGCTTCTGAGCTCCCCGAATTCATCTTTGCCCTCTAAGTTGAGTGATATTTACCCGCATTTGCCACTCATATATAATAAAAAACTTCTCAGATTTTTCTCCTCTCCACCCAAGCGTTGTGCCTCCCCCGATCTCTCTCCCTGCCTCCCGAGCGCCTCCCTCCCTCCTCCACGCGACCCCCTGCCGTCCTCCTCCTCCAGATCCATCCCGACCAGCGCCGCCGCTCTCTTCCCCGCCGTCCCGCTGCTGCTCCCTTCCCTCACGCGGCCGCTCCCTTCAGCGTGGCCGCTCCCTTCCCCGCCGCCCCGCCGCTCCCTTCCCTCACGCTGCCGCTTCCTTCCCCGCCGCCCCACCACCACTCCCTTCCCCGCCGCCACTCCCTTCCCCACCGCCCCGCCGCCGCTCCGTTCCCTCACGTCGTCGTTCCCTTCCCCGCCGCCACTCCCTTCCCCGCCGCCCCTCACCCGGATCCGTCCCCTGGTCGCACCGCCCTCACCCAGATCTACCGCCCCTCCCTTCCCGGCCGCTTCCTCCCCTCCCTCGCTGGATCCGTCCCTTGCCCTAGGGTTCTCGGTGTGCTCCGCCCCGACCCCTCGCCAGCTCTACCGGGACGTCGGAGGAGAGCAGGCTCCGGCCACCCACGGAGTGCCCGCTGGCACCGCGAAGCCATTCTTCTCCGACGTCTCCAGCCACGACCCCGACGACACCTCCATCCTCACCCTCCTCGACTCCCGCTTCGACCCCGACGACCAAGGCCGACGGCTCCCCAACATACATCCATGTCAAAAATCAGTGGCAAAAAAGCATTTGCTGTTCTTGCTTTGCTCAATTATTTTGCTAAAGAAGAAGAACAACAGCCACAATGATCTGGAGAGGAGAATGCCTTCGACTGTCAATTGTTGCCTGCATTGCTTATCTTCATGAATCTACGAGAAGGCTATTATGATTAGTTGATTAGTTTGCAGATAATTAACAATGTATTTGTGCCCATGATCATTTGTTTCATCAAGGCAATAGTTCATGTTTATGTGAGATGATTTTGTAGTAATTGTAGTATTATATGTTGATTTTGTATATGATGATGGGCAGTGATGATTATGCCCACTATTAATTGTTGCTAGGATTTGAGAGAGATTTAATTTAGCAGGATTGTAATTGTGATATGAATGGAAATGTATGCCATATGTTTAATCACTCATGATCTTGATTGGACAGTAGCGATTTTCTTTAATTGCTAACTATGTATACACATTACTATTTCTATTACAGTTTCTCTATTTTCATATTTCATATATGTGCTAAACTACATAAAAACGTATGAAAGTAGTGTTATTATCATTCAAATAGCAAACGAAATAGACTAAGGGTATTATAGACTTTCACAATCTATCTCTACCCATAAGCTTAAATCTCACAAGCTGTCTAGAAGGGGACCAAGAATTTCTCAGGCTTCCCTACACCGGAGCTTCTCCACACCGTTAAGCTCCCAACGGCTTATGCACAAGCCGAAGCCATCTAGAAGGGGGCCTCAGCTCCCTAAAACCCGTTGCCGCGAGGCTCAATCCCGCCGTAATCGTCGCTAGCCACCTACCGCGCCGGTGAGATGTTGCATGACAACATGCACATGGTGGATGACAAGCGGCCGTGGGAAGTGCACGGGGCTGCTGACGGAGGGTCACCCGCGGGTGTTGCCGTAGGCGAGGCCACAATGGTGCGAATTCATAATTATGCTCCCCTCCCCACCAGTGTGCTCAGCATTAATCCCCTCTCGTGTGCAACTCTCCATTCCCAGTCCCTCTCCTTTCCTTCTTCTAATCCACGCTTACGCTCGGACCGCCTTCTTCCCGATCGGGCTCCTCCGTGTGATGCTACACCGACTTCGTCAGACAACACTCCTTCTAGGGACTCTCCTAGCCCCGTTCTCGTCTGACCGGAGCTCGACGCCGAGGTCTTCTACAAATGCCGCCCAAGCTATGATGCTTGTGATGACTACAAACTACTCGTGCAGATCTGTAAGACCAAGCCTCTTTTCTTCTTCCCCACAAAGGAATGTGACTCATTCTTTCACCATATCAATTTCGTCACTCAAATTAATTATCTATTACTATCTATTATATTTGAGTTGGTGGTGATGGTATGTCTTTTTTCTTTTTGATTTTACCCTTCCACCAAGTAAAAAACAACTTCCTCAACAAACTCTCCAACTCTCCAACTCTCAACAAACTCTGCTAAACAGACTCCAATCTTTACGTAACTCTCAACAAACTCTACTAAACATACTCCAATCTTTACGTTCTGAGTTAGTTCCTTCTCTACACATGTGTATAAATTTTATTATATGTGTACATGTGTGTTGTACGAGCACAAAGCATTATATTTTGTTATGGACTTATGGTTTAGTCAGAACATGAGATTATTATACTAGTTGAGGTTCCGTTGCAACGCACGGGCGTCCTGGTAGTATGAGATAAATCTACTTTTCTTCACCCAAATTTGCGGTTAGGTAACTAGGATGAGTCCAGCTTTTCGGAACTGCTATGTTCAGACAACATGATAATCTGAGTATTGTGTGCATGTGAGGTGCTTGACGAATTGCCCCCAAAGAATTCGAAGTGAATGAAATCTGGCGTGCCTTTTGGTTTGCTCATGGAATTTGCACCCAATTAGTCCATGTGCCTGCTATCAAGAGCCTATCAAAATTCTCTCCCTGATTTTGGATATGCAATTTATAACTATTCCCTTGTGATTTAATTTAGAGGCTCGCAGATGAGAGTTGTGTTTTGTTGTATATGTTTGTGACCTTCTGCATAATATTTTTTTTTCACATAGGTATCTTAGGATGTAGTTTCAAGATATACTTCAAATGAAACAAGATGTTTAAACAAGAAGCCACCATTTTTTCGCGCATGCTTAAGCTAATCAATTCAGGACGTTGGCTTCCATTCCAGTGGGTTATTGGTGGCATGCTACTCTCTGCAACATCCACGTTGTTTTTATATGATGCTCATCTCACCTCTGTTTTAGCCTTTAGCAACCAATTAGCGTGCTTTCTTCGGTCAAATAACACTTTCATGTATCTAATTTCTATCATGCTGACTATAAATTGCTTATACAAATATGTTTGCTTATTCCTCAATGACAAGATAAAATCTCATTCACTATACTATTACTAATTGATGGTAATGCTCTGCTGCAGAAACAAGGAGCCTAAAGTTCCGTATGAGCATACCACCGATTCTTTCTAGCTAGTTGTAGGTAAAACTGAGCATTTGTCGATCCCACATTTCCTAGAGGTTGGCTAATCTATTTGAATTTCGCAAGCCATCTTCCTGTCTGTCTTTTCTGTGACTTACATGGCTAGCTTACCGTTATCATCTTTTTAATGTAACAAACATCTTCGTTGGCACATACAAATGCAATGGTCCACTTGTCTTTCTTACACTAAGCCTAATGCATCTCGCTCAACCTTCATGTCAATATATTGCGGGCCTACACTAAGCCAAACTATTGTGTGGATTGATCCAGCATGAAAACAGTTTGCTTCTTATGTCCCGTACACTAAGCCAAACTATTGTGTGGATTGATCCAGCATGAAAACAGTTTGCTTCTTATGTCCCGTACATGGTCATTCATGCTATCTCATACTGGCCTTGCAAAAATCTAGATGTCCTATTCTTTCTTTGCTCCTTTAACTCACGGTCGGGCAAAAATAAGACCATACTTGTCACTCATTACGTCTAAAATCAATGTCTTATATGATTAGGAAAAGTGACGTAGAGAAGAACATATAATAGATAGAGAAAAAGTCTGTGTCAAGGATGGGACTGAGCTTTCCTATGTCTTATGTCAGAAGAAATGAGGAGTGTTTTCCGCTGATATCGGATGCAACCTGCAACAGTGACTTTTGTGCAACTTGTGCTGATGTGAATTCCATGCATACATCATTTTTATCAGTTGCGTTGTTAAGCTATTGAATGTATAAAGCTTCGACTGGAAATTCTAGAATGAAATGGTACACTTTGTGTGTGTAAAATGCATCTCTATTTGAAATTAAGGGTCCGTCTACCGCGTCTATACTCAAACTACTAAACTAGTGTCTTCCTAACAAGTGGACGAGACATGATAATACATGGCCAGTAGACTCTGCCAAAATCACTGGCGCATCGAGGCGCGCAAGATCATCCAGTAGCCTCTCTATCTCTATTTTTAGTAAAATGACTAAAAACACCACTCAAATAGACTCTTCATCTGGCTCTCTACCCTATCCCACACTCCATCCACCCATTCCCACTCTCCATCCCTGCGAGTTGCGGCCGCTCTCCATTCCCCAACTCCTGTCCCCAACCGCCTGAGCTCGAACCTCTTCTCCCGCCACGGAGTCTGCGATGGAGACCACCGACGGCTGGAGCCTGCGAGAGGAGGTCGCCATCGACCGAATCCAGCAACCCAAGGTCGCCATCGGTGTAGGGCTGCACCGCTTCCCCAGCCTCCTGCAGCGGGTGGCAGCAGCGCGGAGAGGCACCTCTCTTCGGTGTCGTCCTGATCTGGAAGACGTTTTCCCCGGTGGGTTCTCGGGGTCCCCTGCCCGGATCTTCGGCGATCTGGGACGGGGCGGCGACGGGTGATGGCGATCCCGGCGTGGTAGCATCTGATTCAGAGGCTTTCCCTCGGCAGCTTCAAGCGTCGTCGCCCCTCGCTGCGATAGCAGCGACAACCCCATCATCGCCAAAGCGTTCGGTGTTAGAGCATCCACAGCAGCTTCCGTATCTGGTTCCCTATAGCTATTATTTGGCTCAACCGACCAAAAACCAACTCCAGCAGCTTCCCTATCCTCCTCCCTATCGCATCCGGTTCTACAAATGCTCTCCCTCGTTCCCCACTTCTAGGGGGGCACCTGCAGGGTTTTGCAAATCCCAACTGGCGGGCGTGGAGAGCTCCGTCCCGCCACCACCGAGTGCACCGCCGCTCGCAGCCTCTTCTCCACCGCACGGATCCAACACGAGCCCCATCCGCCTACGTCGCGGATGTGCTGACGCGCCCCGCAGTCCTCTCCTCCGCGCGCATCGACCGCGAGGTTGTCCCCTGGGACCGGATCGAGTGTGTCCTACTCCCCACCGGCCGGTCGTCCCCTGGGACTGGATCTGCACAGATCTGTGAGGGCCTCGAGGTCTTCGACCGTATTCCGGCGTCCATAGCTGTGGAGCGGGAGAAGGTGCGGTCTATGTTCTAGCCGCTGTTGTCGGACCTTGTGGGGATCAGCATCCACGGTGTCATAATTAAGGGCGACGCCAAGACACGGGAGGAGCTCGTCGAGGCGTAGGTCGCCGACCTTGTCCGTGTCGTCCCCACAGTGCAGGACCTGCTGCGTGCCGCAAGCATCGCCACGCGCGGTTGCACAGGCTTGACGTGTTCGACGCGTCAACATCACGCTCGACGCCGGCCCGCCCGAGCTGCCCAGCACCGCGGCCCCGCAAGCACAGGGACGGTACCCTGAGGCAATGCATCAGGTGGGACTCCCTCTTTTTATTCCAGTATACATTTCTAGTCCACATATATGCTAATCGTTGATTCATGCTTGGAAAACTTAATTTCCCATCCTTCTCTGACAGAGGGAATAGGAAGGATGATTAACGGTGAAAACTGAGGAGATATTCCTCCTCATCGTAGTTGTAGAATCACTAATGAAGTGAGCTGCGTTCAATCCCTCATGGTTTCCCTTTACTAATGAAATGAGACATATTTTGTTTGTTCTCTGTCTGACTCCAATTTTGACTGCTACTACCAAAAATATGTGAACAACTTCCTCTAAATTCACAGGATTTAGATAGACTGGATGGGGGGATGTTCTTGAAGGGATGAAGGCCTCCTTCTAGAGGGCTTATAGAGCAGCTTATGGCCCTAAGAAGTCATAAGCCCTCTAGAAGGGAAAACTCAGCTTAAGGTTAAATCATAAGCCTTTGGTTTTGCTGTTGGTGGGGGGAAGTCTCAGTTTTGAGGCTTCCCGAGCTTCTTCCCACGAATTTTTCATCAAATGACCATTTCATCCACGCTACTTCACGTTATTTACCCACCACTGCCATTGTGTATATAAAAAAATCCTCACCCGCACCCTCCCGCACCTGCACCCTGGCTCCTCCCCACCTCCCCCGCCCCCTCTCTCCCTCCTTCCCTCCTCTCCGCCGAGCCGAGCCCGATCTCCGAGGCGGTCTCCGCCGCCTCCCCCGGCCTCCGCTGCTTCGCCTCCTCCCTCACCTCCGCCGCTCCGCCACCTCCCCTGCCTCCCCGCCTCCGCCTCCTCCGCCACCTCCCCCGCTCCCCGCCTCCTCCCCCCACCTCCCCGCCTCCGCCGCTCCGCCACCTCCCCACCTTCCCTGCCCCCCCCTCCCCGCCTTCCTCCCCCGGCCGGCCCTGTCCTCCTCCCTCCCCCCGGGCGGCCCCGTCCTCCTCCTCCCCAGATCTGTAGTCGCCGTTCCCTCCCTTCCTCTGCCCCTTCCTACTCCGGCGCGTCGCCGTCCTTCGCCCCTCCCCTCCCGCCGCTCCCACCCCTCCTGCCCTCCACTCGTTTGCCTGAGGAGGGAAGCCACTGCCACGCCACGACGAGCTCACCTCCGCCAAGACCACGGCGCTGACGGCCAGCTCTCCGATGAGCTCATTACATTTTTGATTCTGTGGATTTCAATTGTTTCTAAACGAATTCAGTAAATGCAATGCAATGTAAATTGTTGCTTAATTGTAGTTCATATTCATCTTTTGATTTTGCTGATTCCTGTTGTTAGGTTAATGGTGAATCTTCCTGATGCATCAAATAGAGACATAATTTTGAAATTGATACTGTCCAAATTGAAATGGTTTAAGAGTATAATCAAATTGATATAAACCATATATGATGTGATGTATAAAGCTGCCGAAATCATGGTCATTGTCATGTATTAGCATTGCTAATGATGTTGTATTAGCAAAGGGTAGTAAGACTTTCCACAATCCAACTCTATGCATAAGACTCTCCACAATCCAACTTTAAGGTTGAAGAAAGAAGAGGTGAAGTAGCGTATCAGTTAGAATTACCCCCGGAGCTATCAGAAGTACATAATGTATTCCATGTGTCGCAATTAAGGAAATGCCTGAAGCAACCCACGAAGCAAGTCCAATATCACTATTTAAGTATCGACAAGGACCTTACCTATAGAGAGCAACCTATCAAGATTTTGGAAAATGCAAAACGGCGGACCAGAAACAAGAGTATTAAATTTCACAAGGTCCAGTGGGATAACCATACCGAGGAAGAAGCCACTTGGGAACGAGAGGATTACCTGATGGATAAATTCCCGCACCTATTCCAGTCCATGGAATCTCGGGGACGAGATTCGCCTTAAGGGGGGTAGGTTTGTCACACCCCTTTTTCATAAACCCGCATGCCAGCATAACCCCACACATGTTCGACACATTTTAAACTTTGCATGCACTCAATACACTTAACCCCGCCACACACGCACTGCCCCGACTAAACCCTAACGCGGGAATACACTCTGACTTAACACACGCACCTTATACGCCGCTAGGATTACGGCACCTCACCACCGAGTTTACCTACGCGTGGGAGGGGGAGTCCACAAGAGTCCACTGACTTCCCCCCACCTTGCCGCATCCAGAAAACCCTAGTCCCCTGCCATGACCCTTCCTCCCTTATTAACCCTAGTGCAAACTAAAAACCCTAATCGTGGAACCGATGCCCCTCGACCCCTCTAAAAACTGCGAATAAATTTATGGCACAGACTAATATCATATTCAACTCAAATGTGAAGTAAAACAGACATGCCCAATTTAAAAAAAATTGACAAATGGAAATAAATAACCCTAGGGCAAAAACCTACGTTGAACTACAACCCCGTGAATAAGTTTCGGAAAATTTTTGGTAAAATCCTACAATGATCTCCACTCTTTCCAGAGCATGAATGTGTAAAAATATTGACACCTCACATTCAGGAACCTCGAGAGAACAACATCGAACACCTTAGCATAAACTACTCCGCCGCATGAAATCAAGAGGAGCGTCCAACCAAAAGCTGCCAAAAGACTTGTGGACTCTCCTCTCGATATCCCCAGCGTGCTCAAGTCCTCCAGCAGTTCTTCTTTGTCACTTACCTTTAACTCTAATGCTCGACATGACAAGTCAGTCCATGACAAGCAACCCGACTCTCTCTTGACTCCACAAAAGTAGTGCCAACCTCCACTGTACCCTTGAACACGTCCTCGCAAACCTCTGGGACAAGGTGATGCGAGATAAAAATCACCAGGACCCCCTGGGACAGCACCATGCCGCTCTGGGCGCGCCCCGGACCGGCATTGGCATGCCACCATGTGCGTCCCCAAGGCGTGCCGCGCCGCCCGTCGCCTGGGACTCCGGCCGATGCGCCGCGTCATGCCATGGCCTCGTGCCTCACCCCCTGTCCAGCCCGACGCCCCTGCTGACCTCGGAAATGCCCTCGCCACCGTACCCGCACCAAACGCCGACTCGACGGGCGGGCCGTTGCTCCCCTCCGCGCCGCATGCTGGGAGCTCGTCGTCCAGCTCATCCCAGTGCACCACGGCCCCTCCTATTCCCCGCTGCAGCGCCTTGTCACCTCATGTTTCCATCCTCTTGTCCCGAGCGCCCGGACTAGTCCCATCACCGAAGAAGAACAGCAGCCTCATCCATCCCGAGCTCACGCCGGCTATATAAGAAGCGGCCAGAGCACCCCAGTAGCCATCCAAGCCGCAGCTCAACACCCCATAGCCGAACCCTCCCCAAGCACCGACCTCAGCCCTCATTTTTCCTCACATCCGAGCTCAGCGCCGCCGCTCTGGTTCGAAACACTCCGAGCTCCACCAACCGAGTAGCTGCACCAGAGTTTAGTCCACCCACCTGAGAACCAGTGACCCTCCAAGCCTCAAGTAGAACCCCGTCGCCCCTATCTCCAGAGAGTCGCCCAAGGCCTTCCCGAGCTCAAGCCGCCACCAACCACCTCATCTAGCTCAACCGAAACACCCTTGCCCGAGGAATCCATTCTACACCAAGCTTCATCCACAAATCCGCTGACCTCGGCCTGATTCCCATCTTCTTACACCCCCAAAACTCCCTCAGCTTCTACTAATTTTCCTCGCCGCCGAAGGATCACCGGGACGCCTAACCGCCGATAGCCACCACCGTTAGGCGTTCGGACAAGCCTAACCGCCAAGGTAGGTCTCAGGTGAGGTCGGAAAAGTCTTCATGCCTTGACCGGCCCGTTAGCCGTGCGGCCCATCCAGTCTCAGTGGACACGCCCCGCCTTAGCCCCGCTTCTCCAGTCTGAAAGCGTAATCTGAGTTAGTGCAGAAAGCGTAAAAGAGACTAGGTCCGGTTTTGACCCAGAACCGGTCTGCCTCTGGTTCAGCCGGTTCATGAGGTTGGCCACCGGTTTTTCAAACTCAGATTTCGGTTCTGGAACCCTTAAACCATTTACAAACTTTTGGTTCAAAAAGATTCAAATTTCAAATATGTTTCAAATATAAAAGGAGAAGTTAAGCTTAGAGCTTTCCTTTATTCCCTTTTAAACCAACACATACACCCTTTTATACGTCGTTCCTTTAAAGCGGCCAAGGTAAGTCTTCGATGCCAACCAGTATATCATTATACTCTTAGCGTCCAGCAACTCAATAATGTAAATGTTTTTGAAATGCAACTTTAAAAGCATAAACCATATCTGTTCAATAACATCGTCATTTCATGTGACGGGAACACATACACCAATTGCCTAAGTCATTTATGAAACACCGACCATCGAAAAAAAATCAAGTTAACCACACTTTATCATTTTAAATCATGCATGACTTTTGAGTTTTAGTTGGAGTTGTTTTGCTTCTTATTCACTGATTTTCGATGTGTAGTTAACGGTGTTGGAGATATACCCTAGAGGCAATAATAAAGTTGTTATTATTCTATTTCCACGATCATGATTAAGTTTATGTTCTATGCTAGAATTGCGTTGATTCCTGAATATGAGATTCGGAGGGAAACCCAATTGCATGTGTGGAATAATAAAACACCAAACAGATCCCTAGTCAGGCCTCTAGACTAGCTCATGTATTGTTGATGGTCTTGTTTTTCTGATCATGGGCATTGTTAATGTAACAAGGATGCCGGCAATAATTGGAGCACATTGTTAGGATAACAATGGTGTTGGATAGACCCCCTTATGAGATACTGCGAGATCACACTGTCAATATGTTATCGGTATCTTCTCATAATGTGTTAACGTTTACTTGTGTCCTTAGACCATGAGAATATCATAAACCCGAATACCGGATGGTTGCATTGGGGTCATCAAATATTACTCCGTAACTGGGTAATTATAAAGGTGACTTTCGGGTACATCAAAAAGTATGCCGTGGTTCCAGATATGTTAAGACTGGGATTTGCCCCTCCAGCGATGGAGAGATACACTCTAGGCCCACTCGGTATTACGGTGTCCAGCATCGCCTGGCCAGGTATTGTGACTAAAGGGTTAGTCACGGGGATACCGGAATACGGAAATGAGAAAAGAGTACAAACCGGTAACGGGGATAACTAGGTATAGTGATCAAGGAGTTGATCACAAGGATACCGTCAAAGTCTCGCCTCGGGTTGTGTAACGTATCGTGAGGCAAAAGGAATTGTATGCGACAATACAAGGTTCTCTCGATAAAAATCTTCGATGATATGTGGGAGTCGTTATGGGTGACCAGATCTCGCTGACGATTATTGACCGGAAGGTGTTCCGGACATGTCCACATATGCTCGAACCTATAGGGTTACACGCTTAACGTTCAGCGACATTTAGGAATGCTATGATTTCATGGAGAACTAGAGAGAAAGGTTCCGAAAGTGTTTCAGAGGATCTTGAAAGTGTTCCGGGAGGTTCCAGAGTGTTTTGGTGATGTCCGGAAGTGGTTTGGAAGGTTCGGAAGGTTCTAGAAGGTTCTGAAAGTTCTAGAAGGTTCTAGAAGGTTTGGAAAGTTCTGAGAGGCTCTAGAAGGTTCGGAAGCTTCCGGAAGGTTTGGAATGTTCCAGAATTTTCTGGAACATTCCAAAAGACCCCTGCTGGTGGAGTTGGACTCCATCAGGGAGTCCCTGCTGGAGTAGAACTCCACCTCCCCAGGGTGAGCCACCACACCCCCTTTAAATAGAGGGGCAGGGCGCCATAGGGGGATCCCAAGCAGCCCTAGCCGCAACTTCCTGGCCGGCGCCCTCCCCCCTCTAGTTGGCTGCGACCTCCCCTTCCTCTCTCCTCTAGATTGGATCTAGTACAGCTGTCGGCGCACTGCTGCTACTCCATCTCGTAGATTCCCGCTGCTCCTAGTGTGCTGGTCCACACGTTGCCGCGGTATTGTTGATACGGTACGCGTGGATACCTTGGAGACATCGTACACTTCAGCGTTCGATCGGGCGAATCTTCACGAGAGAACACTCTCGCGGCTGAGAGGTATAACCTAGCTCCGGGAGTCGGAGGACTTCATCGACATCATCAACTTCTCCGCTGCGTTGACGTGATCGTCGAAGGTATGATATCGTTACCTATACCTTGATAGTGTTTCTTGGTTTGGTTCGTGCGTGGTAAAAATTTTGTTTTGCGTAGCACGTTCCCTAACAAACGAAGTGCCGTACGTACCCCAAGAAGACCCGGGAACACCCCCTCGCCAGGAATAGGAACAGGAACAAGAGTTGCCAGGCAAGCTTTCCCACCTTGAACATGTTGAATCCCATACGTTTAAAATTTAAGTATGTTGTTTGTGAACCTTGCATGCTATCTGAGTATAAACGTTATTTTATGCTAGATTAGGTACACTCAGTAGATGCATATGATATAGATCTGGAATCCGATCCTTGGAACCCTAGGATTATCTAGTCGGTCGTATTGGACCAACAAATTAATAGGGATATAGGCTTTAACCGTGCTTAGACCTGCTGTAGTTAAAACAAAGTTTTACTGGGTACGATGGGAATGGGATCAAAACCCTCGGTTTGCTTATGCATTCTGAGGAATCTTTTAAAAGGCAAATGTTTATCAAAATCCCGAACGAAATGATGGAGGATTTTGATTCGGGCAAGAATATTAAGGGGGTGTTGGAGGATGGTAGAGTAGCCGGTTGCTACTTGAGGTGATGTGTATGGAATGGTAGGGTAGCCGGTTGCTACCTGAGGTGAAGGGTTGAAACTGGAGTCTTGCTCGAATCGATTAAGGACCGAACCTAAGTGCCGCTAAATCAGTTCCACATCATACATCCACATGTCCTTTATGGGAAGGACTTGACTCGGTACCCTGTCTAATGCTAGAGCTCGGAACCGTGGGAAGTTAGAGTGATGTGCTAGGGTGGATTTGGGATCCCTAGAGGATCTTCACGGAACTGCGTGGAGGTAAAGCTTTCAGTGAGTTCCACGTAGTACGTGTACATAGGTTCGACACAAAGGTGAAGAGGCCCATTTTTGTCATCCGGGATGCAAAAGTTGGATTACCCACCTAGCGGGTCCGGCTCTAGTATAAACACGGACGAAGGGTCTCGTTGTAATAACCCTGCCAGTACACCTCGTGAGGTGTACCCGTTAGCGCTCGGCAATAAGGGTGACTTACATCATGTGGGTAAAGCCGTGCAACCTCTGCAGAGTGTTAAAAACTATTTGAATAACCGCGTCCTCGATCATGGACAATGAGCTGGCAAGGCCACACACTGGTTAGACTAAGTTTTATTTATGAAAGCTGGACAATGGGATTAAGGACGTGGGCACAATGTGTCCACAGGGTGCAATTAACGCTACCCGATTGGTAGCTAGGAATTGATGAAGAAGAGGCTAGCTGCACTGCCCGGGGTAGTGCGAGCGGAAGCCAAAAAGGTTAGGCGTGATAGGCTGAGCTATCATGCTGAGAAAAAAGGAATAAGGGAGGTAGCAGAGACTACCTAGTTCGTTGAATGTGACTTGGGATGTGTTCATTTTCAAAATAGCTTTGACATCTATTATCGTATTTAAGAATCAAAACTTACATTTTCGCATAATCTGCAACATAGGATAGAGTTTTCCTTTGTTATGAACCTTGCATAAAATGTTGCCGTATAATCCTCCTGTGGGAAAATGCTTGCGAGTACATTCAAAGTACTCACCTGGCTTGTTGATTTGGCCAGACGAATAAGAAGAGTGGTGCTCTGAGGATGATGTCAGCGACCACGAGGGCTAGGGCGCACTTCTCCAGTCAGTTGCATGTTGGGTAGGCATATTGATGGGTTATTATTCATGCTTTGTTGTTATTCCGCTGCTACTTTTATTCAGCCAATCGGCTATGATGTTGAATAATGACCATAAGGGTCTATTTGTGTAAAATACTCGGTATTGTATGTGAATGTTATCAAGTTCTTGTGTGTACTGGCTACTGATTCAGGGACCAGTACAGTAATCACAGGGGCGTATCCGGCCCTAAAACCGGGTACGCCACAGTTACTATCACAAAGCAATTCTAAGCAAGGTAAGTCTGCTACTTTCTCTTCACCACGTGCTAAGGACTACCTCCATTGTAGGATAGTTTGGGATTTATGTTTAGTGGTCAGTGTTAAGGAGAAGTGGCATTAATTTAGTGCGACATGAAGATCTGGATGAGAACAAGAAGTTAATAATTACTTCACTA
Organism: Stipa capillata; assembly: GCA_019208055.1. NCBI lineage: Eukaryota > Viridiplantae > Streptophyta > Magnoliopsida > Poales > Poaceae > Stipa > Stipa capillata. The sequence goes on along the minus strand of JAGXJF010003684.1, from coordinate 187,695 downwards.
AAAATGTAAACAGGGTATTCCTGAAGGTTTAAGCCACCAAAACATGTTCTTTTATGATTATAAAATTCTGCTTGTTTCTTATATTCCACGGTGCTCTTGTCACTTATTTTGTGTATAATGTTTCCATTGTTGGCAAGTTTGATAAGTACTGGTTTGGTTTGTCTAAAGTAAACCTTATTTTGTATATGAAGAATTGCTGATGCTGAAGAAAATTTGGGTGAAAGTGAAGTGCGTGAAGCTCATCTTGCTAAATCCTTGTACTTTATAAGGGTTGGCCAGAAGGTATGAGCTTCTGCATTTGGTGTGACTGTTGATTTCATAGACCAGTAAGTGAGCGTCAAACAGCTATAGTAATTATATGTATTTCATTCGCATGTACCAAAGATTGTCCATTTCCTTTTATGGTGCCATATTCATAGGCTTTCTCTTAAACTCGTTGTTGTAGGACAATGTTGCATGAATTTCTATGAACCATTCAACCAATCGACTTGAAGTTTACTTGGCTTGAGCCGGTACTAAAGGATGCCTTGTGCTTGTGTTATCTGGTACAGGAGGATGAGCATGGACTGCCAGCTGTGCCTCGAGCATCAATTCGTAGTTAGAACTATTTTCTGTATCTTGTTCTTTATGTCATGTAAGAAGTCTTTAATTGAACAATCCGTGTAAGCCCTTTCTTGATGTCATTGCCTTGGTTGGTTAAAAACATTGCAATATCTCCTGCTCTGCTCTGTCCTTCGTATGGGGGATTTTGAATTTGTGAGAATTTGGAGTAGATTAGCTGCAGTATATCATTCTTTGTTCATGATGGCTATTTAAAAATATAGTTGTCACAAACATTTCCGTTGAAAATTAGCCGTTGAGAAAAAGCGTGTTCAAAATATATCCGTTATGAAAAAATAGCCGTTGAAAATAATGTGATAGTTATAGAATATCAATAAAATATAGGATGGTGGGATATAGGGAGTAAGATTTAGAGAAGCTGCTGAAGTGTAAAGAGATGGAGATATAAAGAATGAAATTTAGGAAAACTGTTGCGGATGCTCTTAGAGCCGCCCTCTCCAGCAGCCAACAAAAGGTTCTCGCCTCCCTACCACCGCGCCGCCGCGTCTGCCATTGGTGTTGATATTACGAACTAGTACTGATTGTATTGGTTGCCGTGTCTCTTGCAATCGGAGGCCGAACTGCTTGAGCAGCTCCGGAGGCTGCAGCAGTTGAAATTGACGGTGCACACCATGAAGGTAAGACGGGATGATTGCTGCTTCTGCTGCCTGTGCTTCATGAACTTCCGTGAATGCTTTTGTTCACATGTTTCAATTGGTTATAGGTTACTGGGATTGGAAAGGCTGTGAAACAGCTGAGGAAGCACAGCTCAATGCAGATTCGGCAACTCGTCCGATCGCTCATTAAGTTTGTGTTATTCGTTGCACGAGTCTGTCAGTCTCTTCTTATTGCTTGCCAATCATTACTTCTGGCAATCGACCCTTCTTCTATAATTTTTTTAATTTTTAGTACTAGCTAAATACCCGTGCTTTGCTACGAATAAATAAATTAGACTATTGAGTATGTTGAATTATTATTGTCACGTTTCATGCCATGTTCTTAGCTTCGTCTCAACTCTTGGTTGAGTTTCGGCTCAGGTTGAATTAGGAGTGTTTATGGGGAATAGTATCTTAGGTAAATTTAAATTTTTAAATTTGGAGTCGGTGGATGAAGAGAACATCTATTGAGGTTTCGATATGAGTATATAGGTTTTGTCAAAATTTCAAGATGATTTCACTGTAAGAAAAGAGAGAAGAAAGTGTACGGATCGTCGCCATCGATTGACACCTTTATAGGACTAAAGATTAACATCTTTGATGTTATTCTTGACGCGAACCATAGAGGTTGGAAGGTTATAGTTAACGAGTGGGTGAGCAATGAAGGTGCCATTGTAGGTGAGGAGTGCAAATCTGATGTACTTTTTTTTAGAACTCAAACTTTTTGTTTAACTGTAGGTGCGCTAATATGATCTCGCTGAAACAATTCACAGATCATACTCCGGAGTCGATGGATGCTTCTTGCTTGGAGAAAACACATGATACCAACAATGCTGCTTGCACGCGCATTATTGTTGCACCATAACAGCCTTGGGACATAAGTGGCTGGTTCCAATGCTGGTCTTTGTGGAGATGGTCTCTGTTTTCAGTTAAGAGACAGTACCCTCCTTTTCTGGCTGAAAGCCATCTTGGCCTCGGACCCTGTGGGTGGGCGATCGGACTGCTCCGGGCGGTGGCTTGGCTTCTTCATCCACGTCGTTGTAGGAGAGCAGGCTCCAGCAGAGGGGAGGAGATACGAAAGCTCTTGCTTGTACACGTACGTGTTCGTGTGTTTATTTGTTTCCTCGGCCTATCCTGGTTTAAAGCATCAATTTTTTTCGAAGGGAATCTACAAAAAGAAATTCGAAGGGAACTTAAAGCATCAATTTTGCCACTCAATTTAAGGGCCGAGAAATTTTTTTTGTTATTTCTTGCTGGTTTCTATTGAATAATCTGCTTTATTACAGAAGAAGAGGGGAAAAACAGCAACAAAATTGTCACGAAAAGATGGGGAGGAGAGACCTGTATAGATGGGGCCTGGTGTCGTGGAGAGACGAGGAGGAGAAAAATAGATATGAAGAATTTGTTGGAGTAAAGAGAAATATGAGGAGGGAATATTTTAGGGGAGACTCTTCAAAAAAAAAGAGTGTGGAAAGGGTGTCGAATTTGCTTTAAGAAAGACAATCCATCAAATTTTGAGGTATCTTCCATTTAGTATTGAAACTTGGGCTTGTTTCGTTTGCTTTCAAAAAACACAACACAAATTTTGTCATCTTCAAAACTACCAAAACCGGCGGAACAAAGACGCCTTAATTTTGTACCAATATCAGGCCAAATTTTAATAAAATAGCCTAGGCCAGTGTTCAAGTTGCTACCGAAAAAAATTTAAAGTTACAATAACGCTAAATTTGGATACACGTCTTACCTAGAAGCTCTTGAACATTGTTTTTTTTATGAAAGTCGTGATGTACGCCCGCGCATGCACAGAACGACATATACAGTCATACAGCACCTATCAAAGACTTATCAAATCAAATGGAGCAAAGTTTATAGCTGGTTTGGCGTCTACGATACAGAATATATCTCTTTCGTCGTAAAATCTTCGAGAGGTTAAAATCATAAAACTGGTTTGGCCCCACGTCCACATGCGCATTCCTTGTGTTCCCGCTCGTGTGAACGTTCACGCTACACGGTGGCCAGGCTTGTTGGTGAGTGGTGACACCGGTGAAGCCGAGCTGTCAGGCCGAGAGGAAGCTCCAGCTCCCACGCCCACGGGGCAGCCCACACGTCGCCCGCCACGCGGCACGCTGCGGTCGGCACGCGACGCGTCTCGCGGCACAGAACCGCGCCCGCCGGCCCGCCGGCCCGTCACCACCCACGTGAGCCCGCGCCCCAAGGCTCACGCGCCGCTGCCCTCCCTCCCTCCTCACTCACCCTCGCGGCCCCCCTCCCCCTCGACCTCACCGTACCGCGCCGGGCGGGCTCCATCTGAGGCAGGCGGGTGCGGGTGCGAGCGCGACGCGAGCCGGGAGCACGGGACCCACCACGGCCCCCCTCCCCCATCGGTGTCGCGCACGCGCCACCCCACGCCGGCTCCACGTGACCCCTTCGTATGCTTGTCAGCTTGTGCGACGGTGGGCTGCGCCTGCGTGGTCGTCTCGTGCTTCTCCTCTCTCTCGGCTGGTCTGGTGCTTTGGCAGCTTCTGCGTTTCTTGGGCTTCCCCGCGACCGCGATTAATCTGTGCCGCAAGACTTCTTTTGGGGGGGAAGAACCTGGCTTCGACAATTTTAGGAATGAAACATGATGTCGTCATGATTTGATGATGGTAGGTGCTGAATAGCTTATGCTCGTCTGCTGCCTGAAACGGTGGAGTTAGCATATGTCAGCACTTGCAGTAGATCGATAGCCAGCAACGTTTCTCACTTGGCTTTGTTCTACCTCGGGTGAGCATGCACCGCCTGTTTTGTGTTCGGCCTCACTATGCATAGCCTTCAAATTACGGCGTTCTTAGCTTAGATAGCGCTTCTACAATTGCAAACACCCCGGAGATAAGGCCCGGCGGATCCTCTACTGCTACTCCCGCACGTCGGAACAAGAAAACAGCCAAGTCTAGAATCCGTAACCCATATATGCAGGACTGATCTACATGGTCATCTCACATTCCTCTAAAAAAACATGGTCTTAGCAGTTGTATTTCGATGTTATATACTTAAACTTTGTATAATAAATTATAGATTAGGTGAATCTTTTTGATACGAAAGATCGATTTAATCATCTTGTTTTAAAACATGGTCATCTCACATTCTTACGTACCACCACAAGGCGCGTACATGAGAAGATTTCAGTAGCCGCGGCAGCGCAGGCCACCGGTCCCGGGCAGTGGCAGAGGCAGGGGCAGAGGCATCGGCATCGCAAGCAGCCAAAGGTGGGGGGAAGGCGTGGCGGCGAGCAAAGAAAGCGCGGGGCGTGGGCGCGCCGCGGACGCCGCACGGAGACGTGTCCGACCAAGCGTCGCGCGCGGGTGAGGTGCATGGCCCCGCGCCCGGCCGCGACCCGCTCCGGAGCCGCCACGCAGCGCACGCCCACCAACCGAACCATCCGTGTGCCCCGTCCCCGTCCCCGTCCCCGTACTCCCCCTGCACGCGCACCGTGGCCCCCGCGAGTTGCCTTGGTGACAAGTGGGCAGCAGCAGCGGTGGGGGCTGCGCTGCCCTCCCCCACTTCCTCTCGTTTTCCGAGGTTGGCCCGGTGCGATGGCACCGCGGCCGCAGGGAATGTACGTACGTGGCTAGGGAGCTCGTGTGCCTACACGGCTACACACTGTAGCGACGTGCTGAGCTGGGTCTAGGGGGCCGGTCTGCCCCCTGCTGCGAGTGCTGCACTGTGTAGTACCGTGTGAAGGTGTACCGGAGTAACTTGACGTGTACTTGCATCGATAGATCCAGAAGCAAGTTTGGACAAGGTAGTTTGGTGACGGCTCGGAGTCTTGCATTGATCAAATTATGAAGGAAATGGAAGCATGAATGAACTGAGAGTGTAATAGCAGTACACACAGACGCAGAATAATTAGTAGTACGTGCTACAAAAGAGAAGGGCTAGCTCCAAACCTCCAACTAAAGACTTCATTAACTAAACAAAATATCTTATGAAGGTGGATAGATGATGCACTTTATGCAATGATTAGTCGATTATCCTATGATTTTTCAGGTGAGGTGGGTTAAGTTTATTTGGCAACTTGTATGAGTATAAATAAACAGAAAAGCAGAGATGATATAACGTCCACTAGACTCACCTAAGGGTGCGTTTGGTTGGAGGGTTGCCCCTGGATGGAATCGGGCGGCCCGATTTTTGGGGGGGAGCAGCGTTTGGTTGGCGGGATGAAGGGTACGGGCGGCCGCGCGAGCCAAATATTCGGTCGAAATGCTGGATGGGAGGAGTCGGGAAATTTGGCCGACTCGCGCGGCCCGGCGGCCGCCCCGCACGCGAGCGATGCCCCGCAAAACACGCGTCGGACTGGCACTGGGCGACGGTCTCGCGTCGCACCTGCACTGGGCGACGGGCTCGGTCGCGTCGCACCCGCACTGGGCGACACGGGCTCGCATCGCACCCCCCAGGGGCGACGGTCTCGCAGGCCGGCGAAATTTAAAAATATACCTGATATTTCTCGATTTTTTAAAATTATGTATGAGTTCCAAAAAAATCTAAAAAAATTTATACCGGTTTATAATGGAATGAAGTATACACACGTAAATTTTCGTAAAATAATATGCATTTTTGTGACCTGTGTAAAAAAACAAATCGAACGGAAACAAATTAACTGCACTGTAGCAGTGCATGCGTCGCCCAGTGCAGGTGCGACACAGCAGTTAATTTTTTCCCATTTAATTTTTTCCCTTTTGAATTTGTTTTTTTTACACATGTCACAAAAATGCATATTATTTTACAAAAATTTACGTGTGTATACTTCATTCCATTATAAACCGGTATAAATTTTTTTAGATTTTTTTGGAACTCATACATGATTTTAAAAAATTAAGAAATGTCACATATATTTTGATATTTCAAATTTCGTCGGGTGCGACACCGTCCTCCGGCCAGTCCGACCCGCGACCGTCGCCCCCGCCCAGTCCTTCCAACCAAACAAAAAACTGTATCACCACATCCACTCTCACCCCTTCAACCAAACAAAAAACTGGTTCACCTCACCACTCAACCAAACAAAAAACTGGATCACCCCACCACCTAAAACTGGATCGCCGTATCCCATCCACCCCGATTCGCTCAACCAAACGCACCCTAAATTGATCCAATGAATTGACCCCTGAATTTTCTCATCGGATGCCCTTAATGGATTAGCGCCTCCACATGTGCCCATACCGGCAAAATCTCCAAACAAAATCTTAACGAATACATAATTGCTTGCTTGCTTGGCATCGAAGCTTCATGTTGATATATATATATATATATATATATATATATATATATATATATATATATATATATATTCACCATATTTATCACTAGTTTACTTCAGAAGTAGCTGAGCTTTCCCCGGATACTTCTAGCTGCAATAATATGGGATGGGTTTTATATCGTCTTCCCAGGCAGTTCCACCCGAAGGGAACACTTCTCTAGCGGAAACCGAGTCCTCTATACCCTATGCCATGCGCGGGGCTTCAACTGAGAACTACCGCAGAGTTTTCTCCTATAGGATCCCTAGCATAAAAACCCGTCTCATAGAACTGAAGCTAAAAACACCAAGGGATTTTCAAAGCAGAACTACTTCATTTCCATAAACTAGTTTACATATGGTTTTCCCTTTCGGGAACCCCCAAACAGCTTACACAAAGGAGGAAATTACCTTCTAATTATTACAAACCTTGGAGGCGGATATATTACAGTGGCTACTACTAAAGTGGAGTGGAGTGGAGACTAAGGGAGTGGAGTGGAGTGTTTCTTCTTGCTCTGGCTATGAGAGATTGTCTTCGCAGATGTTTTTCTGATTGCTGCTGAGTCTCTGGCTGCAACCCCCTTTTATAGCAGCGAGCAAGAGCCTTTCTCCTTTATTATATGCCTTATAGGCTGCATGCGTGGCTATAGTAGGCTTCAGTAATTATTCTTCAGGGATGCGCTGGCAGCTCTTCGTACAATTATTCTCCACAGTGGGATGTGCTGGCAGCTCTTCGTACAAATATTCTCCATAGTGGGCTCTTCTTTATGTCACCTTTGCCTTCATTTCACTCACATCAGCTCTTTTATTCACTATTCTTTGTTCACTTGCTTCACGAGTGATTCGAAAATATATTCTCTGAGTACGGGTCTGCAGGATCTGCCACGCCCGAATTATTGATAATTTATTATCAGTATTATTTAGCTCATATTCTTCGGCATAAATTTCAATTTTCTTTTGAATTTTGCCCGTGTCCGGCAATATCCATTATATCATCATCTGAGAATGATATGTCATATTTTTCTTCATATACTTTCTTCATATTCTCAAACTTCTCATCCATTTCCTTTTTTAATTCCTTGAGGATGTCTTCTTTAATATCCTTTTTCCATTTGGGGGCTATATTTTCAAATTTCTCATCTATCTTCCAGTCTATATATTCCCCATCTAAGGGGTCTACTCCCTTCACTAGACATTCTTTATATGTTGCGAATTTTTGTTGATCATCTTTTTTTATAACTTCAAGATATGGTGTGGCCGGTGCTTTCTTGCTTCTTGCCTTTTTAAATTTTTGAATATACTCCTTAGCTGCTGGTTCCATATAATAATTTACTCCTAATATTTTCCTAGCTTGGGCTAGGGCTTCATCAATATTTGTGTATTTTTTCCACGATATTCCCCCAGATAACTTCGCATCTATTTTTTGAGCTATTATTTCTTCAAATGATATGTATATACCTGGGAGTTGTCCTTCAAATACCACATATAATGTCTTCTGCTCTATATTCTCTGATATCTCTGGAGCCTCTGAGGCAGGCATTGAAGTATTCATCTTATTAAAGTATTCGGCAAGGCTATTTAATATTGAGAGCATGTAGCCTTTATCTTCTCGTTTATTATTGTATTGGTACCAGAAATTGTCTAATATGCATTCTTGGATATCATCTAATATAATATGATCCTTTGGCTTGAATTTATATGAATTTGGTGGGAATATTCTTAACTTGTTTTCAGCACCAAAACTGAATGATTCAATTCCATTAAAGCCCATCATTCGCTTCATTTCTGCAAAATAGATGAACGGGAAAATAAGTCAGGTAATATGTTCTCCTTTCCTTTAATATGTTCGAATATAACTTTGTATCCATTTCCAGTGATAATATCTTCAAATAAAACCCATCTTCTAGTAGAACTCTTCTTGCTATTAACTTGATTGTAATATCTGCATATAGCTTCACAGTCTGTTCTAACTGTGAATTCTTTAAATCCTAAGTATAGACGGAAAGAATTTATAGCATTGATTATGGCTAAAATTTCCCTGTCAGTGTTGTTTACAGTTTTTAATTTATAGCTTCCAGAGGCATATCTGCATATTTTTTCTTCTGTTTTAGCTGAGTATTTGTTTGGTCTTTGTTTTAGTATAGCTCCCCATCCTAACTTAGAGGCATCAGTTTCAATAATTAGATAGCAATCTTCTAGTGGTAATTCTAGTGGCTTTAATTCTTTAACCTTTTCTTTTATTATTCTTACTAACTTAATATCTTCTGAGTTAAAGTATCTTTGGCCATTCTTTCTTAACTTTGCATATAGCGGCCCAGCAAGCTTTGCTAAATTTTCTATATAGTTTCTTGCATAATTCACTATTCCTAAAAATTGCTGTAACACCTTCTTATCATTCATAGCATCAGGAAATTGTAAAATCTTTTTCGCAATATGTTCTTGTAAATAAATCTTGCCTTCTCCTATTTCATGACCAAGAAAATTAATTTTTTCTTTGCAAATTTCTATTTTCTTTTTAGATAATATCAACCCATTTTGCTCTACCTTTCTAAAGAAGACTTCTAAGTGAGCAATATGCTCCTTATAGGAATTTGAGAATATTAGCACATCATCTATGTATACTAGTATAAAGCTCTGGTTTTCATTAAATATATTTTGCATTTTTCTTTGAAATAGAGCAGGAGCATTTTTTAGTCCAAAGGGCATTACAAGCCATTCAAAATGACCTTGAGGACATGTAAATGCTGTCCATTCTATAGACTCTTCTGCCATTTTTACTTGCCAGAAGCCAGCTTTTAAGTCAAATTTTGAGAAATATTTGCTACCTTGTATTCTATTAATCCATTCCTGTTTATTTGGAATATTGTATGCATCATCTATAGTATTATCATTAAGTCTCTTGTAATTAATAACCATCCTTGATTTTCCTCTAGCTATTTCAGAATGATTTCTTACTATGAAAGCTGCAGATCTATGTGGGCTTCTGCTTTCCCTTATTGCTCCTAACTTTAATAACTCTTCAATGTGCATTTTAAATTCTTCTATGTCTTTTGGAGTAGCTTCTATTGGACATGTCTTAATTATGTATTCTGGATTTATTATGTTTAATTTGCAAATGATAGAATTTTTATCCCAATGCTTCATAGGTATTTCTCCAATTATTTGGATGTCCTCTAGTCTTTGGACAATCTTTTCTACATCTTTTTTAGATTTTATGTCTCTATACCAATTTGGTGATAATGACTGTAATCCAATACATTCTATGCAAGAATTTGCCATGTAATATTCTTCTATATTTGCACTAAGATCTTCTATGCTTTCTTCAGGACTCATGCTCACGCTTTCAAGGGCAGAAATTTTTAAATTTTTTGGTTTGGTAGTTCCACCACGCTTTCGCACTTCTGAAATATATGGAACATTGTCTTGATATGGGACAAATGTAATACCTTGTTCATGTATAATAGTGGTTTGCACTGATTGTTGTAAAAATCTTAGGCCAATAATCATTTCATCATTTATCATGGATAAGTCCCTTATTACGATTTCATCTATGATATATTTCGTTCCATTTATGTATAATTCTATATTATAGGCTAGCTGGTTATGAATCTTTCTTATTCCTGACATGTCTGTGGAAGTTTCTGCTTTATCATTATCTATAGTGTGGACTATTTCGGGACATTTTAAAAAGTATTTATCATGAATAATATTTTTTGTGCATCCTGTGTCTACTAATGCTAATATCTTATAGGTGACGTTTGTATTTAGTTTTATTTTAACCGGGATTCTTATTCCTAATATCTCTTTAAATGGCAATTTAACTATATATTTATTCCCGAAATTAGTTATAACCTCATTTAGCCGGGTTAATTTAACACCCTTGCTATCTTTCATGGTTATAGTTTGTTCTTTAAACTCAGTGTTTTCTGTCACTCTATCTTCTTGTAACCCTTTGTCCTCTAACTTCTTCCTTAAATATTCTATTTCTACTTCTAGATTATTTACCCTATTTTCTAAGATTCTAACCCTACTAGATAATATTTCTCCTTCTGGTTGTAATTCTATCTCTCTTCTCCACCTTTGATTATTTGCCTTTAAACACTCAGAGCACGCTTGTTTTAAACATAGACTACAAGTGGCTCTATTGTCCTGACTTGGATAATATATGCAGAATGCGCATTTTATATTATAATCACCTTTACCTCTCATCCAATCATGCTCACAGCTTATTTGATTCATCATCTCTATTCTTAATCCTGCTAACTCATCTATTAAGTCTACATCTTCATTACTTGATTCGTATTCGACTTCATTGTTCTCAAGTTCATCCGTTTCAATAATTGAATATATCGACTCATCATCTTTTATTTCATCATCACATACTAATATATTTTCATTTACACTATCTACTATTAGAACCCTCTCTTGTTCTTCATATTTACTAGAATATCTTTTCTGATCCTTATTTGGGCAAGTCTTACTTAAATGGTCAGGTGAATTACATATAAAACATCTACATGTTCTATCATAATTCTTTCTTGGATTGTAACGTCTTACATTCCTTTTATGTAAAAATGGAGCTTTATTATCTGATCTTCTAAGAAAATATCTTCTCTTTGTTCTAAAATTATTACTATCTCTTCTTTGAGGTTTATGATATCTTTTATTCTTAGATCTCTCCTCTCCATATGTTAATGGTATTTGAACTATCTTGTTGCAGAAATTATAGTCTGAATATTTCATAGACCTTTAGGAACTATGATATTCGAAGAATATAAAAAGGAAACTGAAGGATCTGTTATAAACATATCACAAGCTATAACATTTGTATTTAAGCAATTAAGGAATATATATATATATATATATATATATATATATATATATATATATATATATATATATATATACATGTAGTCCCTTGTAGCTTCGACTCTTCGAAGAAATTGTATCCCGGTTCCTGCGTATGATTTCAAATTTTGTATTAAACTTCTGCATTCCAAACAAACCTAATGTGTATGCTCTTGTTAGTGGTCGCTTGATTAGAGACTAACTAAGGGGCTGTTTACATAATTTATCACGTCTAATTTTAGACGTCATAGTTTTTTGGTATGTATTTGATTTGCACTACAATATCATAATTTTATCATACATATGGTCATGTCATTGTTTACTTGGTCGGAAAGTAAATTTGAGGCATCGTTGGTTGACTGCTGGATTACCCAGGTGTGTACAGAGGTGAGCGGTTAATGTTATGCTCATTGTATTTGGTACCGTAGATGGGGAGTGCTCTCCTACTTATAGACAGAAGGGTATAAAGTAGAGTTACAATTCTGCCCTTAGACAGTTTATGGTTTTGCCCCCATTCCTTCATATGACCGAGGGTTATTCCGTCATTTCTTTTCTACCTTTGCATCTATATGCCTTAGCATCTACGTGACGTCTGGTGCGGTACTTCGTATGAGGGCCCTTCGCCCCTTGTCTTCAGCTTGGACGTCAATCAACCCAGACCTTCTGTCAGGGGTGGCCGTCTTCGACCCGGGCCTCCTATCAGAGGTGACCGTCTTCGACGCTCACGATAGACCGCCCGCCGCCTTCCTCTTGGTGCCCTTCTTCGCCTTGGGAGCGATGCTTCTTGTGCTTAAGCGATGGTGACCTCCGCTATCTTTCCTAATGTGACCTCTTGCTCAGACCCCATGGATGGCGCCATCGATCATTCAGTCAAAAAATAAACTTAAGGCACCCCAGGTTGATTGCTGGATCACATGGCTATGCACAGGGGTGAACGGGTAACATGCGGGTGACGGGTCATCACTGACACGTAGCGAAATTCTCAACAGGTAGGAAATGTGGTGCTCGTTGTATTCCGTACCCCAAATGGAGGGGTGCTCTCCTACTTATAAGCAAGAGAGGGTGTAAATCGGAGTTACAGTTCTGCCTCTAGGCAGTTTAGGGTTCTGCCCCCCATCCCTTCGTACAACTAAGGGTTATTCTATCATCTATCTCCTAGCTTTACAAGCATATGCCTTGGCATCTACATGACGTCTAGTACGATGCTCCATATGAGGGTCCCTCTGCCCCTCGTCTTCGTCCCGAACCTCCGTCACCCCAGACCTCCTGACAGGAGGTTTGGGGCAATGGAGGTTTGGGATGAAGACAGCCATCCCTGTCAGGAGATAAGTCTGGGCCGAAGACGACTGTTGTAGAGTTGAGACTCCTACAACAGTCCATATGTTATGTATTTAACTTTTTGCTAAAATTTTCTATATTTATGACTAAAATTTGTTAGTCACACTTTTATGGCAAGTAATACCTATTTAAACTTAATTATGGTAAGGATAGTCTTGATCAAGCATGCTATAATTTTCCCCTTTACATGTGATTTGCAATTATAAACGCCGGACTCGCACTAGATAATTCATGTTTTAAGTATCTTCCCCGACGCCAGGCACAAGCACTAACCTTAATCAATCGAGTTTGTGCATCCTAATCATGCAAAATATATTCGCAGTGTCGGAGGTTTCAACCGCAAGAATGGCCCGCCCCTTTGTCGCTAACAAAACTTTACGAAATTAATTCCCGCAAGTGACAATTTGAAATTGGTACGTGCACATGCCACCTCGATTAATTAGTCGCTCACTAGACACCTTTCTTTTCCGCCATATATATGCAAAAAGCAAGCGTGAAGCTTAATCAGTTGCGCAAGTTTCTCTAGGGATTAAAATGTTTTCTGAAATCAAGGAAGAGCGATTAAAAAGTTAATCGAAAAGTACCTATCAAATTTGACAGACTAATGAACAGAAATTCAACTCAAATGCGCGTTAAGCAGATTTTTTTCCCCTCCGTCCCTTTCGATCACATCACGGCGGCAACGACGCTGTCCCTCTTCCCCACTCACCATGTTCAACTGAAACAGTGTTTTGAAGCAACTTAATTACGATGACCCGAGGGGCCAGATGGCGGCATCCTGGCAGATGGGACACGGGAGGGGCGCTTGAGGTGTCGAGCATCCGGCCCGTGGCCACGAGGTGCCCGGCTGGTCCACGGGCGCGTGTAGCCATCGATCACCATCAGTGACCGTGTCACTCTCACTGGTGTAAGTGATCGAACCCGGCGCACGCGTGTACGTACGTACGTAGGCGTCGGAGATCGATCGAAGCTTCCATATCGTTCAGTGTGATGGCCACCGGGCCCGTCGTCGTTTCTCGTTCCCATGGAAATTATTGTCACGATGCAATGTTGTAGAAATGGTCGGATACTTGTATTTCTGTTGTATAGAATGAAGACGGATGAGCACATAGACGTGACAAATTTGTATGCACTTACAGTTTTGGTGCACTAGCTAGTGGTCACATGACGTACTCATATAGTAACGGTCAAGAATAACTTGTTCACATTGACTTCTCTATAGTACTTAACGTACTGATAATATCGTACAAGCTAGTGGTGTCGTACCGTCCTAGGTGACAACTCACAAATATCAACAATGCACGCACCACACCTAACGCGATGTATCAGATCTAAGTCGCTTCGTACCCTTTGCATATGATGTTTGGTTTCATCATTTGCTATGATCTTATCTGATAACTGTAGTGTAAGCTCTTGACCATTTCAGCCACTGAGAATAACCATAATTTCTTTTTTTCTAAAACATGACAACATAATTCAATTTGGTAGCGATGGGACAGTGACAACGTGCAAGGAACGAACCCTCTCCGACTCCAAGCAGAAAATGGAAGTCCCCTTCCTCGAGCTCTCTTAACACCCTTGACCCTCTCTTAATATTTCAATAAACATTTTATTTCTTTAGATTAGGCCCCTTGCTTCCTACCCTCCACGGTGGTGCGGTGACGGCAAGAGTGGAGGAGCTAGCCCCCAAGTGCTTCCATTGGGTGTAATTTATCCTCTACTTCTTTCTTCTTTTTCTATATAGAAGGATAAATCTAAATATTTGATGCCATCATGCTTCCATTTTTCCTTTTTAATGTAAGTGAGGTGACATCCTCCTTTCTTACGCAACTACTTCACTCGTGTGGCTTAGCAACATCGTCACCTCCTCCCTTCCGACTTTGGCGTCTAGCGATAAGTCGTCCAATGACTTCTTCGACGGTGAAGTAAAGCCAACCACCAAATAGAAAGATGACGACAAAGATAATAACTTAATACCAATTAGAAAACATGAATTTATAATGAAGATGTATCTTTTTTTAACCATAAATCAATTTGATTCCCACATTAATCCAGACAAATCACACCCAAACGAGGCTTTGAACCTTTACAGTGCACTGACACCGGTAGCTTCCCACGGTGAACCGTGAAGCAAAGCAGCGGCACCGTTTCACCGTTACGCACCACTAGAGAAAAGGGAAGCCCAGCCCAAACCCACTACCCGCCCCAGAAGCGCCTATAAATAACTGGCCTCTTCCCACTGTTTCCAGTACCATCATCCCCAATCTCCCTCTCTCACCACCGCCGGAAACCCAAAATTACAATCCAGTCCAATTCGCCCCCAAATCGCACGAACTTCCCCGCGATTCCCCGAGGTGTTCCTCGCGTGGATTTCCCCGCATCGGCTGCCGCCGCCCGACCGTCCGCCCCCCAGCGAGATGGGGATCTCGAGCATGCCGGCGCCCAAGGACAGCCTGCTCACCTACCTCCTCTACAACACGGCGGTTTCGATCGCCATCCTGTCCGACCTGGTGCGCGCGGCGATGGTGTTCCTCGGCCTCCCCGTGCCGCCGCCCCTCGCGGGGGAGGACGGCGGTGACGACTATCAGCTCGCGGCGATCGCGGCGGCCTCGGCGTCGGCCGCTGCTGTGGGGCCGAGCCTCGCGGACAGGTTCCGGAGCAGCTTCAGGCCAGCGCTGTTCGGCCACCGGCGGCGCGGCGGGGTCGCCGCGGCACCAGACTGCCGCGTCTGCCTGGCCCGGTTCGAGCCGGAGTCGGTGGTGAACCGGCTCCCCTGCGGCCACCTCTTCCACCGCGCCTGCCTCGAGACGTGGCTCGACTACGACCACGCCACGTGCCCGCTCTGCCGCCTCCGCCTCCTCCCCGCCGCCGACGACCCGCCCTCGCCGCCGCCGCCGGCCCCCCATTTCGCACGGATTTATTAGAGATCTAGCCGCCGTTCATTCACCACCGCTCCGCCACTGGGACAGCTCGGTGTGGCCCTGCCGTGTGCGCGTAGGAAATTGAGGCTTCTTATTTAGCAATCTAGTTCTCCCCGATTTAGTGCTCCTCTTCTTCTTTTTTTCTTGCTGTTTTCTTCAAGCGGTGCCATTCATTTTGAGTGGACTCTTCTTCCTTTCTTGTGCTGCTGCTGTACTGTGTAAATATTTGCAGAGCGCGTTCCTCCCATGGAGGTGCAGCGCTTCTGTGTACACGCTGCTCTTTGAAAGCGAAGAGATGATGAGCAAAACATCCATGCCAAAAAAAAGTTTGAGCTTCTTTTGCTTTCTTCTACACATGTAAAATGATATTCTGCTCTCTATAAAACAAATTTGGTGCTCATGTTAAATTATAGAAACAAAAGCACTAGGTGTGCAAGTAAAAATAGAAACCTTTCCCTCAGATTTATAAAAATAGAAACTTGGGAGCAATTCTTTTTATGTGCGAGGGAAGAAAGAAAGAAAATGATGGTGAGAGAGGGAGGAAGGAAAGGAATGTTCTAGTGGCGAAGGGACGGATGGTATTTTGGGGAAGAGGGGGCAGGGCGCCGGGGGCGGGGGAGGATATCTCTAGAGGTTCTACGCATCTGTGCGGGGCGAGGCGGACAAAGAGCTGAAAAGGCACGGCGCTTGTTTGCGTCCGAGTCACATGGGGTGCGTGCGTGCTTGTCCACATGGCCACATTTGCCGTGTCTGCGTCGCTGGACGCAGCCAAATCTCGTCATCAATCTCCCCGTTTCCATCGATAATCTGCCTCCACCGTCGATTACTCCTGTGTTATCTGGAGTGCATGGCCCAGATGCAGTAATAGTTCGGCACATGAGCAATTTTTCCCCATACGTGTTGTAATCGAGCTGTGCATTCTGAGAACGCAGAGCCCGGAAGTTGTTCTTCAGTTGCCTTAAAGCATTCTAAAGAGTTAGCCATTAATTCGTTCATCTCTTCGCATTATTTTAGGACATATTTGATTGATAGATAAAAAATTTCACACTTCTCTTGTTAAACCATGGCAAGCCATAAAAAGTATAGCGAAGAAATTGGTCGCCACAACTTTAATAATGTTTGATAAAACAATAAGTCTATAACTGGTGAGATAGAATGTAAAGAAAGTGGCGTGCTATAACTATGACGATGAAATAAACAGTGTCATAAATAGTTACCACACATGTAGCAAAGTTTAGTAGGGTGTGGCTATTGTTATGGAAGCGACTTAATCTATTCCATGTGCTCAAGGTCAATACATACACACGTACAAGAGAAGAGATAAGGTAGAAATACAAAAGGAAATAGTCCTACTCTAGTACAACTATATCTCTTTAACACCCTCCTCAGACTCATGGTGGATCAACAACACTGAATTTGGAAAGGTAAAAACTTTGTTGAACATGATTTTGCGCCTTGATGAAGAAGTTTGCTAACCGAAGCTCCGAAGGCACATACTAAAGAGCAACAATCTGATCATGTACCCGAGATCTCATATAAAAAGTATCAACACCAATATATTTGGTGAGCTCACGCTTCAGTGGATCTCGAGCAATACTAACGGCACCCGTACTGTCAAACAAAGAGAAGTCAGTGCATAAACAAAAACACCAAATTCTTCAAGTAACCATCGTAGCCAAGTAACCTCCACTATCAAAAGAGCCATGATGTGTAACTCTGCATCGGCACCCGAAGGAGAAACTGTTGTCTGCTTCTTATTCTTCCAAGCAATGAGAAAACCACCAAGAAAAAGACAGTAGATAGAAAGAGACCGATGATTAGAGTGGTCACTCGCCGAGGTCGCATCGGAATAAGTCTGGAGCTGTAAAGAGCTAGAGCGTGGAAAGAAAAGACGATGAAAGATATTCCACGAAGATACCACAGAACACGATGAAGATGACGATAGTGGAGTTGACTAATAGCAAAAACAAATTGACTCAGAATATGCACTAGATATGAAATATCAGGACGAGTGACACCAAGATAAACAAGACTCCTAACAAAGTGACGATAGCGGGTGGGATCCGTAAGAGGCTCACCATTAGTGGGCCAAAGATGAACATTAAGCTCGATGCGAGTCTCAATAGTGCACTCATCAATGAAAGCAACACAAGCAAGAAGATCTTGAATATACTTTGCTTGAGACAGGAAAAAGCCATCAAGCGTAGAAGAAACCTATATCCTAAGGAAGCAAGGAAGAGAATCTAGATCAGACATAAAAAATTGTTCACAATGACGGGCCTTCACAAAGGCAATATATTGAGAATCATTGCCAGCAATGATCATATCATCAACACACATGAGAAGAAGAGTATGACCATAAGACGAAGTGTGGACAAAGAGCATAGGATCATGAGCACTAGAGAAAAACCGACCACAAAAGAAAACACTCAAACCAGGTACGAGGGCTTGCTTAAACCCATAAAGGGAGCGAGGGAGGTGACAAATTATATCCTCTGGAATAGAACACTCTGGTGGTGGCTGCATGTACATTCCCCACGCAGCTCATGATTAAGAAAGACATTCTTGACATTAAACTGGGAGATGGACCAAGCACGGACAAAGGCCACAAAAAGAGTATGAACAATGGTCATGTGACCCATAGGGGCAAAAGTCTTGTCATAATCGCGACCATGCTCTTGTTGAAAACCACGCTCTACAAGATGAGCCTTGTAGCACTCAAGAGTACCATCATAGCGGGTTTTAACCTCATAAACCCATTTGCACGTGATGGGCCAAATACGTGGAGGAAGAGGGACAAGATCCCACGTGCTAGTGCGCTAAAGAGTAGCAACTCCTCAACCATAGCATGCTGCTATTCCTGATGAACAACAGCATCACGATAAGAAGTTGGCTCAGCAAGAGCAACTCCAGCAAAACCAAGGCAGTCAATATGCGAGCGCGGGCAAGCGTGAAGGGCATAGCGAGAAGAAGGTGACACATTAGGAGAAGAATATGGATCGCTAGGAGAATACAGTGTATCAGACGAAGATGTCACATCTAGGAAAGATGACTCATCAGGAGAAACCGAAGAATCCTCAACTCGTGGACTATGAGTATATTATAGAGGATAAGATGGAAGAGTGCCAGGAGGGGCCTTAGGGGAAAAAGGCGCCACTGAGGAAGGAGGCGTCGACGGAGGAGACGTCATAGGAGAAGACACCGGTGGTTCAGATGGTAAAGGCGCCATCGGATAAGGTACCAGTTGTGGTGGTGACATAGAGGTAAGAGGAGTAAATCAGAAAATAAAGTGGCTCGATAAAATATTCTGGAGAAGATCCAGGAGAAATATGAGAATAGAAGGGACGAGACTCACCAAAAGTAACATCCCAAAAAATCTGCATTCATCGACCAACAGGATCCCAACAACGATATCCCTTATGCTCAGTATTATGGCCGAGAAGAACACACTCAACATACTAAGCGGTAAGCTTAATGTGCTCATCCGGTGCAAGAAGCACATAGCTCACAAAACCAAATAGGCGAAGACTAGAATAGTTGAGAAGAAGGATGAATATTAACCAAAAAGGTGGCATTAGACATTAGTCTTGACCAAAAAATGAGGCGGAACAGTAGAAGCATTTGAGATGGCGATGCTTACGCTCAACCATGTCATTCCGAGCATGAGTACCAGTACAAGAAAATTGAGAAAGAGTGCCCTGCTCAGAAAGAAAACGATGAAGTGCTCTAGATAAATACTTACCCGCAGAGTTAGCATGGAAAACAAGAACGAGAGTGTCAAACTGAGTACGGACCATGTTGGCAAAATTCTTATAGATGGACAAAATCTCACTACGAGAAGACACAAAATATATCCATGTGTGACTAGAAAAATAATCTATGAAGAGTATATAATATCGATGACTCCCTTTCGAAACGAAGGGGCCAGACCCCATACATCAGAATGAACAAGATCAAACAAAGGTTTTGATACGGACTCACTGGAAGGGTATGGGAGTCTAAACTTACAACTCGTACAATCTAAAAAAGTAACAGTGGACTAGTTGGGTAGGGCGAAGAGCCAGATGCAGTGCGCTGAGCTTCGGCGCCGGCGGACGATGACGGCCTGCAACGGCGGGTGACCTGCAGCCACACGGATCTGGGCGGCATGGTGATCTAGAGGTGGAGTAGTGAAGGTGGGTAGAGCATAAGTCGCACGTGCAAGATTGGAAGATCAAATCGAACGGAGAAATGAATTCGAATGCAAAGAAGATCAAACCCCTAAAATTAGCTCTAATACCATGGTATGGAAGCGGCTTAATCTATTTCGTAGGCTCAAGGACAATATATATACATGTACCCGAGAAGAGATAATGTACGAATACAAAAAGAAATAAAGTTTTACTCCAATACAACTATATCTCTCTAACAACTATGAACAAAACATATCCTTAGAGTCGACTATTAAATAACTCATACAATAATATTGTCTCTTAAACCGACTCTACGCGAAGAGTCTGTATTAAATACAACGATATATAAAGACAATAAGGTTGACTCTACATACTCATTCTATGTTAGAGTCTGACTCTTCATGAAGAGTCAGTTTTATTCTCTTTCCTCCTCTTCTCTTTTCCACATAAGCAATTATCCTATATAGCATGACGAAGAGTCAGCTGACATCACATACTTGTAGATGCTCTAAAAAAATAGGGCAATTGAGCCGTTTCCGCTAGGGACTCCTGCACACACCCGGCAATACAAGAAAATTTGTTGAATCACATGCCTTGAACTTAACCTGGTAGCCGATTTACCTTGTCAGGATGATCAGGCTGGTTCTGTTACCATAGAGTGTCACCGGATTCTTGGAGATCACAGGTTGCATCAGCAACGTTTGAACCTTGACTGAAAATGCTGTAGGAGACTTGGGAGCTCAATTTGCTTTGCTCAGATTGGATAAAAATTAGTACTGGTCTTTTTCAGGTTTGAAGTAGAGCGGTTTCGTTTGGTTCTTCAGTACCGGGATTCGGATGATATCAAGGCCTTTACCATCCCCATATTTATGTAGAACATACTGAATAGGAGAAAAAACAAAATGTATGACAGATGAATACAAGCAAATACGGCTAGTGACTTCTGTCTGCAAAATTCAGAACTTTATTGGATCACTTATTTTGCTTCTGTACAGTTCAACATGTGATCATTGAAACAAGGAGTTGAGCTGACCCAATTCCCTAAACAAAAGATAAGAGACAGAACAATACGGCCATCCTATGTACATCGATGTAAAAACATACGCTACAGAGAAACAAATTGCAGGCCCTGGCTTCATTGTAATTCATCGCTGCATGTTGATGCTGGTATCATGGTATGGTTCAAATGCTCAATCTATGCAAATTGGATCTACATTTGATCAGATACAGTAACAACAAACAAATGAGTTGGTATACTGAGTTTCAGAAAAAGCTCACTCTAAAATGGTCTAACAAATGAATCAGTTGTCCACGCGTATCTTCAATCAAGCAATGTATGTACAGTGGGTCAGACCGGTGATAAGGAAATGTTCAGCCGTTCAGTAGTATGCACAGGGGCTGTGAGAGATGAATGTTCCTATCTGGCATTCGACACTTGCTTCGTTGCGAGGCTGAACATCTCCTTTAGGCGAGCAGATGAACTGGAAAGAACATTCTTCTCGATTCTCTTCTGATGCCTGGTGGTCTTTGACCATTCAATTCCAAGATAGACTTGAACACTGCACGCCCTTTGTTTAGGAGCAAGGTCTTCGATTTGATACTTTATATGAAGCTGCATGCACAAGTTAGGTGAACAGATCATTTACAGTGTTTATTCTGGGTTTATGAAGAAAATCAGAAGAACACATTTGATTTCGTCGGAATAGATGAAGGGAAATTGGCACAATGGATCCATAACGAAGGCACCAGTTTTCAAAGGCAGAAGTTCCTCTAGACTAGGCATTCTGGGATTGATGTCACACTTAGATTGTGCTACTCCCAAAGAGAGGGCCTCTCCTTGCCGGTGCAGCTCACGGCTTGGTCCATAAGGAAACACCCAACGCTTGTGTCTGAGGGTGAACGGCCTGACGTGCAGCTTCTATTGGACAAGCTCAAGGCAGACGACGGACTCTGGGCATCAGCTGTGGGCGAAAGGGCTGCGATCAGCCATGCCCAGGATGAGAATCATCAAAGTAGCGTAGTCGTGGGCATGTGAGGAGGTTTGGCCTTAGTCCTAGGTGTGCATGTCAACATATTTTTCTATTAATGCATCGAGACGCAAAGTTTTTGTGTTCTCTCATGGAAAAAAAGAAGAGATTGTGCTACTCTCAAGTCAACTTGCCCACTAGTATAAGCATCGTTTTATTTTTCTGAGAGTTGTGAACAGAAGTTTCAAGTATATCCACATACCGTGAAGAAGTCACCAAGGAGGACTCCTTGGAGTTCCATCACCTCTTCAATAATCCACCCTTTCTTATTGGGCATAGGAGCTTTCAGCTGGGTTCCAGTCACTTCTCCTCCAACAGGAGACAACTTCCTGCTAAATTTGTAATGAATTTGTCTTTGATATTCATCAGATTTATCTGATTCCCATTGTGTAGCCGAGTATTTGAGGCATCCAACTTTCTCCATGACTTTCATCTCCAACGAACCTCCTTCGAACAGCTCCATAAGTGAGGCCATCTAGCAAGAGGCACATGTATTTCAGTTCACCTTCTTGTGATAAAACTTCATCATAAGTAGTTAAAAAAACTTTTGGGTGCAAATTTAAACTGCCATGATCTGTAAAAGTTAAGTGAACTTACATTAGCAGAAATGACTGAGGAAAACACTTCACTCATCTGAAGGCTCTTGGAATCATCGACACCAACAAAAATTCCACTGTCCTCACTCTGAAGGGTATTATTTTGGGATTGTTCCTCAGCAATCTGTACTTTAAACTCGGAGCTCAAAGATCTTGCTTTCCATAACGCCATAATTGTCCTGTAAAGCACCAATAAAAAATATCTATAACGGCAAGAGTAAAATGCCAAGAAAAATAGTGCCATGCAAAAGGAAATTTCAAGCTGCTATGTGTATCAATGCAGATACTTCTTGATGGTCTAAACTGGCAGTTGTAATAGGAAAACCCTTTAAGTGGTTTGTTTTAGTGGAGCTAAAGGAAGCTTAATTACTTCATATTATTTTAGCAAGGTGGAGATTTACCTATGGGCCACACTAAATGATGCAAAAGACTGCAGAGAAAACTTTAGCTTTCCATTCTCCACGCTCTTTGCACCATGCTTTGCATCCATGCCTCTACCTGTGTGAAGAGTTATTGCAAGGGATGGACTCCATGACGATAGTGATGGAGGAATTGCCTGTATGTCCTCGATATCCTCCCATAGAAAGAAAAATTTTGTTTTTCGGCCAAACATGCTTGAATAAAACCCAATTGTTCTTGGAGATAAGAAAAGATGGCCCTGAAATTAAAAGTACAGATGATCTTGTTAATTGACTGAATGCTTATCAAGCTATTCATTTCTTGTTCGTTTACTATTTGAAATCACACATGTAGTAGTTGCATGAAAAAATGTTATGAACTTTACTCTATATTTCAATACACATGTTTGAAATTGGCAATGTGAGATGTTCAGAGTTAACAAAAAGTGTGCACACCCAAGCAAGTTAGTGACATCCAAACCAATGAATTTCCATATCAGAACAACATCATTTTATAAGAATAACTGACTCAGGAGTGCAAAATTAACAATTCTGCGAGTGAAGCATATGTGTGTTGCTTTGTGGGTAAGTTAAGGACATAATTCCCCACATACCATCGAATAACTCTCCAATTCTCTTTATACTACTGAATAACACCCCATTCCCTGCGTACCACTGAATAACGTATTTTAGTTCCCTCTACGCCACTCCGCTATCTTTCCGTTAGTAGAGCGCTGTTAAGTGTACTTGGACCTGTCAGATTTTTTAGCAATGACAAAATTGTCCTTGCCTGTACACAATATACACCCACAACATCTATCCCATCCTGAGCACGATCTGACAAACCCTATCGTGGGGTGACAAGCCTGGTGATTGCTCGATTTGTGGAAAAATAAATTGAGATACTAGTACTAATAACTAATGACTTTGGTCCATTCCTAAAACCCAATTAGGTACTCAGCCTTTACAAGACTAGCGCATGCACATGACCTAATGATCATTTCCAAAATTTTAGCTGCGAGTAGTGCTTATATATTTGCTATTGCAAAAATCGCACAAGTCCTAAAGTAGCACTATTCCACTTCAGTTCAAACAAAACTTGCCATTTTAGATACTAACAAGGTCCCTAGTGTTTATATATAAAACCTAATAATTTATAGTATCATGAAACTACATTTTGAGACAAACCTACATATCATTTTCATGTATTCAATAGTAACCCAAACAATAATATGATGAAACTACATTTCATTTAGAGGGAATTAGCGTATATTTTGGATGCCATAGAGGGAATTGCATTCCAAGTGAAAACAGGAGCAAAATGGTTTTCTTAACCACTTAACGGAGATGGTTGGATGGAAAACTAACGGCGATGGCGTAGAGGGAACTGATTTCGTTATTCAGTGGTACATAGGGAATTGGGTATTATTCAGTGGTATATAGGGAATTAGAGCGCTATTCGGTGGCATATAGGGAATTGTCTCTAAGTTAAGAGTTAGAGATAGAGTTTGAGTCTTAGGGGACAAGTCGAGTCAGGCCTATATATAAAAGGCTAAGAAGTGTAAATGAGCTCAAGCAAAGAAGAATCAACATATTATCTCCCTGATATCTATTACCCCAATCTATGTTCTAGCTCCCCCTTCCAATACCCCAATTCCCCTTCAAGCCATGCCGTTTGACCTTCCTCTATATGATAGTCATCATGTTAGTTCAAAACAATGTTAGTTGCAATTTGAAGAGTACCTGTGTAGGCAATTTCCGCTTCAAGTAGCAGGTAAAACTGCTGATGAGAAATTCTTCTGCTGGCAGAGAGAAGAGCTCCTGGAATGCAGTATTAGTTCGAGGAGACCGCAGTGTCATCTGGCAGCAATAACCCAAATCAGACTAGGGGAAAATCACATAGTAACAGTTTGCTTCCAAGAAGATGGGAAGGAAAGTACTCACCTTCTTACCAACTTCTTTCTCCATTTTGCTCAGATACTCGGTGACCATACCAGTGCCCTTTGAGTTGTTCAAAAAAATTCTTAGGTGTAACTTAGACTGCCTGGACTGAGCCAAGTTACCTTGAAGAGGAATCCATACATCGGCTAGCTCTGACAAGTTTGATTTGACAAAGTTGATTTCAGCATTTCCAAGAGAGGTAACTTCGTCAAATGGTCCATCAAAATCATATACATGTACATTCATCACTGATGGAGGATCATCCATGGCATCAAACTCAAAGATGTCTGCAAGATTTAGGGAAATATATTTAGTTGCCTGATGCATGATGTATCACATGACCCTATCTTTTCTATTAAAATGAGGGAATTCCAAAGTCACGTTTTCTCAGTGATATGTGGTTATGGAAGAAAATATAAAGGTTTAGAAAGGAAAAAACAGAAAATCTACCACAAAACGCGTACCGTTCCACTGAGGTTCCAATGTTTGGAACTTGATTGAACTTGTTTTTGTTTTACCATTGCAAGTAAATACCACATAAGGATCAGAGAAACCAGTAGCATCAACTGGTGCTAACTTGGTTCCCTCAATTAAGGCAACCGTTAACAACCATCCATCGCCTTGTGCTTTCACACCATGATCACCAGCTACATGAGGGAAAATATTAGCCTAACACATAATCGCATTCATGTGTATAAGATTCAATAGTGTACATCAAGAAATGAGAGTCAAATTAATGTGGTATTTATCCATAGGTTTCTTGAGAGAAAAACAGTCAGGACTAAGTTTCATATTTCTTTTGCATAAAGCAAACTAAAAGCTCCAAAAAATTTATAAACATGTAATGTCAGGGGAGTGGAGAATATCCAATATTTTGTTTTTTCATGCTAAAACAGCAACTGAAGGTGAACTTTCTTATCCGTAAGCATAGGTATGGTTGTTAATAATGAGAATCTTGCATTTCTGGAGAGGTTGCTACAGCTACATACACATAAGAGATGGAAAGTGAAGATAACATGGGCAGTACCTCTTTGTTCCCTTGCCTGAAAAAAAACACATGATTTTTTTAAATATGTGTTGCACTTGAAGAAACAATAGCCCACCCAATACAATCTCACTGAGAGAATCTGGCAAATCTAGTCCAGGAAACTCAAGCCCCTGAACTGCACCTGAATTCACTAGTGAAACATGCACAACAATGTACAGAGCTACAAAAAGAGAGGACAAGACACCAAAGTTGCAGAAGTATAAGAAAGCTATCTTCCAATCAGACTCCTGACCACCTTGCAATGAAGCTAAGACCTGTTCCTTGTCAGACCCGGCATCTTCTACATCAATAGGCTTGACCTTCTCTGACAGCAAATCAGAAAACTGTGCATAATTTTGCTCCAAGCCTTGTCTTGCTCCATTTTCTATCATACCTTTCATCATAGTACTCTGAAGAAAATTCATGCGCCAAGAAATTACCAAATGTGATGTCTGTTGCTCAGAATCAAGTTCAGGACCTGACATAATACGGAAAAGAATTTCTGTCCGAAAATAAGTACCACAAGGAACATCAGGGGTGCTAGCACTTAATAAAACTGAATACTCTTTTCCATCAGCCTTCAAATAAGATTGTTCCTCTGTTGCTCTAACAGCTTAATCAATTTGGATGGTGCAGTTGTATAAGTTATCACTCTCTTCAGGGACTCCCCGTCATATGAATTCTCCAGGGTTCAGTTTTGAAATCAGTACAACCTGAAGCTGGACCACCGTTTGTCGAAAATCTGAATCTGGTGAGAAGAGAAGGTTATTCAGATCGCTAGGCGACGTAAAATATGACTGGTTAATAAGAATCCCCTGTAAATTTACAGGCATTTCAACTCCTTCATGCCTTGATTCAAAAGATCTCAGTAGTTCATCAAATGGAGTCTCTGAACACACATTATCATTTTGGCTTACAGGAGCCTCAAATCCTGCTAGTGCTTCTTCAACTTCTTCTGAAGCCTCAGTCTTTGCCATAGATGTTGGCCCAGCATCATCATTTTTCCTGACAAACATTTGACAGATACGATCAACAAGCGAGGGCCTATCAGACTTTTCTATTTTAGAAGTTTCGGTTCCGTTAGAAGTTGCATTAGCAATCCCATTACATTTGTCCTCTGCAGCTGTTTGATCTCTGTAAGTATCTTCACTACATTTGTCCTCTTCAGAGATTGCCTCTCCATCAAAATACTGATTGACATTATCGTCTTTAGAACCTTCATGTTCTTGATAAGCTAATGCAACTGATGTTCCTGTGCTTTGACTTGATGATAATGAATACTCTCTCTGCATGCCAGTTACTTCAGTTGCAAGATCATCAGACCATGATCGTGTGGCTCCAGCTGATTCTAAAGATATGGCGACACATATTTCCCCTGTAATGTGCAATCAAATAAATAATAGAGAAGTGATTACCACATTTTTCACACAATGAAATCAAAAGAATTTGTGCCCTTCTAGATCTTATGTCATACTCCCTGCGTTTTAAAATAGATGGGGTTTTTGACTTTGCACAATCTTCAATATGTAACTTTGACCATTACTTTTTAGATGAGTATGTAAATAAAATATTATAATTTTTTTTATTATAGAACGATTTTCAATGACAAATCTAATGGTACCATTTGCATCTAACCAACCTAAGTCGTTTATAATTAATTAGTGGTGAGAGATAAAGAAGTTTGACCGCACATTTTTTAAAAAAAGTCTATTTTAAAACGCAGGGAGTAGCAAGTCAGTAACTAGTAAGATGAATAGATTTGCAACTTCAGAAAGTCAAACATTGAAATTCACGTGAATGAAAACAAGAAGCATGCTTTAACATAATATTCATGAGCAAGATAGCTAGAGAAATTTCAAACAATTACCACAATCAACTGCCTTGTCACTCTTGCTCTTTGGAAGAAGTTGATACCACCTTGTACCAAGCGAGAAGTTTTCCGCAGCCAACAAATCCTCCAGCGGCACCTTCACCTGCCCCAGGAAGTCATCGATCCCGAGCATGTCCTCGTCATAGACATAGAGCTTGAGCACTTCCCGGACATCGCCGACGACGAAGCTGAACTCCTGATCCCACTCGGGGTTCAGGTTCATCTTGACCACCTTGGTCTTGAACCGCTGCTTCCCGACCTGCAACTTCACGTACGGATCGCTGAACCCGTTGAAATCCATGGCGCGCAGGTTGCGGGCTCCGATCACTCGTACGGTGAGCCTCATCTCCGCCGACAAACTTGCTTCACTTCACACGAATCCCACCACAAGAATCGCCAAGAAATGGCAGGAATCGATCAAAAGCTCACTCCTTTCCCCGATCCCAAACAAACTCCGCACCAAAAGAACAGCTCCTGCCAGGAAATGGGCCAAAATACCGCCGCTCCCCAACAGGACAAATCCCAAAGATCAGAGTAACAAGAACTCTTCCGTGCTCATTACCAATCCCAGCAAAACAACAAAGCTGACAGGTACATCGACTACTTTCCAGGGACCAACCTCCCTTTCCAAATCCAGAATCCCCCAATGATGTGGACACACAACCAGAACCAGATCAGATTTACACGCACCGACAGGACTCGAGAAGAAGAGGCACGCACACGCGCACACGAAGAATAGCAAGAACAGGGAGAGAGAAGCAAATGATGGGAGCAATCAGCAGACCGCGAGCAACAAGCTCCTCAATATACTAGCTCCACACGGCTCGAAGTCGCGTCCTTTGGTTGGATCAAGTCAAACCCCTCCCACATGGACGCGAGATTTCGTCAACGACACAAAAAGCGAAATGGCAAGAAAGCTGGGGAGGAGAACGCATCGTGTTCTGGTGGTGCGCGAGATACTATTAAATTGGCGGCGGCGCGTTCCGCCTTTTTGGTGTGTGGTGTATCCCTGATTCGGTTGGTGTTTCTTCGTCTTGTCTTTCTCCGGTTCTCGTCTCCCCGCGTTTGCTGTGGTCGCCGTCGCGGCGTCGCTGTTGAGAAACCTCGGGATTCCGGTGTGGAGTCGTGAAAGTCCCAGTAAAGGATGGATGCGTAAGGTCAAGTACAACTGCAAGTATCTTGAGTACAGCAAGAGGGTTGTGAGCCATCTGATTGAGTGATCCAGGCGGTCCCCCATCAGAAAATTACTCGATTAAGCTTAAGCGCCTACTTAATTCGTATGAGTTTTACGGATAACTGTCATGGACAACGTCAATACCTACCTTTCTAGTTCTTTGTGCAAACGTACTTGTCATGACGTTTTGGTTATCGCACATTGCTTCTCTTTGAGGCTTTGACATGTATAATAATAATCGCCTACAACACCGTATTTATTTGCACCGTCACATCTAATTCGCGTAGTTGTAGTTTTGTTTATCCTGCTAATGCATCGACCCCGCCTAGGAAGCTTCCTGTGATCAGCGCTGGAATGTGATTAGCATGCATAAGAGAAGGGCCACAAGTTTTGATCTACGTGTTTGACTACAGGACACAGACGACAGATCACAACCGCCCCTCGTGATCCATCACGCAAATGTACGAGAATATATATAATAGAATACAGAAGGCCCTCTACGCGTAGCTGAGAAGCTTCAGAAGCTGCCCCATAAAAACGACAAAGAGAAAAAGAGAAGAAAAAAAATCGAAAGACCGCATAAATCTCACCAGATACTTAAAAGCGTTCCCTATTTTCTAGCTTCGCTAAGAGGGAAAAGAGATAGCATAGTGTTCGCACACGAACACGTCACCGTGTACCCCCGGAGCCGAGCGCGATGCGCGGGACACGGAGCCGGGGGAGACCCGCCGGGAGCGCGATACGCAAGACACGCCGGCGGGTGCTTTTGAGAACCCGAAATCCCGCACCCCCGGGAGGGACCCCGTCAGGGAGTGCGGCGGCTATGGGCTACCCTAGGTCGACCTGATCGCCCCTAGGGCCTCGAGTTTCGTTGCCGTGTAACACGAAGAACAACGAAGACGAGAAGCAGAAAAACAGGGGTGAGAAAAATAGTAGATGAAAAGATAATGTATTGATTGCGTCGATTGGGAGAGTTCCACCTCAATCGGCCATATACCCTTCATATTTATAGGGTATGCCCGGTCTTTGAGCTACAATAGGACTCTATCTCGTACAAAGATATATTTCCATACAATCTTGAGATAACTTCCTAATCTGATCGATTTAACCGCCGTGATCCGGACTCCGCCTTGTATACGGGATATCCTTCCATATTATCCGGGAGTCCTTCCGAATCTCAGACTTTCCTTTAAATGCCACGATCAACTATTGTTCCTTGAGCCCCAAGTCAAGGCCTCCAGCGCAGAAAGTCTTCGTCTTGAAATCCAATGCCTCGGCCCACCTGTAGGAAAGTACGGGAACGTTACGGCTTGGCAACCGACCTGGCGTGGCTGGGACTCGGATGCATCGTTCGGAGCCTGGCTTGGACCCATTCGGGAAGGCGAGTACTCGGGCGCACGAGAACTTAAGAAACGAGCACTCGGGAACACGAGTACTCGGTAACACGAGTGCTCGGGGACGAGTACTCGGGGACATAGAGTGCTCGGGGTCCGGCACTCGGATCTCGTTAATGCTCGGAAACGAGTGCTCGGGGACATGAGTACTCGGGGCGCGAGTGCTCGGGGATATGAATACTCGGGGCACGAGTGCTCGGGGACATGAATACTCGGGGGCACGAGTGCTCGGGGACGAGTGCTCGGGGGCGCGAGTGCTCGGGGGCGCCAGAACTCGGGACCGCGGGTACTCGGAAACGGGTACTCGGGATTCGGGGACGCCGCACCACTCGGCCTGGGCCACGATTCGGTAGCATTGCAGATCTTGCCCGACGCACTCGGCCCATCCGGGGGTACTGCCCAATTTGGTCGTCAACACATAGCTTCATATAAGACAACGAGCTCTCTAGCGAGCTATGGGCCTGTTTGGTTGGGCTGTGGCTGTTGACAAAGCTGCTGTTGGCTGGCTGTCTGGAAAAGCTGTTGTGGCTGTGAGAAAGTGAACATATGGCTTTTGGTTGATCCAAATCATCTACAGTATTTTAAAAAATGAGCACTGAAGCTTCAACACATTGCAAAAAGCTGGCAGAATGCAGCTTTTTCAAACAGTTGAATTTACACTGCAAAGCCCACAGCTACCGTTGGCAAAAGCTGCTGAAAAGCTGGCCGTTTGGTTGGGCTGCAGCTTTTTCCAGTGAAAAGCTACTGAAAAGCCTAACCAAACACCCCCTATGTTTTACTACTAAAGTATGTCAAGAGTTTGTTACTAACGTCTCTATAAAAAAAGGAAAATACATAAATTCATCACTAGGAACAAACCCTTCAATAGATTGTTTACTAAAATTCTTTACTAAGAAACAAAAGTTACATATTGTGTGATAGGGTGAAGCTCAAGAGATGCATTTTTTCAATAACAAAGATCTCTCCAATCGACTATATGCTGCTTGTAGTGTCATGACACAAAAGCCAAGTTGTTTCTTCCCGAAGTAACCACCTCATCTATTTGCTAACATTTTCTCATCCGCATCATCCAAATGTTGATGTGGCATACTCTTAGTAATTGTTGAGATGAATTGTTGGAGATGTTCTAAGACCCCCGAGCTCTCTAATAGACTTCCGATGGACCTCACTTTGAGAAATAATTGTGAGATCTGACTAGCATGGAAGTAATCCTCCATGCAGAAAGGATCAATTATAGCGTAGCTTCCAATAAGAAAGAGTGTCAAACCCATAGGGAGACACTGATTAATCTTACTTGGTCTAGATCTGAAATTCACTGATTAATCTTACTTGGTCTAGATCTGAAATCATACTAAAAATAATAAAAGGTGAAGGATAAGATACACATTCCAGTTAATATCTAAATTGCTTTTCTAAACGTAACATAGTATCTGATTACTAATTGCTAAGGTATGTAACTCCTCCTCCTCCGTTGTATTTTATTTTTCACAAAAGATAGGTAATTTTGTACTAAAATGGTAGAACTTCCGAAAGACTTCCTGAAATGATATAATCTATTCAAATTCGAAACACTTCCTGTGTTATTGGTATTATTGTTGTGTATCGATGCACTTGTTGAACTACTGTTAATTTGGCTTCTGGTTGAATTTTATTGTCAAAATGCTACGTATTGATGCTCTTTGGACAATTATAGTTGGTTGTTCTATGTTATATGTGTGTGATATATAAATATTTGTCACTATACCAAAATATTCGTCCCTTTTTGCATTTACTCCCCCTCAAGATAGCTCTCATTGGAATCTTCATGCCTAACATGTATGTTTATAATGGAAACACATGGGTAATATATTATGTATAGAATGCGACTAATACATAATAATTTAATCTTCTTGATTCGCTTCTCATAACTAATTCTGAAAAATTGTGATGAACATTTTCTTGAGATTGTGATGTACCCATCTTACTTTTTTCATTCATGAATGGTGAAGTGATTAATCTTCCTTGAGATTGTGATGTCTCCCACAGGGAGACACTGATTAATCTTACTTGATCTAGATCTGAAATTCACTGATTAATCTTACTTGGTCTAGATCTGAAATCATACTAAAAATAATAAAAGGTGAACGATAAGATACACATTCCAGTTAATATCTAAATTGCTTTTCTAAACGTAACATAGTATCTGATTACTAATTGCTAAGGTATGTAACTCCTCCTCCTCCGTTGTATTTTATTTTTCACAAAAGATAGGTAATTTTGTACTAAAATGGTAGAACTTCTGAAAGACTTCCTGAAATGATATAATCTATTCAGATTCGAAACACTTCCTGTGTTATTGGTATTATTGTTGTGTATCGATGCACTTGTTGAACTACTGTTAATTTGGCTTCTGGTTGAATTTTATTGTCAAAATGCTACGTATTGATGCTCTTTGGACAATTATAGTTGGTTGTTCTATGTTATATGTGTGTGATATATAATTTTTTTTGACACAAAATATTTGTCACTATACCAAAATATTCGTCCCCTTTTGCATTTACTCCCCCTCAAGATAGCTCCCATTGGAATCTTCATGCCTAACATGTATGTTTATAATGGAAACACATGTGTAATATATTATGTATAGAATGCGACTAATACATAATAATTTAATCTTCTTGATTCGCTTCTCATAACTAATTCTGAAAAATTGTGATGAACATTTCCTTGAGATTGTGATGTACCCATCTTACTTTTTTCATTCATGAATGGTGAAGTGATGTCTCATGGAGTACTATATGACATTAATTTGCAATATGACCAATCTCAGTTGTGCTATATAAGTTGCTTCAACTTCATGGAAACTGCAGGTAAGGTGGGTGATTTAAGCCTTAAAGCTTCATGCATTCTTATGGTTCAATCGACTACATGGAGTCATGTCTGCGTGCAGGGTTCTATAGAGAAATCTAAAGTATGAGTTCTAACCCCAAAACTTGAGTCTTTTTATAGGATCTTCTTGACTTACAAGTGCGAAGTAATTTATCAAGTTGGTGTGTTATATCTCTTTGTGAATTTTGTTTCGACTACAAGCATAAACCCAACATGATTTACCTAGATCCTTCATTTAACTTTGAAATCAGACTTCAAGTGTAAGCTCACTTCCTTTATGTTCTATGCTATCCCAATGATGCTTAACTCATCAACATAGACTTCCTTTATATAAAAACCATTCAGAGATCAGTGTATAGATATATATATTTTGTTTGTGTAGCCTTTCTTGATAGCAAGTTCGATTATACTGGTATTTGCCACTGGTATTAAGTAGCTAAATATAATTCCACCAATGACATGAGTTTTAAAACATAAGCAGTAACTTAGATTATGCTTGTTCCTCTAGCGAACAAGTACCCACTTAAATCCTTAATGGATATATGTTGGGAGGACCATGTGTTACTTGCCTCTCCTTTCTTTAAAGTAGTTGCCGTTTTTCATGCATCTTCCTCCTTGTTTTCCCTCTCATGTCAATGTCACAGGTATTTCATGAAGAGCTTATTCACCATATGTTTCCAATACCCTGCTATTTCATAGTGTGGGTACATGATTCCTTTAGTCCCTAGCATTATTGTGTGCACGTATTTCTTTGCTGGTAATTCCCTTTCATAGGAAGATTCATGTTTATAATGTCATTCACTTTTGGCTTCATACATGTGCCAAGTCTCAGTTGGCCCCCCTTCTTATTCTTCTATATGTGGTATTTCATAAATCTAGGCAGGTAAGTCCCCGAACCCCACTTTCCCCAAACGTCTCCGGATATGCGGGATTTCGGGTAGCCAAAGTCGTCCTCTTATAAAATATAAGAAGGCCTATGAACGAGAGATGGTGAGAGGTGTGAATTCTGCTTTCTCCAATGCATTTCTTGTGAGTATGCGACTTGTATTGCCTCTAGATTAATAAAATAATTAGGCAATCTTATTCAATGTTTGTATTTTTCTTCTCTACTTCGAACTACAGCATTCGCCCTATTTAGTGCGTGGGTCTTGAGTATGGATACTTTGGCTTGCCGTAGGACTTCTCGGTATTTCGTTCATTTAGAGTCCTGCTTCCTCACCCTAATGTCGGGAATAGATCCTCGAAGATATAATGAACGAACCATGCAAACTTCTTATTTAGGGGCTAAATTGTTTTTATTTCACAAATGTCGATGCAAAAAAAATTCAACTTGAATCCCTCCTTCTGTGGGGTTCAATTTTGGTTTGTTATTTGTTTGGAACAAACACCTTCATAGTGTATCCAAATCTCTGAATGTTAACACTTAAGGATGCATCCTCGCAGCTAGATCATAGGTAAAATAATCTAATATGCAAATGGTTTAGGATTGATGAGAGTTTCTTCGTGTAAGAATGCATGTCGTTCAACGTAATATTTGGTCCATAGATCTTTCTTTGATCAATATTCTTGCAAAATCCATTCTTCATGTGAAAATGCAATAGTTGTTGCTTAGTGCGTGAATAATGTATATAAAGTCTTCACGATTTTTGGAAATTGTTATATTTATCATCATTCCAAGACACAAATATTATGCGCATTTCGTGTGTCACACTTTGATAGAACAATTGGTGTCCCGATCTTTCGATGAGAAGGTAACTATCAATTTGGTGGAGACGACTTTGATGATTCGACTACACCGTACGACAACGATGCGCCTTAGCAATCGCTAAGCCAACTCCGATAGGTTATTGACGATGCCGGAAGCACAATCAATCTGAACACGAGGTTCATAATCCCTGCGGGCAATCGAAAAACTAGCAAGAATTAAGATAAAGCAATCTGAAATTGCAAGTATGGATGAAGAACAAGATAGAGTGGGGTTCCGAAAAGCGGTCTTGATCTGGTCGTTGGACACAAACAAAGATACACGAAATTGCAAAGGTAGCAAACTCTTAACTAAACAAAACCCAAAGCTAAAGAGAGAACCCTAGGGGATATTTAAAGAGAAGGGGTGATCTATTACAAAGATAGTCCTGGACTGTTTTGGCAATTGCCGTGTGTTCATAAGGAATTTGGAGATGAGGTTAGACAGGTTGGAAAGAGCACGAGATAAGCTTTTCAAAAAGTTCAAGATCATCCAAATCGAAGTCCGTATGCTCGAGATATAGAAGTTTGAAGTCATGGCTGTATCAAGAATCCGAATCATAGTCCAGAACTTGTTAGACCTGATCTCTAACTTTTCTTGGACCAAAAGTGATGTGGGAGATCTCCTTGTATAGCACAAATCTATGTGAGACATCTTCATGGTCACATGAATTTTATTTGCTCCTCCTCCCGAAAGCTTGAACTTGAATCCTCACTTATTCTTGACGATCTTAACGGACCTCCTTTTATTCTTTATAGCTTGAGCAGCGGACGTAGTAGAAGTAGCAGAAATAGAGGTGGCAGTAGGTATATCCATGGGGTCATGTCCTCATCATCCTCCCTTCCTTAAAAACAAAGCCGTCCTCGGCTTTGCATAAGCTGAAAACCATCAAAACACAGAAAACATGTACACAGCATATATGTATATATCAATCACGGTTAGCTCTTCGTGGTTAGCAATTATATCCAAAGCAAAATTAAAACTATGATACGCCCTGGCAGATTTCATTAACATGCATAGCAGCATATCATTCTGAAAATTCCAGCAAGGATTGCAACTCAATTTGCAAATATAAGTGAAGAACATGTCTTTGTAACGAGTAGCATATTGCCCAATATCTAGCCAACCCAAAATAGCAGGAACCACATTCAGAGTTTGCGAAGTTCTAGCTACAATATGTTGAAAAGTAGGACTAGGCACAAAAACGTGTAGCATAGTACATTGTATCAAAGCAGCACAAATACGAGATGAAGAAATGAACACATGCACAGGATCATCATCTGAACTAGCACGTTTAGAATTGTTATTTTTAGCACAAGCAATGCAAATCATATGCACATAAATTTCACCATCTACACTAGTAGCTCCAATCAAATTAACTCTATAATCATGAGTGTAGCATGAATTCCAAAATGGTAAACTCACAAGTTCAGAAATTTCTGCTAGAGCATCTGTTAAAGTGATAGGCTTAACAAGGTTGATAGCATATATGACATTCCGTGTAATTGCTGCAAATACTTCTTGATGTTTCATTAACTTGTCACAACCTATCTCAGAATCATTTAATTCACATGGCTCAACTTTTGGTGCTCTCAAGCTAGTAGAGGAAATAACTTTAGAACATGGAACACGTAAGTCTTTATCTATATCATTTTCTTCAACATGTTGTATATCCAAATCATGAGGTATAGCAATAATATTACATGAAGTACAACAATCAGCAAGCGATGCGTTACTTCTAGAAAAATTATCATGTGATTCTTGAGAAACAATTTCAGCATGTTTATTCAATTCCTCATGAGGGATATTAACAATTTCAGCACAAACATGTGATTCTAAAACACAAATAGCCTATTGATCATCTAGTTGTGGTGTAGATATAAGTAAAGTCTTATCACACAACTCTTCTTTATCACAAAGAGCATTAAGTAATTCACTCAATTCAGTAATCTCAACTTGTGGCAAAGGCAAAGTGACAATTGGTTCCACTTTATGTTGCTCTAAAATAGCATGTGTGGTAGACAAGGATAGTTCAATCAACTCATCACATGAGGTATTCAATTGAACAGGGTAAACTTCATTATAATGTGGAGCGATGAGAGTAGTACATTTATTTTTAGCTTGCAAGATCGACTCAAATAATGTAGGTACCGTGACGATGTTCTTAGTAGAAAAAGCGCCCGGTGGTGAAGACAACATGAGATCTTGTATTGATGTCTGGTGTTCGCACGAAATTGGATCCGTGAAAACACCTAGGTAAAGTGGAGTCGCCAACCGCTCTTACGTGTGCGATAAACGGATGCTTTTCGAGCAAAGCAACAAAGGATAACTATCGTACTTACGCATACGACGAGCGATTGCTTTCCGAGTAAAGCAACAAAGATCTTCTTACTTACGTGAAGAAGAAACGACTGTTTTCCGGCGCAAAAACAGCAAAGATCTACTGCTAAGAAAAGATAAAAGATAAAAGATAAAAGATTGATTTGATCGATTGTTGGATGATTCAATCGGCCGTCACCCTTTACATATTTATAGGGCGGCTGGTCTTCCCGTAGGAGATTTGGACTCCTAATCCTAACTGATTACAAATATATCTCTTTCCTTGCTTAAAGGATCTGGACTCTACCGTACATGTGACTTTTCATACAAACCAAGATAGCCTTCCAAATCTAACTGCCTCGAACGCCGTCATCCGGACTCTTCTTGGCGCACGAGATATCCTTTCCAAACAAACCGGATTGACTTCCAAGTCTTGTGAGCCTCTCCTTGATTACCACGCTGCGTTTCTTGCGTCTCAAGTTGAAGTCTCTGGCGTCGGGTAAGTCTTAAAGAGTAGCGCCGTGACTCAGACCTGCTGAAGATGATCCTTCGCGAGTACTCGGGGACGAACTCGGACTGCTCGGGGATCCGCTGCATACTCGGGGATGAACTTGTACTGCTCGGGAGTCGGTTGAGTACTCGGGGAAAAACTCCTCGGGACTTGGGAGCTTCCCGGGACTCGGCCACTCGGGGTCACCAGTACTCGGGGTTGATATTGCTCGGGGGCCGCGAGTGCTCGGGGTCGTGAGGGCTCAGGGTCGCCACTGTTTGAATGTCCAGAAGTACCGCTCGTGACTTGATGACGTAGTACTCGGGACGTTGGCGCTCGGGGACACCTCCGACTGCTCGGGTCTTCAATAATTTCTGCGAGCACTTCGTATCTCCGGGATGCGACGAGCACTCGGGGGTACTCGGAAACGCTGCGAGCACTCGGCACCAAAGATACCGCGAGCGTCCAAGCCACTCGGCTGTATCAATCCTGCATTTAAGAGTGAATGCTGCATCCATACTGTTAGTTTCATTATACCAACTTCCAGCAAAACCTAATACTTAATCTGGCCAACCAAGTAAATCCTCGAGCCAAATTAGGCTGTAAACATCTGGTTCTATGCTTCCTCCTGTATTTCATTCTCAAAAACACAAGCATGACAAAACAAACCAGTAATGCTACGTGGAATACATTGAAACATATTCCGTATGTCACGGTTTAAACCTTTCATAATTAATCCATGGCAAAGTCCTCATTTTTAGGTAGATCACAACGTTTCAAACAAGTTTGAAATTTATTATAGTAAATTTGTAGGGTGTCACTACCTTGTTCTAAACATTGTAAATTTTTACGCAAATCACTAGCATAGTATGGAGGTAGAAATCTTTTTCTCATAAGTATCTTCATAGTAGCCCAAGTGGAAGGTATATTATGTGAATGTAATTGACAGTGTAACTTCCACCAAACAGCAGCATAGTCATTAAAACCACTAGCAGCAATCCTAACTTTACGACACTCGAGAATTAAATTTTTTTCAAATAGTTGAGCTATATCTAATTCCCAAGCAAGATAACATTCAGGATCATGTTTACCATTATAAACGGGTACGTTGAACTTACTCGCGGTACATGTGTCATGATTTTATACCTTGATGGTTGATACATGTAGTGGCTGCGGTGGTTGAGGTCCTAGTGCTTGCGGTGCTCCATCCAAACGGTCTAGGAGAGCATCAAACTTAGTTGACAACTCATGAATGCTCTTCTCAA
Source organism: Stipa capillata (assembly GCA_019208055.1). Classification (NCBI taxonomy): domain Eukaryota; kingdom Viridiplantae; phylum Streptophyta; class Magnoliopsida; order Poales; family Poaceae; genus Stipa; species Stipa capillata. The sequence goes on along the minus strand of JAGXJF010003684.1, from coordinate 148,778 downwards.
GAGGAGGGAGATCATCTTCGCTGTTTGCTCGAGAGCTTATCATGGTTAGGGGAAACAAGAAACAAAATCACAGGTATAATGTTCCTATCAACTACTAGGACGTGGTGGCAAGTCTCTCATCACTCAAGCCAAATCAAAATTCTTACAAGTTCTTACTATGCAGCAGGTGGTGACCGGCAACCAAGGGTGTCAAATACCTCTGAAGATTAAGTAAAGCGATTACCAGGTGAATGAACAAAGTACAGTATAGGAAGGTGGAGCTTGGTTGGCTTCAATATGGTAGCAAGGTATAGCAAAAATCAATTCAACAAATGCAAGTTGAATAAGTGCTCAAAATACTAGTCGATGTTGCTGATCCTAGCCTAGACCGGGTACTAGACAATCAATACCTAAAAGTTATAAGTGAAGCTCAAAGAGGTAGTAGTGGAAGTACCCCAAAGATAAGGCACTGACGCTGCAAAAGATGAGTGGCAAAAGATCTCTGAGATTTTATTTTTTCTCTTTTTTTTCTTTTTTCTTTCTTTTTTTAAAATCTTAGAAACCCACTCAATTAGAAACAATCTGAATAGCAGTCACAGAAATGGCAGCAAAAATCAGCACAACGCTTGCCACGGCAGAGGAGAAGCAAGGCAAATAGCTGATGTGTTGCTGTCGCGGCAGCGAAACCGCCAAATGGTACCACGGCAGAAAAGTGGCAGCGTTGGAAGGGGAGTTTGGCAACTCCGATTGACGAACGGTTTTCACTGTTGTGACTTGGAGGCCAACCTCTATGTCTCCAGAAATTTTGAGCCAATTCCGAGAAGGTTGACGAAACGACTAGTGGAAATCCTGGCCTAAAAACGAAGATTCTGAAAAGGTCAACTCGACCAAGGTGCTCAGCACGAAATGGGATCAAGGTGGGAAGCAAGTCCTTGACTCAAGTGATCCAGGAAAACAAGAATCACCTAATTCAGAGTCCGGCCGAAGGAGATATGCCCTCTACAAGATCAGAAAAAGTTACCAAAAACTCCCTAACCCAAAAGTCACACTTAGAAGCCAAATTTTGAGGATCGAGACGGGTACAGGTGTAAACACATGTATTTTTTTCAGATGCGCTTCATCATTAGCTTTAATTTGAGTGATCGTGCACCCCAAACGGACTCCGTATGAGAAAGTTATGCCTGTTTTTCTAGAACCTCTCAAACTAGAGTTGAATATGGATTCTTCAACTAGCACGCTTGCTACTTACTCACGGAACTGAAATCAGAACCTCCGGAAAATAGAATTCGGAGATTCGGAGAGTTACCTTCAGAAATTAACGCAGTTGTCCTTGGAGCCTCCGGGATAGAATTCAGAGGTACCGATATTAGTTGCTGGAAACACGCAGACGATCTCGGAGTCTTCGGGACTGAAGTCGGAGGTTCCGAGTTTAGCTCGGGGAACGTGCGTCCTCGGAGTCTCTGAAATTATGACCTCAGAGCCTCCAGGACTGAAGTCGGAGATTTCGAGATTAGCTTCGAGGAAGTGCGAACGTTCCCGAAGCCTCCGGGATTGAACTCGGAAGATCCAAATTCACCTTCTGTTCCTGCACGAGTTGGAAGTTGGAGGGAAAGTCGATTCCTCCGGAAATGTCAGAGCTTCCGAAAAAAAAATGGAGCCTCCGAGATTGAACTCGAAAGATCCGACTTCACCTTCTGTTCCCGCATGAGATGGAAGTTGGAGGAAAACTTCCTCCGGAAATGTCAGAACTTCCGGAAAAGTCGGAGCCTCCGGGAAAGAGTTATCCTCTGCCGCGGCAACAAAATCTGCTATTTTTCTGGCTATGGCAGGACTTTAGCGGCTTCCACAATGGTGGCAATGGCAAGATAAACTAGACACGATCTACAAACTATGACCAGCAACTTGACACGACGATGCAACCACGAATTCAACAATGCAGAAATTACTGAAAAGAAATATGCAATGGCTCGAAGTGGCTTGGATAGGGAAAACTAATCTACTATTTTTTTAGGCTTTTTCTGGACAATAGGAAAAACAGATCTAATTACGAAAACGATAAATCTCTCACCGATCAACTTGAGCTCTGACACCACTTGATAGAACAATGGGTGTCCCAATCTTTTGATGAGAAGGTAACTATTAATTTGGTGGAGACGACTTTGATGGTTCAACTACACCGTACGACAACGATGCGCCTTAGCAATCACTAAGCCAACTCCGGTAGGTTATTGACGATGCCGGAAGCACAATCAACCTGAACACGAGGTTCATAATCCCTGCGAGCAATCGAAAAACTAGCAAGAATTAAGATAAAGCAATCTGAAATTGCAAGTATGGATGAAGAACAAGATAGAGTGGGGTTCCGAAAAGTGGTCTTGATCTGGTCGTTGGACACAAACAAAGATACACGAAGTTGTAAAGGTAGCAAACTCTTAACTAAACAAAACCCAAAGCTAAAGAGAGAACCCTGGGGGTATTTAAAGAGAAGAGGTGATATATTACAAAGATAGTCCTGGACTATTTTAGCAATTGCTATGTGTTTGTAAGGAATTTGGAGATGGGGTTAGATAGGTTGGAAAGAGCACGAGATAAGCTTTCAAAAAAAGTTTAAGATCATCCAAATCGGAGTCCGTAAGCTCGAGATATAGAAGTTTGAAGTCAGAGCTGTCTCAGGAATCCGAATCATAGTCCAGAACTTGTTGGAATCTCTAACTCTTCTTGGACCAAAAGTGATGTGGGAGATCTCCTTGTACAGCACAAATCTATGTGAGACATCTTCATGGTCACATGAACTTTATTTGCTCCTCCTCCCGAAAGCTTGAACTTGAATCATCGCTTATTCTTGACGATTTTAACGGACCTCCTTTTATTCTTTATAGCTTGAGCAGCAGACGTAGTCGAAGTAGCGAAAGTAGAGGTGGCAGTGGGTGTATCCATGGGGGCATGTCCTCATCACACTTGTCATAGTATACTACACAATCTCTATATTAAAGAAGTGAATAAATATGCGGCAAATGAAAAGCAACATAACAAAACTTTAATAATAGAACCTAACTTATTATAAAATATTGACAATATAAGTTTGCAAGCACATACTTAGAAACTTAAAAATATTCGCTCTCATAGAGCCTGCATACCATTATATAATTTATTCAAATGTAATAAAACCAATATAGGAATATCTAATTAAATTTATTAAAGTGCACACAGGTACTTAAACTGAATCGAAGAAATACGCGTTGACCTCTACTCGAATCTGAGTATCTATGGGCTCCCCTGCATGGGTGGGCGTCGCCTCTAGGAGTGCAGTGGTTTCCCCCTGAATGGTGACGACGACCAACTCAGTATCTATGAGATCAACATCGTCGGTGTTCATGGGGGTCTTAACTTTCTCTTCATGAGCTCCTTCAAGAGCAAGTGCCTCCTGCTCTATGTTCATCTCCCCAGTGATAACAAAGTGAGCCTCCATCTTCTTCGACTCTTCGTTCTTCTGACGAAAAGCTTCAACGATGTGCTTAGGGGTGCGGCAAGTCTTGGACCAATGTCCCTACATGCCATAGTGGGAAATAAGTTTGGTCCTGCAAACCATATAGTTTCTGACTCTCCCTAGCCTTTCCTCCCCTTCTTCTGCTGTTGAGGGTAGAGATGTCCCTTATGAGCATTTACCTTCTTTTCTGTTTTGCTCTTCTAGCCTTTCTTTTTAAAGATGAACTTTTCACATTGTATCTAGCGGCATGAGCTTCGTGCCTAGTCGTAGTTCCAAACAGGGCAAGAGTGCTGGTTCTTTATGATAATCTCATCTTGTTGTTCAAACTTGCATTACATCAATCAAGATAGAGTACTTTTTGTCATGGTGGTACTGGCGCTGCAGCACCACGTTGCTAGCATGGAAGGTGGAGAGGGTTTTTTTCTATATTTTCCTCTTCTATGAGCTCCTTGCCATAGTGCTTAAGTATAAATCTTGTGCAGAGTAGAGCTATACTCAGCCAGAACTTGTGGTCCACGAAACGGAGATTTTGCCATGTCTCCTTGGCCTTGGGGAAGAGCGCATACTTGAACTTTGCAAAACGCTCCTCCAAGGAAATCCATAGTGCCATGGGATCCCTTTCTACCGAGTACTCATTCTTCAAAGTGGGTGCGAGGTGGTGGCAGAGGAAGTGTAGTGCTTGGCCCTTCTGCATGAATTTGGTGGGTCTAATACCCTAACTAATGGCCGCTCCAAGATCCTTTGCATCAAAGATGATCTCTACGCTAGACTTCCATGTCAGGTAGTTTTCACCATGAGATGTAAGCTTAGGGAACTCCTGGTTCGACAAGCCAGATATCATACATCATTCATTCAAAATATACATAAGTTTTACTTCATGTAAAAACCTATAAGTGGTATGCAAAATAATTGTACAATATTCTTTAAGTAACTTTGGTATTTTTCTAAGAAATTATATTTAAATAAAGCAAAGGAACTCAAATAATAAGTCAAATAATATATAATATGTAGAAAATAAATGAGAGGTAATCTGGGAAATTCTCCACTAGAGGTTGTAATTTTAGTGATTCTTCGTGAATTCAATAAAATACATGAGCTCATAGCAACAATTTTCTAATACATAGAAATTCTATGCAATTTATTTTACAGGGATCTCTTTGTAAATTCTCTTGCCCACCAACCCGCGGAGCCCTCATGGCCTGCAAGCACAGGGTGGCCTGCCTGCCAAGCCTACGAGGTCGCCAAGCATGGCACGGTTGCCTGCTATGCCTGTTTACGTGCCGCTGCCTACTCGCCTGCCTGGCATGTGCGACCCGCAAACGTAGCTAGGTAGTGCGGCATGCTCGCTCGCCCGACCCGTATGGCTGGCAAGTGTAGCAAGACTGTGTATGTGGCACTGTGGCTTGCTAACCCACCTGACCTGCGTAGCCGGCAAGTACGATGCAGCCTACTGTGGTGGTCGGCTCGTTCGCCAGGCAACAAAGTGGCATGTCATATCCCTAGCGGCACGGTGGCGCAACGCATGTGGTGCGACCTGCTTGGTGTGTGTACACCCGTGCCCAGCGGCATGTCGACACGGTTGCGCTCGCCGCAGCCTGTGTGGTGCTGTGGTGATGCCGGGGTGGCGGCCAGAGATGGCGCGAGGGTGCAACTTGTTCATCTATTGCTAGTGGTGATGCTTCGTGCGCCGTCTGGTCATACCATTGGTGTTCTTGTGACGAGGCAACAATAGCAATCTCGGTTTTGTGCTAAGATGAGGAACTCACGCCATGACGTGCAATAGCACACTATGCTGACTTGTAGCATGTTGTGGTGGTGTTTTACTCGTATAGTACCATATCGATCGCATGTGGTTTCTAACTATATACTGGATGATAATCATTCTAACTCTATCTATTAAATTACATGTCAACAGATGGTATCCGTTAAATCAAACTAAATTGGTCTTAAAAATATGAAGTGGCAGATAGAAATATAGATTCATTCGGAAACGAGAGAGCACGCAAAAAGCAATTGAAGGAACCGAAGCTGATGGCCCAAATAAAGCCGAACAATGGGCCGGCTCACTAGGTTCCCAAAGTTTTGCTCACCGTTGACGATTTAAAGAAACCGAAGGACAGGTGCTGGCCCGACCAGGCACCCACGTGGCGACGCAAACCACCGTCATCGAGCGAGCGAGCGCGAGCCCCCGCGCGATTCGGCGAGCGAAACCGCAGGACGCGCCGGAGCCCTAGCTAACGAGCGCGGCCATGGGGAAGTCGGAGGCGAGACCCAAGGAACACGGCGGCGGCGGAAGCGGAAGCCTCGGGTAAGAGAACCGCACGCCCCGTTCTCCTGGCGAGGTTCCGCGCGATCTCGATCTGGATGTCTGATTGGTTGGGGTTCGGTTTTTTGGGTTTGCAGGAAGATCTTCGTCGGAGGGCTCCCCCGCGACACCACACCCGGTAACTCGCTTGGTTCCTTCCTTTTTATGTTGTTCGTGTGCGGTGATTGTTGTGCCTTTGCGTTGGATCTGGTGATCTGCTCGCGATTCGTTCAGTCGTATGGTGTTGCGATCGGTATTTAGGTTTGTGGTGGTTTTTACTGGATTTCTGCGGTTCTGTGCGTTGGTATGTTGGTTAACTAGTTTGTGGGTAGATGGGAAGTTTCGGTGATGTCGGTATGAACTTTGCATTGTGTCGTGATTAATGTGAGGTACTGAGATATGCCTGGAGCATGTCGGCCCAAAGAGAAATTTTGTGACGCTATACTGTGATTGCTGGTCTCTTTGATATCTTAACGAATTTCAACTGATAATACTAACCGGCTTAAATTTTCGTAGCAATGCCGATTTTGTGTGGTTGTATTCTGATCCTTTGGAGTCTCCCGCATGCATATCACATAACTCTGTATTTTACAAATACAATAAAAAAAACATTTGTTGATTCATGAGAGATAACTCTGTTTATGTGACTTCTGTAAAATATACTCTGCCTAGTTATCTTTACAACCAAGGGGATGTTGTTTGTACGTAATAATGAGGGTTAGCGGTTTACAATTGATCTATGGGGAATAATTCCTAGAATGCATGGTGAACTAGCCCATCCATCAGTAGCACTATTATTGAATCAAATCAATTGTGTGTGGTTCTCGACCAATCTGATTTCTGTAGTAATGTTTATGAATACTACCCAATTACATGATTAATAGATTCTCGTGGTAGTTTTATTTTTGTAGTACTAATTTAGTTCCTGCAATTTATGATGACAGCCACATTTCTGAAGCATTTTGGCCAGTATGGAGAAATAGTTGATTCAGTGATAATGAAAGATAAGCACACGTCTCAGCCAAGGGGTTTTGGCTTTATTACATATTCTAACCCTGCTGTTGTTGATAAACTGATGGAGGACATCCATGTCATCAATGGAAAGGAAGTAAGTTTCATTCTCAGTATACTACTTAGAACTGCTGTTTCCCAATTGTTAAGCAGTTCTTCACTTGAGGTCCTATAGCTGTAGTGTTAATGCCTACACTTTCTGCATGTATCTTCCGTATTCCCACTCTAGAGGCCTTGTTTAGTATTCATGTCTGTTGTTTATTGATTACTAGCAAATTACCCATGCTTTGCTATGGATAAAAAATATATGACCAGCTGCTAGAGATTTTCTAGGGAGGTGTTTAAGTTACTTTGTTTTGGAGGAGCTATATTGTGTTTCAGTCAGTTAGTTTGTTGTTTTCTGTTAAGAGAGTTTTTTTTAGGGAGGTGGGAGGTGTGGATGAATCACCACCGCCACCAACTCCCATTTATTAAGTAGCAAAGGTAAAAGCTTGATCTTCTGATATAGCATTTGCCGTTGTATGTTAGTTTATGTAACCATATGTTGTTGAACTTTGAGTTTAAACCTTGTGATACTGCCTGCATTTGCAATTTTGCATAGGCTGTTTAGTTTTAATTTGGATGGTTACAGGGATTTTGCAGTGCATGGATTTTTCTTGTTGTCTTCCTGCAAAATTTTAACTGACCATGAGTCCTCCATCTATATTGATCTTTTAATCACTTGCTTCATTAGTTCAAGCTTCAAGCACTTGGCATGTTAATGTCTACTGCTTTTCACAGCTGGATTTGTAAATAATTGGTGTTTCTGGACCTACTTAATATCACTTTTATCCATCTGATAGTTTGCTCATGTTTCTTTAATTGATGGTGTTTTCTGGTCCTATTAGTATCACTTTTTGTCAGTCTGTTAGTTTGCTCGGGTTTTCTTGATGAAGTATGGGAAAATATGTTTTAACATTCCTCCACTGTCCTTTTGATTGAAGTTTCCCTTTTTGCCATGAGTCATGCATTGCCATTTTTAGATGCCTGTTAGATTCGTTGTTGCTTTATAATCTTTGCTACTTTGTTCTGTTTTGTTCTGAGCTTGAGTACCATGCCTTTGAGGTCATTCCTCTGCTCGTGTTACAGCTTCCAACCCACATGTTCACAACCGAAAATTACTTAGTAGGCTTGCCTTTTGTTATTTCCAGGTTGAGATTAAGAGAACCATTCCAAAAGATGCTATGCAATCTAACCCTAAGGATTTCAAAACAAAAAAGATATTTGTTGGTGGGCTTCCCCCAACACTCACAGAAGGTATTATCATTATGGAAGTTATTGCCTGCTTCCTTATACATTGATTTTGATTCGATGGCCCTTCTGTATGTTTGATTGCTCAGATGATTTCAAGAATTTCTTTGAAAAACATGGAGCTGTGGTTGACCACCAGATTATGTGTGATCATCAAACAAGACGCTCTCGAGGCTTTGGATTTGTAGTTTTTGGTTCTGAGCAGGTTGTAGATGATTTGTTAGCAAATGGGAATATGATTGATCTTGCTGGTTCAAAGGTGAGTCTTGTGCATTTCATAACAGTGATGTCGCAAATTGTTAGCACTTCCACTGTATACTTACGGTTCAAAACGTGTAAACCTAATGTCTACCAAAAGAAATGCATTCTTCTGTTCAAATCAACAACTGTGCTAACGTCATGGACCATCATGCTTTCAGATCTTTGGTAGCAAGGACCTATAGGTTTATATTTGATAGTACTTAGGTCATTTGCTTTGTTTGTAGGTGGAGATCAAGAAAGCAGAACCAAAGAAATCCTCAAATCCACCACCATCAGCTGGTAGTAATTCTAGATCAGCATATGGTAGGGATTCTAGGGACCATCCTTCTGGGGATGACTATGGTGGATTTGCTGGTGCTTATAGCAGCTACAACAGTGGTGGATTTGGTCCTTATAGGAACCATGGAGGTTTTGGTGGTAGTCTCAGTGGTCACGGTGGGGTAGGTGATTACCATGGTCGATACGGTCGTTACTATGCAGGATTAGGAGGCCATGAAGGCATGTCTTCCTTTGGTTATTCTAGCCGCTTTAGGTCATATGGAGGAGGTTTTGACGGAGTTTATGCTGGGGGGAACTTAAGTGGCTACAGGCGTGGTGGTGATGAGAGCTTTGGTGGCCCTACTAGTTCTAGCTTTGGTGATGCTATGTATGGTGGTGGGCCATATGATCCTGCAATAGGTGGTTATGGGCCGGGTAGCACACTTGACATGAATAGGGGAAGTTTGGCGGTGGTTCAGGACGATACCACCCATATGGTTGATAGGAAGGCCTTACAGATTGAGCCCAGCATATCTTGTGCTTTTAGGTGACTGTCAGTTTGGGGCACTTAGTATGCTAGAATCCTGTGAAGTTGGAACCCACCTTAATATTCTGTAAATGTTTGCTAGTTCGTCTGAGATTTAGCTTTTATCAGATATATCGTGTAGTGATCCAGAGTCCTGACTAGACATTGTATTGACGGTGTTGTTTGGATGGTATAGAACTATGGTACTTGTGATAGCTTAAAAGTTACTCTGTATGCTTTTCTCTGGGAGCACAATAACAATTGTGTAGCACATTAGGTCTTAGGAGGGCCAACCTCCATTACTCTGCCTCCAACCTTGTAGTTGATTTCGTTCATTTGACAGATCCTTTGAGATCATGGCCTCTCAACTTTGTATTGCAGTTCTTTTGGGCTTTTTTCAGGGCTTACTTGGACCCTCCAAACATCGTATTCCCGGTTCAGGAGTGGCATTTTCCTAATTTGCATCCGTCCGGATTTTTTTTTGCATGTGTGTTTTAAGATCTCAAAAAAGTCATGAATAGAACATGTTGGAGTACGTGACAAAATGCATATGTCTCCAGATTCATATGGGTGCACCAAATTCGTGTTTAGTGATTTTCACTTTGCTCGTTGTATGGGGAGCATTGCTGAGTGCTACAATTTCACCGCAGAAATCCATCTGTCAAATCTTAAAGCACAGCTAACGTGCAAGTAGCTCCATTTCACTCTTGATTATTATTTTTTAAGCAAAACAGGATGATAACCTACATGAAAAATGACTGATTAAGACTCGTTTTGGCATGCGGAAGCATTGCAAGGAAGTCGTTGGAGGCTCCCCAATCAATCTGCAGATAGGACCAGCAACGGACACTGGATTGACAATTCAGAAATAAATGGCACAAATCCTCTTCAACATGGCAACACAGTTGTACCCAGTGGGGAGGTGCATGTGCCGGTGCTTTAACATGGCTCTGGTGTTGAGGCGATCACCATAATCAATCACGCAAAGTCTTTGTGTTTCTGTATGCATTTGCTGCACCATATCCAGAAAAAAGGCTTGGGCACTTGGATATGTTTGAAGACCAGCCGATAAAACTTACTAGAGGTGTAGATATCAGAGCCCCAAAGATATAACCAGTTCTCCTGCGGCAGTAAGTGAATGTCTGTCTGCTGTACCAAGTCACATAAACTTAGGTATTCCTCATAGGCTACTGCAGAAAGAGGCAGGTGGAAAAGTTTCGACAACTGCGGGAGTCGTACATACTTCACGGACAGTCTCATAGTAATTTTGAAAAGGAAAAGAGGTGAGGAAACTTTTGCCGTGGACATTGCCCATTCCAAAATCCTCCTAAAAGAGAGCTGATTGACCATTGCCAAACGTGCATGATGCAATATCTCGAAAAACATTAGTGAGTTTAAGAAAATCCTTCCACCAAAATGACCCGACTACTTTCTGACTATGAGGAGTGCCCCATTCATAATAAGTTTGCCTAACAAGCTCAACCCAGTGTACATCAGCCCTATTATAAAAACTTGTGAAGGCTCTTGGCTAGGAGGGCCTAATTTTGCAATGTCAAATTAATAATGTCCGAGCCTCCTTTTCTCTCTGGCTTACAAACCATGTCCCAAGTGACAAGTGATTTCCTAGCTACATTATCCTTGCACCCACTCCACAAGTAGTGTCTGCTGGCACGATCAAGACACGCGACGACAGCGGGAGGAATTTCCAGTGTACACATATAGAAAGTAGGTAGTGAAGACAGCATCGAGTTCACCGGCTGTAATTTGCCCCACAAGAAAGAAAAGCAGAAGCAACACACAAGCATCTCTCCACTCTAGTGAGAAGTGGGGAGAAATTATGAACTCTTGGCTTGGTCGTACCCAAGGGGAGGCCTAGATAAGTAAAAAGGGCCCTAATGCGCAACCAAGAGCCTGCATGAGCGAACCAATCTTGTGGTCCGGCACATTGAGTGGCACTAGCATGGACTTGGCAAAATTTACCTGCAGTCCCGTTGAGAGGGCAAACTGATGCAAAACTCTTTCAAATAAACAAGCCGCACTGCAAAGGCCAGCATGATAAGCAACATGTCATCGGTATACTAGACAATAGGGTAATCCATGTCCCCATATTGAGGTAATGGGAGGCCAAGGAAGCCTGGTTGATGAGCATTATTGATGACAGATTGTAAGAGATCTACAGCTTACACAAAAAGGAGGGGGAGAGGGGCGTTTGCCTTGGAATTTCTTGCCCGACACTCCATTTAAGAGAATAGAGGAAGTACCGGATGCCAAATTTTTTGATACCCAAGCTATCCATTTGTTAGTAAAACCTTTTTGTCGAAGAATCTGAATGATGGCAATGTGCTCAACGGTGTCAAAAAGCCTTTTCAAAATCAAGTTCCAAAATAACTATCTCTTGCTTAGATTATTGGTACCGATGGAGATACTCAAAAGCTCACGCAAAACAGTCTTGAATTGTCCTTAACTTGATGAAACCATATTGATTGATGTGCACACATTTGAGAATGAGCTGTTGAAGTTTATCACCCCTAATTTTGATAGGAATTTCAACCAAATGTTGATGAGGGATGTAGGCCGATAGTCATTAACTGCGTCAGGCGATTGCTTCTTGGGGACCAAGGTGATGAAAGAATTATTAACGCTTTGAAGTTTTACTTTTTCATCATAGAAATCATTACATAATTGATGGAAGTCTTGACTCACAATTGACCAACACTTCTTCAACAAATTGTTGAATCCATCCGGACCTAATGCTTTATCACTCGGCATGCAGCTTACAACCTTGTCAATCTCTTCTTCGCTGAAAGGCTCGGTTAAACTTGTTAATCCCTCAATGCAGGGGAGTAAGTGGGCAAGATCAAATTGCATTTCCTGCTGAACAAAGACCCCATCCTGCCTTGATAACAAGTCCAGAGGGCAGCGGCCTTGGCATGTTGCTCAGTGAGTTGCCGCCCATCTGCCATTTCAATCATAGAGATAGTATTTCGTCGATACCTTTCTATGGCCACTGCATGAAAATATTTAGTGTTTTCCTCCCCGAGCGTAACCCAACAGATAGTACACCGCTTCTTCCAATAGAGATGATGCGCGTGGAGAAGACCTTCCAGGTGATCGACTGCAGCATGTGATGAGCCATTTGCACCGAGACAAACCTTTGCTCCACCGCTTAAGACCCTAGCGCAAGCTCTTAAACCTTTGCAATAAAATGTTAGAGATGCTCTGGCTCCGGCACTTAATGTTCGAGTGAGAGGTAACACAATCCATAAACCCTGTTTGGGAGATCCAAAAGTCTTCAAAGTGAAACACTGCTGACTTGGAAATATATGTTTGAATTCTAACAACACAATGCACATGGTCGGAAGTTGGTCTAGCCTGAGGGTTTACCATGGTGTTGGGAAAAGCACTTGACCAATGAACTGAGGTAAGAAACCATTCCAACTGTTCTAGAAGTGGGTCATCCTGCATATTCGATCATGTGTACGCACGACCTTTAATTCAATTAAGCCTAAATGACTTATTATTTCATTGAACAACATCATATCATTAACGTCCCTCCCTCCCCCCCTCCCCCCGGGCTTGTTGCGGTTTTCAGATGAGAATGGAGTTAAAATCTCCCATAATTACGCATTGTTCATCAGAGCCACTGAATAAATCTATCACGTTCAGGCCTTGGCAAGGGCCATACACGGAGACAAGGGTCCAAGAGTGAAGATCATGGCAGGAAGTAAAATTTATCACAACAACAGAACGTGCTAGTTCAACAAGCTGCCCCCAGAAAGGGCACTACTCCAAATGACAAGAATCCCGCCAGAGTTACCAACAGAGGGACGAAAGACAAAATTGTCAAATCTTCTTGGACCAAAGGATCTAATGATTTCACCTGTTGATTGGTGCTTCAGGCTCAGTTCTTTTCGGCTTCTCCAGGGGCTTCTCCCAGAAGCTGCCCTCTCCCAGCTTCTCCCAGAAGCCGCCCCCTCAAATTCATCGGGGCTTCTAATTTAGATACTCTATGTACTTGTGAAAAAAAAAGTACATTTGTGTTCTTCACAATAAAGACAAATGATAAAGAGCTAATACATCAATTACATATGTGTACCTTTTTTAAAATCTAGAAGACATATTTTTGCACTGAAATCTGCAAATAAAATAGTATCCCTACGTATTGATTTGTGACTTTTTTCTGAATCTTTCGAAAGGACTAAATGTTTTTCTGGTCTGGGAGCTGGTGGGCTAGCAATTACCGCCTAGCGGCATAGAAGCATCTCCCAATACTAGAAACTTTTCTTCCCTAGGAAAATATACGACGATATTCACAACAATGTGCCTTCGCATATACACAATTACATACTAACATATGTTTGTTAACTTCTGATCATTTATAATCTGAAGAGCTACATCGCTAACCATCCTAGATGACCAGATACGGCCGCTTACTGCACGGGGCACCCCGGAGCACTGACTCCCGGCGCCGTGGGGCAACGTGCCAAGGCGCAGTGATCATCGACCTGCAGCCCCCACCAGCTCACCCCGCTGACGCCCCCCGACTGCAGCACGGCGTACGACACGATCCCCATGAACGCGACGCCGGCGTCGAGGCCCGCCGACAGCACGTAGTTGTGCCGCGCCCACCACCCTTTGTACCGCCGGTACACGACGTGGTTGAAGGCGAGCCCGACGGCGCCCCACATGAGGTAGTTCACGGACCGCGCCGGCGGCATCATCCCCGTGGCGCTCAGCAGCACCGGCATGTTGACGAGCCGGATCCAGGTGCTGCCCGGGAACGCCCGGGACAGCGCCCAGACGGGCACCGGCGCCAGCGCGCCGGCGAGGAAGAAGTAGTTCATCCCGGCGTAGCGCCCGAGGCGGCCGAACATGCGCGCCGGTCCCACCACGCCCCAGATGATGGACGCGTTGAAGAAGACGTCGTCGCCGGGGCACGTCCACGGGCTCCCCTCCGGCAGCTTCGCCGGATCGCAGATGTGGCTCACGCTCTCTAGCAGCCACCACGACGTGCCGAAGTACACCGACGACGCCAACACCGTCCCTACAAGCTACACATAAAAACGGCCGTAACTAAATTCACGTCCTGGTCTCGGAGACTTAACAATGATCAGTCTGATCATCAATGGATCGGATCGACTCACCTGGACGACGAACATGGAGCGCGGCGGGATCTTCATGTAGTGTCCGAGCTTGAAGTCCTGCAGGAACATGATCGCCTGGGACATGCTGATGTATCCGTACGTCTTGAACGCAACGTTGGCCAGCGGCCTCCCCGGGTACAGGTAACCGATGATCAACTCGGTCATCACGTTCAGCCCAGGTTGCTGCATGCTCAAAAAAAAATCAGCGCAAATGTAATGCCACAACGTCACCTGACGATCGATTCTGACCATGAACGGAGAACAAAAATTCGTTTGGCGTTTTTACCTGGTTCGTCGTGGCGGTTATTATGCCGATGGGGAGCGTGAAGAAGAATGCCAGGCCGGCCGCCAGGAGCACGCCCCAGTAAGGGAGCTGCAGCTGCTGGCCGAAGCCGTCGCAGGTGAATATGGAGGCGCCGAGCACGAGCACCAGCATCACCTGGAACCACCACTGCGGCACCGCCGCGTAGTTCTTCTTCATCAGCCTCGTGTGCACGTCGCCGGTCTGCCCGCACACCGTCGCCTTCGTCTGCCTCCATATCGATCTACCAACAAACAATTCTCATAAACTCTCCATGATTTGCAACAAGATTAGCAATATGTTTGAGAAATATCTGTGACTCGCTGCTACCTGCCGTGGAAGAGGGCGACATGGGACAGAGTGGCAGCCAGCGTGGCGAAGCTGAGGCCGTAGGTGAAGGCGAAGAAGACGCTGAGGTTGATCTGGCCGGCTCCGTCGTAACCGGCCTGGCTGAACTTGAACGTCGCCGGGTCAAGGACCCGGTTCACGTCGTACCGGCTGCCGTTGGCCATGAAAACATGAGAAGAAATGATGGGGAAGCGCCTGGCCTCGTACGCGTTGGTCCAGTACGCGATGGGCACGACCACGTACGCGACGAGGAAGAACCCGGCCATGACGTTCATGATGGCGAACGCCGGCGTGGACAGCGGCGTACCGAGGAACCCGGCCACGGTGGCCCAGTCCAGACCGAAGGACCCGACGCCGAGCCCGTAGGCGCCGGAGCCAATCTGCTGCGCGGTGACGGAGCCCTTCCACACCAGGCAGGCCACGGAGATGGTGGAGATGCTCGGGAAGAGGTAGTTGGGCACGATGTAGTAGGCGAAGCTCGTGATCAGCACGGCGAGGAAGAACTGCAGCCTCGTGCTCCCTCCCTTCGGCCTCTTCTCCTTCTCATGCAGAGCCCTGAAGAGTGAGACCTGCACCAGGTTTGATGGCCACCACATGTAGGGGGAGTCCACAAGGAACTTTCTGAAAAGGCCAGCCCAGCCATACCCCATCAGCTACAAACGCATCAACAAATGACAGTGTCAGAAGAAACATGAACTGAAAATTAGTGGTGCTAAACAGTAATGATTGTTTGAAGTTACTGAGAGAAAGTTCAGATGTTTAATCAGTAATCACCTGTGTGGTTTGAGTGAGAAGCATGGCGGCGAGGGGGTGGATGTCCCGGTGGTAGAAGGCCTTGACGATGGTGATGATGCTGACGGCATAGACGGAGTTGGAACCGGTGTTTGCGAAGATGGTGATGAGGACGTGCTCCTTGAGGTTGAAGGGCCCCGGGTTCAGCGAGAAGGACCACCTCGTGCCCTTGACTCCAACGATATTGGGAGGAAGGTAGGCGGCCATGAGCTTGCCAAGCGGCAGGACGACGATCTGCACCGAGAGGGAGGAGACGTAGAGGGGGTTCTGCCGGTAGCCGAAGAACTGGTTGGAGAACGCCAGGAGAGCGCATGAGCTGAGCCCGAGAAACCATGTCCTGAACGTCAGGGCCGGCAATGCCGGGTCGTCGGTTATCGGCACGGTCAGCCGGACCTCCTCGATGGGGCAGTCGTCTTCTTCATCTGCACAAGCAGAACTGCAGTGAAAAAAGGAAACTCACACTGGAAAAACAGGGAGAGAGAGAGAATCTCATGACTGAAACAAAGAGATCCTTTTGTTTTTGCAGCTTTGCACTAAGAATTGGTCAGATTGTTGTCAATAACTAGGCAGGAAAACCCACCTTCTTTTTCATCTCTGGCATCTGGCCTTGAATTCTGAATCTCCAAGTTGCTGAGCTCAAGTTGTGGTGGTTCCTCCATTGCAGTACTCCTTGCCAACCTTCCACCCAAGTTTGGCTGTTTATAAGCTTTATTTGGATGGATCACTTTACAAAATGCACCACAAGAACAGGATTAGAGGCTGTATTGGTGGCTAGTAGTTCCTGCCAACTAACAACAACTAGAAAGGTTAAGCAGTTGTTTTCATCTTCTTATGCTGCAAATAAATGTGGGTGACACACAACAGGGTGCTCACCTAACAAAACTTCCTCTCCAGATCTTTGGTTCCCTCTCACAGCATCTATTTAACATAGCCAGTTCACAGTTGTGAAGGAATGGCTAGCTCATCTATATATGTGGAACAAAAAGGTTAACATTGGCAAAGTGCTCCTGAAGAAACTGCATAGGAATGGTAGTATATGCTTGTCTCTAACACGTTATAGTACCTGATTTTAACGTTTGAGTACATCAAGAACTATATATCCAGGTCTGCGTCTGTGTGGAACTCAGCTCTGAGATGCTATATTTAGGATCAGTGCAAGTTTTTGCTAGCTTAGCCCCACCCCTGAAGATCATAGTGTCTAGTCTTATCTTCTTCATTTTTTCTCCTTTATTTCCTCCAGAAACGGATTAGTACCTATTCTTATCGATATATGTGGTACATGGTTTTCACTATGAGTGTAGCATACTCTTAGCAAATCTGAATAGATTTTGCTTTTAACAGGGTGCAAATCTAAACTAGCTTATGTAAAGAAAATTATGGACCACCAACATTTTTTTAAAGGCGACTTTTGACCGTAATATAATATATATAGTATGGTTACTTGCGTTATATTTCCACCATCGTTTTGCAGTATAAACCTCGAGCATGATTCGCATTACATACCGCCAATAAGTTATTAAGAGCATGTCACTTTGTACATGAGAAACTGTGCCTCAGGTGCAATAGTGGGCGCACCGAGGTTCAAATATTACTTCCACCTTAATTTCGAAATTTTGATAAAAGAATAAGTCCATTACTTCTGCCACTAAAGCAAACAGAAATAGGAGACAGCCTTATCGAAAAACATAGTACGAGAGCGATCGGCACCACATATTGCCAATTCATCATTTGCTCGTGCCGTCCCAAATACAGCGTCCTTGCATTGACTGACCGCGTTCGATTGGTCGATCGATCGCTGCTTTTCGCTTGTGCAAGGAAGAATCTTAATTAGATTTGTTGCATCTTCCTCTAACCAAGATCAAACATTGATTAATTAACCTGGCCCCATCAGAGATGGTTAGAGCTTAGTGAGTGCACGTCGATGTGGTCGTTAACATCCGGCAGGAAAAATTGAAGATTTCTCAACAGATTTGTACGAGAAATTTATGGGTTAGAGCTACGGGACCATTCACTTTTATCATACCTAAAGGACACAGTCCGGCTTAGAGCTTGCTACATAAAGAACGTATAAGTCAACTAGCCAAGCCAAGGTACCTGGAACCGGATCATGAAAATTCTAGGTATCTATTGGGTTGGTGGTTCAGTTTTCATTGTATTGAAAAATTCAGGACTAGAGGATCACATGCCATGTGCAACGGATATACATGTCATGTCTGATTACTTTGCTAATCTGAGCTGAAAGTAGATAGTTGCATAGATCTATGTTGTAGATATATTAGTATGATAGTATCGTTGATATGTGTATGAGCACATTCTTTTTGCAGCAAAACACTAAGAAGCTAGCTAGCCAGCTACCATGGATGGATCATATAGAAGAACTCATCGGAGGCCTGTCCAATTGCTGAGTCCTAAACTCCTATGGGCCTCTTTGATTCAAAAATATTTTATAGGAATTTAGAAGATTATGTCCTTAGGAAGTTTTTCTTAGGAAGTTTTACAAGAGCCTTTCATTTCAGAATGCAAATTAAACAAAGTAGACTTTTTCCACTCATGTTCGTTCCCACCTATATACGAAATGTGTCTTCCCCACTTCAAAAAGTTGTGAATAGTTTTATAAAAATTCAGGGATATACATTATTCTATAACATATACACTTTCAAAAAAATATGATCACATACGTCCTCTGCAAAAAAAAAGGTAATTTGGTGCAATTTGAATAGTGAATACTATACTATTGAAACTGTATTTTTTTGGTGCACATGATGCATATCTGCTCACCTTTTTCACCAAAATTTGCAAGAGTAATTGTTCTAGTATATTGTCCAACCGTGGTCTTTTTCAAAAAAGTCCACAACCTTTTGGAGTGGAAAAAACACTTTGGACGTAGGGTATAAGCATTTTTGGCAAATTAAAGCTCAACATATTTACGTGGAAAAAAAACACTCAACATATTTGTCAGCGGCAATGTGTACATTTATGGCTCGAATAATGCAACACGAGATTGACCCACTCACTGTCAGTGAACTACATATACAGCACGAGCATTAAGAACGATAAATACGTAGAGTTCGTTGCCGACCACTTCAAGTTTTACATTCTTTTCTCGGTGCCCTGGCCTGGATCTAAACTTCTGAAGAACGAAAAAGATGGTTTTGAGATGGCGAGTGGCGGAGTCACATGATTTCTGAAACCAGTCTTGAAGAACAGTGATTGCAAAAGAACAATGTACTATAACGGCAGCCCATAGTTTCGAGGACGGGCACAGCACAGCCTTTGAATCGATCCATCTTGGGGTGTTCTACTGCCATAGCATGTGACGAGCTGAGCAGATCCTTTCAGTATTCAAGACGACCTGTCCCATTGTTCAACACGTGACTCGTTTGAAGTTTTCTTTGCTTGCAGACATCAATGTGGGTCTGCTACCGATCAGTCCACTTGTCATAGAGAAAGATTAACATTGCAAAGCGTAGTAGATGCGTGCCTGTCAGGAACTCACTGTAGTAAACACTGTCCTGTCAGGACCTCTCTCTCTAGTAAGTTGTGTGTTGAATAGTACTTTGTTCAATGTTCATGGTATTGGAGGAGGAGGAGATGTTTAGTGCATGGGGAGCCCATAACAGATAACCTATAGAGCACTGACAAATCAAGTGGAGAAAAAAAGAATTGCAACTTGCATGCCAACATGGTGCTAAACTACTAACGGTCTAATAGTATTCATTTTCAATCCACAATCAAACCAGGATGTTGAGGAAACAACTGGTCTTAAACAAAAGTAAGAGCCCAGGCTAAGCTCATGCGATTCTCAAGTGCCCGTACTTCACTGCAGACTTTGGTGAAGGACTCACATAGTCAAGTAACTCACATGTCACGAGACGAGAGGTTTTCAGAGTTCTTTACAGTTTCAAACAGCAAGCGCTGCAAATTTAATTAACTCACCGGCGGGCGACGGGCCGACCGTGGAAGACTTGGGCTCGGCTGAATGCGTGGTTATCGGTGGATGTTCGGACCTGACGCAGTGCATCTTTTGGTGAAAGAAAGGAAAATTCAAGATGCAGATTGCGTTGGGGCTGTGGAGCTTGGACCGTGCTGGGCCTCGCGGCCGTGCGCTGTTGGGCTGCTCGGTATCTCAGGTGAGCTAGCGCACGACGCCCCGCGCCCGTTTGTAAGCGTTTTCGGTGGGCGGGCTTCCGTGCTCGGGTTTGGTATCGCGTGGGAAGCTCGACCGGGAATATGCGGGTTGGTAATGCTAGGTTTCAGTTGGGCCGAGGAGCAGAGTGGCGTCGCCAAAGCTAGCGCACCTCCGGAGCATGCTATAGGCTGTGGCCCGAAGGCGCAGAACGCACGACTGGAATAGTCACGTCAACACTTTTTAAGGCAATTCTGAAATTTTGAAATGGACATTGTCACGACCCTATTTTCGGAGCCGCAAGACATGTCCACAATTACCCAGGAGTTTCTCAATTACGGATGAAGAGCAGATATATTGCCAACATAGCGTTTAAACATTCAAACTTTATTACAAAACTGAAAAATATGCTTAACAGCAGTTAATTACACAGCGGGCTGGGGCGTCTGAGCCAAAGTTTATATTACAAGCAAAATGTACCTCTACCACAGACGCCTCGAGTGCAGATAAGAACTAAAATTCACACTCATCTCCATCGAAGTACTCTTCATCGAATGAGCCTTCTTTGTTTTCCTGTACATCTGTGATGATTGGTGAAGTAATGAGTACATGACGTACTCAGCAAGCCACATTAGGAAAGTGTGCTACTTAACTACATGCTATGGATTTCAAGGAAGGGTATACAGTTTATCATTTGGTGGATGCATAATCCTAGTCTCCACCTTAGTAAATTAAACCTCTTCGGTAAAACATTTCAACTACAAGTCGTTATATTTTAGTAACCCTGCCGGGTCAACGTTAAATTTAACTAAACATCATCAAGTTCTACTTATGCCTTGTACCGAGAATCACCTCTAAACACAGCTTCATTAACCCGAAGCACGACGTATTCGAATACCTTTTGATTTAACTCTGCAGAGCGGTTCAGCTTTACCCACATGGTACCCATACCTCTTAATGTCACTGCAGTTATACACACGCCCATCGGTGTGTCGACAGAGGTAGGTTACCAAGGCTTTTTATCTGCTCTATCTTTTGAAGTTTCTACCCAGAAACACTACATCACTCGCTCTCCTGGGAGCCGACGGGCCAGTGTCAACTTCGCGATCCAGGAGCCAGGTGAGTTCCAATTATGATTTCCCAATAAATGGCCTATCACCTCATCCGCTTCTGCGGGCCTTCCAGAGAAGTGGAGCGGCAAGCTAGCTGTAGTTGTTCAGCAGGTAGAGCAGATTTACTAGGCCAGACTCGACAAGTCGAACATGTGGTTGAGCGGTTCTATGTTCATTACTAAGCACAAGGGTCTTGTCCTTAACTGCTCCGAGTAAGGCAATCCACCCGATTACCCTTACTCCACGGGAGGGGTATGGCTACACAATCAACACATGAAGGGCCTCATCTTCTCTGTCCCCAACAGTCGGTAATTTCTCTTTTAAAAGCACATACTCTAGGTTTTGAACTAGGGTTACCAATATTCCTAAATATTTTCTAGCCTAACATCTAATGCCGGTGAAGGATACTGATACGATTCATATTTATCCTAAGTTTATCAAGGTGAATATGGCCTACAAAAATTAACTGGTCTGTGGGGTGGTAGGTGATAACTACACAATCATGTCATTCAAAGATAGCACACATGAAATTAACATGCGAAAAATAATAACTAGACTAGTAGTACAGTAAATAGCATGGCATGTGGGTTCAACATGAACAAGAAGTGTGACTTGCCTACTGCACCAGGATCTGTTGGATCGAAGTTCTTCAGGAAGTCCTTCGCCGTCAAGATCTTTGCCCAGCGTCAGATCATCACTATCATTTCCTAGTTGCAAAAAGATCCAAGCACACACAAACATATATATAAGTCCGGGCTCGATGAATGCGAACTGGGAGCAAAATGTAAAATAATTTGAAAATAATGCTAAAAATAGGAAGTGGGGTGTGAGGTTGGAATCGGGATGTTGAAAGGATGAAAGAAGATATGGAATGTGGGTTAGGGTGTCGGAAGGAGATCAGGATATATGGAATGTGAGAGGTTTTTATGGTTGTCGGGTGTTAAAAAGTGAAAATTTGGATTAACGGGGTGAAAAATTGGAACCGTGTCGTCGAGACGATCGAAACGGTATATAATAGTGTTTTTAGGGTTTCCCGTCGGGCCCGTGTGGCGTACCCGGTTTTAAAGCCGGATAAGCCCTTGTGTTTACTGTACCAGTCCCTGGATCAGTAGCCAGTACACACAAGTTAACCTGTATGTCATTGCACATATTAGAGTATTAATTAAATAAAGACCGTCTAAGCCAAAGGTATTGCATCTGTAGCCCAACGGCTAAAAACTTGCAGCGAAAATTCAAACGGTGATGTGGCCCACCAGTATGCCATACCCGACAGGCAACTGACTGGGGTTATGCCCTAGTCCTCGCGTATGCTTTCTTTGTCTTCAAACCGTCGTCTCCTTCATCTAGCCAAATCAACAAGCCAGGTGAGTAAATTGAATGTACTCGCAAGCTCCCCTTCAGGGTGAATATCACAGATATATGCATGCACAGGAGAATCAATAAAGAGGCTCTAACTTATGTTTCATAATTGTGCGGAAAAGTAAGTTTTCATCCAAAATAATTAAGTAGATGATAAGAGCTTATTTTCAAAAACAACATCATCCCTGCCGAGTCATACCAATCAATCATAATAGCATTCCTGCAAATTCGGCCGTCCACCACGGGAGCGGCCATTTACTTTCAATAGATAGTCGTTCCTACTCTCAGGTAGAACGACGTCCAATAATACCACCTTTCACCTCAGATAGTCGTTCTTATGTCTTGGGTGAATGGCGTCCCACTCATAACCTCGCATCGCATGAGGCACTCACATCTTACTCTGCAAGCTCATCAAACCAATTGCGTCCTTAAACCCATGTCCCACTTTTCAAAAACATTGACTAACCCGTGTGTGGCCTTACCAGGCTGTCCATGACCGAGGACACGGCTATTCGAATAGGTTTTAACACTCTGCGGAGGTTGTACGGCTTTACCCACAAGATGTAAGTCACCCTGGGTACACTTTGCAACGTATACTGTCAGGGATATTACAATGAGACATTTCGCCCATTTCCATACTAGAACTGGACTCGCCAGATGATTCTCCCAACTTTTCTTTTGTCCCGCGGACTCAAAAGAGGAACTCCTCATCTTTGTGTCGAACCTCTACCCACGTAATCACGTGGAGGTCGAACCTCTACCCATGTAATCACGTGGAGGTCCTCTAGAGATGCCAATCTACCTAGCACCCTCTTCCTACTGCCCACGGGTTCAGATACTAGCACTCGACGGGATAATAAGCCAAGTCCTTCCCATAAAGGACATGTGGACGTACGGGGCTGAACCTGGTTTAGCGGCACGGTAGGTTCGGTCCTTAAATGATCCGAGAAAGACTTCACACCTCGTCCGTCGCACGGACCACGAGTGCCACGCTGGGACTTAGCTCGCATATAGAATTTCCTTCCTGCTTTCACCCTTCATTTCTAACCCGGATCCAAATCATCTCCATTTTGCTTTTTATTTGGAAAACATCCCAACCCGTGGATTATACCGTGACCCCATCCTCGGCGGTCACAACGGTCCATCCCCAAGTCATTCTCTTTCGAGGTTAACGGGAATCTTTTCTTTTTGCGAAAAACCTAGTTTTCTCTATGGTGGGACTAAGCCATATATATGTGTATATACTACCTCTAGGTTCTCCGATATTTCTCTTTGGAGTATATAGTCCTTAGGGCAACAAGGAAACTAGGTCGGCCTAGGGTTTCTATCATATCGTTCATAACCGTTACTACATAAAATATAGTTTTTAACATATAGCATGCATGTTTTACAAACAAAATAAATATTTCACAAACATGGAATTCAACATGATCAAAGAAGAAAAGCTTGCCTGGCAGTCTCGACTGGTTCTTAAGCCTTGAACTTGATACGGCAATCGTCCGGACTCCTCCGCACGAAAGTATCGCAACGTCGTGACTACACGTCGGAAAAACACCGAATAAATAACCAAACCGAGCAACTCCAATTAGAACCCAGATGACATGCATGCTAAAAAGGGTTGATGTCATTATGACGAAATATTAAGTATCTTAGTCGAGTTGGGGTTTTACGTTTTTTTTAAAGCAGGACTTTGTATTTATTCTTCAAGTTCTTTTAAGTTTATGAGCACCTCACAACAATGTCCAGAGAGCGATATATATGGAGATCAGGTCGACACTAGATCTTCAAGGTTCTGAGCTCTATGCCATAAGGGAGGAAAAGAAATTCCGAGCGGTGGTTATGTAGCTTGAACTTACGGCTTTCCGCTCGTAAAGGAGTTTAAGTTCTTTGTGTTTAGGCCTTAACGAGGTTCGATATCTTTGGCCTTGTGCAGGTTACAACAATGTGAAGTACTCTGAAGTAATGAGGAACATTTTCGGATGCTTTGGAAGTTAACATATACTGCGTATATGTTTCTAAAGGAAAAGAAAGACTAGCCCCGATTTTAAACCTCACTATTCGGAAGTGAAATATTTTGAATTTTGGAAAAGTGTGAATCAAAAGTTTTAGCAATAATTCTTGGGGTCTAGATCAGGAAAGACTTTTCAAAAACCGGTCTAAAAGTCAGTGAGCCGAGCAAACTAGCGAGAAACTCGGTTCTGACTTAAAACGGAAAGGTTTTTTTTATTCTGCGTCTTCTACGGAGATAGGAGTACTCTTCACCTAATGGAAAGAACAGGGGATTCAGGCCTGGCTTCTCGAGGCGGCCGGTGGCACGCAAGTGCTAAGCAGTGCTGGGACTGGGAATAGCTCGGCTTGCTCGGGGAAATTCGAGCTGCTCCAAGCTTGAGGAAGTGAAGCGCCTGGCTTTTGGGTTCGGTGGCAGAGTGCGGGGGTTAGAAGGGAGCAGAGGATTGAGCCGTGCTCTGGAGGCCCCGGGGCAGCGCGCTTCACTAGCTTTGGTAGGCACTCAGTTTGCTGGAGCCTAGGACCGGCATCGGCGGAACTTACCGACGGCCACTAGATGGCGGATGGAGGCGCGCGCTGGGGGCGACTGCCATGGCGGGCGGCAGTCGGTGCGATCCTGCGGCATCTAGCAGACCTCGCCGGTGGCTCGGGAGAAGGGCCCGACGGCACGCTGTCTCCCGTGGGTGCCTCGACGGAGCTTGCGGCCCAATAGGAGGCGGCGCTCGGACGCCCCTCACCGAAGAGTTCTACGGGGCAGATGAGGGATTCTACTAGAGCGGCGATTGCTGCCTCCGCCGAGGAGGACGGTGGGGAGACCTTGCTGTGGATTGGCGTCTTGGGGATCGATTCCATCGCCGGCGGCATCACCAGCGGGGTGAGCTCGGGTGCGCGGCGTCGCTCCTTCCCGAGCTCCATGGTTGCTCGGTGTCACACCCTGATTTTCAAACTTTGCATACCAGCATGGCATCGCATATTGTTAGGATATTTAGATCATGCATGGGCCCCGTATACACGCACACAACACACACGCACCATATACGGGAATAAACCCTGACGTAAGGACATCTATTAACTCGACGCATACACCATATACGCCGATATGTCAACGGCACCCTGCAGATGAGCAGTCCCAAGCTAAGAAGGATGAGTCCCCGTCGTGCCCCATATATTCCCCACACCTTGCCACGCCCTAGAACCCTAACTCTATACACTGATTCCTTTTTTCCGTATTGAATCCAATTGCGACCGAAAAACCCTAATCGCGTGGCCTAACGCCCTCTGACCCTTCTAAAAATCCTAGAAAAATTTGTGAGACATCCTAATATTATCTTCAACTCAGATATAAAATAGGAATGCCCAGCTCAAAAATATTTACCTATGAAAATAATCAACTATAGGGCAGAAATGCACATTTAACTACAACCCATAGAAATAAATTTCAAAAAATTTCAATAAAATTTTACAATGGTCCTCACACATCTAGGAGTACAAATGTGCAAAAACATGGACACATCCAGTACAAAAATATTTACAAATGGAATTAATAAACTTTAGGGTAAAAATACGTGTTGAATTACAACCTATAAAAATAAGCGTTAGAAAATTTGGGAAAATTTCCACAATAGTCCTCACATCTACAGGAGCACGAATATGTAAAAACATGGGTATATCGTGTTCAGAAATTTGGCATAGTCCTCATCGAACACCTTTGTGCAAAACAATTTCTTGCATGAAAACATGGGCAAACTTTAGTGGACAAAGCCTAAAAATCTGAGGAAGCTCCTTCACTGCCCACTTATCACACCTACTCCCATAACTCCCATTGGCAGCACCACATTTTGTCCTTTCCCTTTTGGACCCTAGTTTTTGGCACTCAATGGCATGCAAGTTCTACATGCGAACTCTGTTTTCTTTCAGTGCCTAACTTCTCTGCTGTCTTGAACACATCCCCAATAAACCCTATGACATGGTTATGCATGGCAAGTCACATCAAAACAGCCTGTGACATTCCATGCCACTCGGGAAGAGCACCGGCAGCACACATTGGCATTCAAGTCACTGAGTCCATACACTATCTCTTCGGTGCCAAACTTCCCTGGAGCTCTCGAGTATGTAGCTGGGTGTCTACTGGCATTGAGGACATGGCCATGCCGCACTGAACATGCCAAGACACGCTGATGCCACTCGTGGACGCGCACCACAGAGCCTGGGCCATGCCACAGTGCACATTAACAACCACACCCGCGCCGCCCGTCGTCTAGAGCACCGGCCGCTATGCCACCACGTGCCATGGCCTCCCTGTGACCTCTCCCGAGCACTGCTCAGCACCAGTGCACCCGGAATCAACCCCATCTTGAGCTCAAGTCATGTCCAGCAGTAGCATTGCCGCTCCCTCTCCATTTTTCCCCTATAAGAAGAGCAGCCGAACTCCTCTTCCTCCACACCTCACTCCCTCCTTCTCTCTCCATTTCTTTTCCCCTCACAGTTGGGCAGCTTGGCCGTAGTCAGATTAGTGGCACTGGTTCACCCGGTTCACTCCTATGCTGCCTGGTTTCTCACAATCTGGCCCCGATTCTGGAGCCTCCTAATTAGTTAGAAACTCTAGTTTAGAATTATTTCCGAGGTTTAATCCCAAACGCCATAGAATAATAAAGATCAAGGTTAGGGCTTTTTCTTTAGGATTTTAAGAATATACCCTGTGTATGCTACTTTTAGAATTTTAGGGCATGAGCTAGGAATTCCCTAGACCACAAGAGTTTAATTTAGTTAGAGTTATAGGTGCAAACCACCAGGAGAGTAAAGTGAACGCATATGCGTGCCTAGTCGACAACCCTCCTCGTATGAAGCAAATTAGGTGACCAGGAAAGTGATTCATTTTTTCCTTTACCTAAAGACCATAGCTTACCAATCTAGCACCCATTTAATCCCCAAGTACAACCTTCTCTGGACGCGGGTATGACTTAGCCTTACGCTTATGAAACTCGGGAGATAAAGTGAGAGCGTGTTGTCCGGAGACCCTAGCTAGGCATGCACAAAATCTAGATGTTTAACGTCCCACCATAGCAATGTCGTCTCCCTTTTAATCATGCATGTCATTGGGGCTTTGCTCTGCTTACTTCTTATTCGATGTTTTTCTGGCGTGTAGTTGACGGAGTGAGATATGTGCGCCAGGAAGACCCGGACTCACCCCCACGTCAGGAACAGGAATAGGAACTGCCAGGCAAGTATTCCCACCTTGAACATGTTGAATCCCATATGTGTGAAACTTAATTATTTTGTTTGCGAACTTTGCATGCTATTTGAGTATCAACGATATTTTATGTTAGACCTAGCTATACCCAGTAGATGCTTATGACCTAAGTCTGGAAATCCGACCCTTGTAACCCTAGACATAATTAGTCGGTTGTCATACGCCCGACAAAATAATAAGGGTATAGGCATTAGCCGTGCTTAGACCAGCTAAAGTTAAAAACCAAATTTTTGATCGGTTTATACAAACTCTTTCGGACATGGGATTAAACCCTCGGATTGCAAATACTTTTTGAGGTGACCATTTGAAATTGATGTTTGCCAAAACCCCAAATAAAATGAAGGATGATTTTGATTCGGGTGAGAATGGTAAGGGCAGGTCGGGGATGTTAGAGTAGCAGGTGGTAGCATGGTTGTCGAGGACGAATATGGAGTCTAGCTCGAATCAACCAAGGACCGAGCCTAAGTGCCACTAAACTAGTTCCACACCGTACGTTTACATGGCCTTTATGGGAAGGACTTGGCTTGTTACCCCGTCTAGTATTAGAGCCTGGACCCGTGAGAAGTAAGGGGAATGTGCTAGGTGGATTTACATCCCTAAAGGATCTCCACGGGACTACGTGGGTAGAGATTTCTTAGTGAGCTCCACGTAGTACGTGGATAGAGGTTCAATATAAAGGTGGAGAGTCCCATTTTTGGTCTACGGGATGCAAAAGTTGGGTTACCCATCTAGCGGGTCCGACTCTAGTATGAAAGCGGGTGAAAGGTCTCGTTGTAATAACTCTACCGATACACCTCGTGAAGTGTATCCGTTAGTGCTCGGCAACAAGGGGGACTTACATCTTGTGGGTAAAGCCGTACAACCTCTGCAGAGTGTTAAAAACTATTCGAATAGCCGCGTCCTTGGTTATGGACATGAACTGGTAAGGCCACACATTGGTTAGACTGAGTTTTGTTTGTGAAAAGTTGGGAAAGGGACTAAGGACGTGGGCATGACATATCCACAGAGTGCAATTTACGCTACGCGACTGGTAGCAAGAAATTGCAGAAGAAAGAGGATAGCCGTACTACCCGGGGTAGTGCGGGCTGGAGCCAAGAGTTAAGCAGTGATAGGCGGAGCTATCACTTTGGGGCGAGAAATGGAGGTAGCGGAGTCTACCTCGAGTGATGTTTTGAAGTTCTAGTTTTCAAAACTGCTTTTGAATCTACTACTCTCATATTTAAATTGAAAACTTACCTTTTCGCACAACATGCAACTTAGAATAGTGCTGATCCTTTGGATTACTCCTTGCATGAAATATAGCCGTATTATTCTCCTGTGAGAACTGCTTGCGAGTATATTCAATGTACTCATCTGGCTTGTTGATATGGCCAGCCGAAGAAGAATATTGCTCCGACGATGACGACAGTGACTACGAGGGCTAGGGCGTTACCCCAGTCAGTTGCCTGTGGTTCGGCATATTGATGGGCGACTACCATGTGCTTCTTTTCCGCTGCGGTTTCAATTTGGCCAATAGGCCCAGTTTGTATGAATTAAGACCATAATGGCTATTTGTGTAATAAAGAACTCGGTATTGTATGACGATGTTATTAAATGCTTGTGTGTACTAGCCACTGATCATGGGACTATTACGATTAAAACACAAGGGTTTAGTCGGCTTAAAAACCGGTACGCCACACTCGGCGCGAGTGCGGGATTGCGACGGCCACTGCTACCGGTGTGAAGTGGTGGAGCAGATACTGGAGCTCAGCTGCGGTCCCAGGAGGTCCCGGTGCAGAGCATCGTGGCGAGGATGGAAGAAGACATGGGCTTGGGGAAGAAAAAGCTGGCTGGGAGCGGAGAGAGTTCGGGAAACAATGTGTGGCAATTCAGCCCTGAGGTGACCCGAGTAGGAAGGAGTGAGGGAGAGCTCGTGGTAGAGTTAACAGGGGAGATGGACTCGGTTTAAGGAGTGCAGAGGGGAAAAGCAAGGGGAGAAGGGCTCGGAAGAACGATGGGGTTCTCGGGTACGAGTGAAGGGAGAGCAGGGAGCTGCTTGGGCCCGGTGGTCAAGTAGCAGGGAAGAATTGAGCTCTGGCTTAGCTTAGAAGGGGGAACGGAGAAGGGCACCTGCCCAAGAATGGTGCTGAGCTGGGGCACGAATGCGGGAATCTTGCCAAGTTTGCTATAGCTGTACAATAGGGTTAGGCGGATGTGTGAGAACTTGGCACAGCGTGGGTGCTGTTGGCAGTGCAGTGTGGCCTTGAATGATGCAGTGCTCAGCATGTTGCACAGGAAAATGGCAGCAGAAGGGAAAGAGAGATCAATCCTTGCATGAGTTGGACTTGGCATAGCGCAAGGAGTAAAGAGAGGAAGCATAGGGGAGTTTTAGGGAAGAAGAGGTGAGCTGGTCGGCGTAGCAGAGGGAAAGAAAATACTGGTCTGCGTTGACTAGAAAAGACAAGAGGAAAAAGGTAGAAGAGAGCCTTGCAAGAAAAGGTGCAGCAGGAGGAGTAAATGCGGGTGCTGTAGGAGCTTAGAAGAGTTGGGCACCGACTACCATTGTTGGGAAAAGGTGGCACTACATGTCAGATGCAGTTAGAAGAGGAATCAATAGGGAGCAGGTGCAAGGCTGGTCCTTTGGAGCAGCCAAGCTTAGCTTGGTGTAATTGAGATGTCCAGCTGATATGAGTAACAAGGAGTAAATGACCAGTGTTGTACAGAAAGAGAGAGGTGGCAGGGTGCAACAATGTGCTGGCAGGAAGAATAAGGAAAAAGCTCTGCTAGACATTAATAAAGGTCAGAGGGAAAATGAGACGGAAATGGGGAAATGTTCTGAAATTTATCTCACTCGGCTTGACTTGGAAAGGAATTAGGATCTCAGTGCAGGCATTTACATGAGGTATATTCTCATGTGCAACCCCAATGCATATCCCAACAGGTTGAAAAGATGATCACTAGGTAGGTTGTGGTTAGTGCGCTGGGGTTAGGCCTTGTTTACGACTATTCAAGCAAACATATATAACGTTCGATTTCATTGCCTGGGTACTGAGAGGAGAAAAGGAGGTAGGGTTCAAGTCACTTGGGTAGTGGCAAGAGTAATTTTTGGATACTACGGCGAAGACGGATCCGATATTAAGATGGGCAGAAGAACAGATATGTACACTCATATATATATAGGTATACATGATGGTATGCTTAGGAGTCAGGGATCCGAGGGTAGGAAAAAAAATGGTAGTGGTGCCAAGGGTGACATACATATATATCCCCATATGTGCACCTGGTTAATATGTGTGTACGCGCGAGGTGACCATACTAGACAGGCAGACGCGCACAAACATATGGGTATAGGCATGTATGAAATTACTAGTACATGTGTAGGGGCACACAAGAAGTCTGGCGGGAAAAAGACATGCAAGAGGTGCCTCACGTCAGGGGACGTAAGATTGAATTTAGTGAAGAGATAAAGGTGATAAGGGTTTGAGCACATGCGTCGAGAGGGAAATGAAAAGGAGTTCGCCTGGCAGCTGTACCAGACTACGCTAAGGTCATGGGAGAGATGACGTGGTTTTAATTGGGTTTATCTAAGAAATTATTATTAGTGGCGCAAAAAGTTTTTGTTAGCCCTAATTTTTGGATTCCAGAAAATAAGGATGTGACAGCTCGGCCCGCAAAATAATATAGGGCCCATTAGGGCCCTTGGGTTGGCCTTGGTTGGATATGGGTTATGGGCTGGATATGGGTTGGGTAGGGTATGGGCCCGGATTTGGGTTTAACAGAAAAATAAAAATAAAATAAAATCCTAATTTAATTGGGCTCAATCTGATTTGGTTGTGGGCTGCTAATGGGCTTTGGCCTAGCAGGTAATTGAAATAAAAAGAAAAAAGAAAAGAAATCGGGCCGGCCTGAACCGGCCTGTTTGCGCTCGGCACTGGCCCAAAAGGAAGCCAGGCCGGCCTGCTAAGGGGGGAAAGGTGGTGGCCTGGTGAGAGAAGAGGCCGAGGGCGTCGGCGGGGTGGAGAGGGGAAACAGGGGAGGTTGGGGAGGAGGTGGCCGCCGGCGACGAGCCCCAAATTCGTCGCCGGTGAGGCTCACCGGGAAAAATTGAAGGGTCCAGGAGCATCTAGGAGGGGAGACGGTTCCATTTTTGGAAGAAGGAGGGAGGGATACCACGGGGAAGTGGCGCAGCAACGATGGGGTGGCTCGGGTTGCCTCGCCGGAGACGGAGGCGACGGTGGCAAGCTCGCCGGGGCTCGAGAGTGAGGAGGAGAGCTCGGGAAATGCTTGGGGAAGTGGAGGTGTTCGGGAGAGAGGGAGGAGTTCGGGAAGAGCGGAGAGAGCTCGGGAGTTCGGGCGAGAGAGAGAGAGAGAGAGAAGAGCTCGGGAGGGGCGGCCGGCTTTTATAGCCGAGCGGGGCGTCGATCGGGAGCGCGGAGCCCGAGGGGATGAGCTCACCGGGGGTGGGCCATCTGCGCTTGCTCAGGCGCGGGAGACTCGGGCGGTGTCCATGGCAGAGGGGCGCTCGGGCAGCGGGCTCGGCGGAGGCGAGGTGGCGGGCAGAGCCGAGCGGGGTGAGAACGGTGGCGCAGAGAGGGGAAGGAGGGAAGTGACACGTGGTCCGGTTGCCTCGGCAGCGTGGTGAAGCAGAGAGGTGGGTCCCGCGTGGCACCAGTGTTGAGCCAAGTGGTGCGACGGGCGGTGGCGACGGGCGGCGGCGACGGGAACGGAGGCGACGGGGAGACAGGGACGGTGGAGATGGTGGGCCAGGTGGGCCGAGGAAAGAGGAGTGGGCCGGAAGAAATGATTTGCAGCCCAAGAGCAGATTTCGAATTTTTAAAACTTGAAAATTTTGAGTACTGTTACAGACACTTTCTCTCAAACGTGTATCCGATCTGCAGTCCGTGTTTATCGTTGTCTTCCACGTAATGAGATGTTTAAAACAAGATGTCAGTTGAATATGTTCCGACGATATGCTTTACAACATCATTTCCATAAAAATGTTCCGTTGATAGTTCTTTTTGGTTCCATTAGATTTGATTTATTCCAACAATGATTTTTTATTGTTTCGATAAGAAAAATATGAGAATATGTCGGACTGCCATTTTGATACAGTGACGTTGTTGTATCATCCCTATATACTGCCGTGACTCGATTTCAATCCAATTATCGCCTATGATGTCTATTCATGATAAAGCCATCACAAAAGAGAGAGACTTGGACACGAGGGACGATAGAATCTGACATATCCATGCTAAAGTCGCTGAGTAGTTGCCTTTGTGCGGAACTCCTCCCTCTGCCCCCAAGATGTGCGCTCGCGGCGGCGACGTGTCTGTGCGAACGATGCGATCGTGTCGTGCCGGGACAGCGAGCACACGTTATGCTCTTGTGCCGGCGCCCCTCATGTCGTGAACTGCGCAAAAGTGGAGCTGGGGAGGGCTCGTGACCGCGCAAGCAGCGCATCCGAATACCTCGGCCGTATGCGTGTGGGTTGTGGGACAGTTTGAGCGGATACCCATGTCGCAGCTGCTCTGGGTTCATGCTGCCTCCACGCCCCAATCGCTCGAAACATAAAGGAAAATATACCTACGAGTTTTGGTACGGTGATGTTTTTGTAGTTAGGAGGAGTTCATCACTCAGGTGTGTGGTATTAGTTCTTCCTTTTAGAATTTATATCTCTAAAACACGTTCATACTATTTAAATTTTATTATTAATTGACCATTTTGACATGTTCCACTAGACCGGGTCAATATATTTTTATGCTTGTTCATTTTTTAGGCATCATGACTTGAGTACTTATGTTGATAACCATTTTCCGTCGGTTACTCTTTCTCTTGATAAGATTTGAGCATATTCCACCGCATATGTTGGTAACCATTATCTATTTTAATGGCTAATATTTTATTAGACTAGTCACTAAAACAGAATTTTTTGTTTTTGAAAAAAGACATAACTGAATGTGTTAGAACTGTCTGTGACGAGGTGATCTCGTCAAAGACCCATGCTTATAGATGGTTTAGAAAATTATCTATAATAATATTTATAAATCACTTGTAATGTTATATTTATATATTTATAGTAGTGATTGTATGTTTAGTTTCACACTCCTTAGTTTTGTCTATGACAAAACGTGCCGCCTGTCAATTTTCTGAATTGCCTCATCCGGTAATATTCAGTTAGTAGTTTCAGTGAGGCTAATATTCAGCAATGAATGTTAAGAATGACAATTTTTATATGGTTGTAACAGTGCATAGTACATATTTTCTATCTGTAAGCTCCATCAACTCATTGCGTCGTGGCGTGGCACAGCGCGAAGGCCATAGCCCCTACCATGCATGCATGAGACAGAGAACTGTCACCTACGCCGGCAATATATACCCTCGTCTCGAACGCCACACAAATAAATGACATGAAATCATCTCTGACGATGTTTATCACAGATAATTTAAAAAAAATAACATAAACGGTAAAAATCTATTTATCACGGATAATTTTATTTTTAAAAAAATCTTCCGTAATAGTCTGTGATTGATTTATCACAGACGGTGACAGCTTTTAGAGAAAACTGACTACAGTTTAATTCGGCCCATCACACACATTAGACACCTCGTATGTAACCTCCACATCTCAACCGTAGCTCACCAAAAACTTATGTAAGTCTCAGCCGCCTCCTACTCCTCTCCCATCCTCATTGCCTCCTCCTCATCCCTATCGCCCTCGCCATCTGACGATGTTGGACGGCCACCGCTCTTCCTCATGTCCTCACCATCCGCCATCAGCCGGCCGCCACGCAACGCCACCCACCTCTCTAGGGGTCATTGTCTCCCATCATGGGTGTGCGTGCGTTCAAGCCAAACCTTGCTCGGCCCGGGTGACGGCAGCCGAGCATCGACAGGATGCTTCTCCCTCTCTCCCTCACCAGATCTGGACTCAGCCTCCACCAGATATGGGTGTGAGTGACCGCGGTGGAGTGCCAGTAGCGGTGGCACATGGGTGACGGCGACGTAGCGCTGGTGATGGTAGTGGAGTACATTGTTCAACCATCGACGGCTAGAGGTTGTTGAGTACGTGGGTCAAGCATTGAAGGCGTGCTTTTTTTGTAATGGCTATCATAGTGGTTCTCAACATCCGTCTGTGATAAATTTTTGACATCACAGACCTTTTACTATAGCCAGTTCGAAAAACCATCTGTGATGACGCTTCGGAGCCATCTATGATGAAGATATGTGTAGTAGTGATGAGAAAGCATCGGATCGGAGCAGGCGTACAAGGACAAGGAGGAAGTATTGAAGAAGTGGAGGATCAGTTCACGGCTACACATCTGCATGAGCTCAAAATGCATGCGCCACTGTATATTGTATCTTAAATATGCCACCTAAGCAAAATGCTGATATGGAGTCTTAATTAAGGAGGAAAAAGAGAAATACCATATCTTAATCTTGATACGGTCCTTAGCGTGTAACTCAAGACACATCATTTTTTTTCTTTCATAAAGTATATTAAATAACAGTTTATTTATTTAGATACAATACTAAAATACAAGCTGATATCTTATTTAGGTACAAGTCTTATCAACAACAGAATCACTAGCAACTGAGCTAGCCAGGGGCGTTGGTTATGATCGAAAAGAAACTCGAAGATGCCACATATAAAATGTTGTACATATCTTGTTTCAAAATGCCAACTTGATAGATAGAAGAGAAGTAGGTGACATTGGTCACTCCGGCCCAAACCAAACTTTTTTTTTATCCCAGCCGAAAAGGAGGCTTGAATATTAGCGAAAAGTGTTAATGTATTATGAACGAATGTATAAATGTTGCGGACACAAAGAGAAGTAGGTGACATTGGTCACTCCAGTCCAAACCGAACAAAAGAAAAGGGAAAAAAAGAAAGCTCCGATTGAGCGATGCGATATCAGCACGCATGCATTATTACAACGGAAGGAAAAAAGAAACAGCTCCAGTTTATCATTCCCCAGGCCTGGACGGATCGTTCCGAGAATCCACTCGTGGTCCTCGTGGAGTATCGATCCATCCCTGGAAGGCAAGTACGTACTCGTCGATCAATCGGCAGCGCTAGGCTCCGGTGCGTCCGCCCCCGAGGGCTCCGGGGCTGGGGACGCCCCATCGGGCCCCTCCGCGGGCGCGTCCGCCGCCGCCGGCTCCGGCGCGTCGGCGGACTTGGACTTCTCCTCGACGTCCTTGCGCGCCTCGGCGAACGGCGCCACCGCGACGGCGGCCACGAGGAGCACGAGGATGGCCAGCGCGCGCGCCATTGCTCGATCGATCTGGTGCCTGCGAGTGTCTTACAGGTGCCTCGACGATCTGGTGTGTCGCTTCTTGTGACTTGTGAGGTTCGTGGTGCGTACGACGAGGACGGGGGCACGTACGTGGTGGTGTTTATATACGAGACGCGCCGGCTATTTTTAGGGGAGGACGTCGCGTGCGTCGGGCCGCGTAGTGTGCGTTGCATGCAGACGTGCGGTGCGCCGGTTGCTCGTAACCTGCGGTGGTCGCGCCGTCGCCGAGTGGCGGGCGCGGAGCTGGTGCCCGCGCTCGCGGCGCGGCCGGTTCGACGCGTGTGGGAGGAGGTTTCACGCAGTATCCGGGCAACCCGGCCACGGGCCCTGACGGAACCAGCCTAGTTCCGGTCGTGTGTTTCAGCAATCTTGCTCGGCTTGGCCTTGAAACGGGAAAAATGGTCGTTTTGACTCCGTAGCTGGGGTCAATTTCACAAATGACCCACCTTACAACATAATGATAAAACTGACGCTGCGATAGTCTGAACAGTTGTCACGTGGCATCTGTCGTGGTGAGCGGCAGCGACGCAGGGATGTCGCGCCCCCCAGCCGCGACAGCACCCGGACCGCACGACAGAGCTGCTGCAAGCCAGACAACCTAGCTGTCGTGGCCACAACGTGCGACAGGAGAGCTGTCGCGGCCGCAACGCACGACAGGAGCAGTTTTGCGGTGCGACAGCGGGCCCGGGTGCTATCGCGTCTAGCGGACGCGACATGTGCCACGTGGCGGCTATCCAGGCCATCACGACATCAGTTTTGTCATTGTGTTACGACGCTGTGAGGGACCCGGTATTTTAATTCAACTCAATGAATTCACAGCCAGTGAAGACGGTGACCATAGCCGCTACCTGCGACGATTTATGGCCCACCCCCGCCACGTGTGATATGCATACGACATAGTGCGTATGACTCACCACGGCCTGATTGAGGGCTCACCTTTCCAAAAATATACGCTTCTCGCGTATGACTCACTTTGGCAAAGAACCATACATTCACTTTGCATTTCAATTGAGTCGAAGAAAAATATCAAGTACCTTCATATGCATCCAACCACACTTCCCATTTCAACATTCACGCATGACAGACGGGAGGTGGGTGCATATATTGGACAGCAAGAATATCATCACACAAGCCACTACAATATGATAATAAAACTAGCTGTCCAATCAGAAACTTAGTCAAATAAACGTTAACAATGTGCCAAAAGTTGCAGCCACCAATACCCGCTTACATGCCTCCAAAAGCTACCTAGATCTAAGGATTTGGTTCAGCTTACACCACAAAATACGACCCACAACTCGACGCTAAGATCTGGGCAGCACTACACTAGATTGTGCGGAGATCCTCCATTGCGATGGCGAATCTCCAAGGCTTCCAAATCAGCGGGGAGAGGGACTATGGTGTGGAACAAAGGAATCCCATGTCCAAATTGGGGAACAACGGTGGGGATGCGACGAACGCTGCGCACCGACATTTGCGAACGCAAAACGTCGGGGTGGACACCAAGCTCTATCCCGCCCACCGATGGATAATGGTGCACCCACGGACCTCCTTCATAGACCGAGTAGATGCCCTCACCGGTCCAGAAGTGAGGAGGTGGTGCAAAATTTCTTCCTTGATATTGAGCAAGCTCAAGGGAGATGAGGAGACAATGACGATACCGCCTCATCTTGAAACCACGGGCACGATATGCCACGTCGAAAGACCGGACGAGGCGCCCCAAATGGGTTAGTGCCACGTTGTGCTCCTGGGTAAGGTCTTCATATGGCGCCACGTCCTCCTCGGGGGTACACGACGGGAAGTAGGAAAAAGGGCCCTCGGCGAGGCCTTGAAGTTCATGGCGAGATGGCACATGGCAGCATAGGGCGCGTCTTGAACTGCGGACTCCAATTCAACTCCATAGCCATTGAAGAAGCACGGCTGATGGGGAGTGTCACTTTCACGCGGCTGGATGAACACGCGTGCCCGGTATTCATACATGCCAAACCCCAGGTTGGACCTATGTACGAGATACTCCGGGAGGTACGGGAATCCAAGTTCCCGGAGCATGTACAAAAGTACCTCCGGAAACCCATCAACATCCACACCGTGGGTGGCGTGCACCAATTGGGCAGAAGCCATCTAGCAAAACAAAGATGGGGTTATGGTCAGCCACAAACAAAAACAAATGCAGTAGGGAAGAAACATTTAGAACTAAGAGCGATAAGGATAAGGAATAAAGACGCAATCTACTTGCTAATTTTTAAACATAGGTTTTTAACTTTTGCAAATGGTTTTCTCGGCGATGCCAAGTCCTAACTAACGCCCACCTGCAATGGCTTCGTACGGTCAGCTCGGCTCTGATACCAAGCTGTGAGGGACCCGGTATTTTAATTTGACTCAATGAATTCACAGCCAGTGAAGACGGTGACCATAGCCGCTACCTGCGACGATCTATGGCCCATCCCCGCCCCGTGCGACATGTATACGACATAGTGCGTATGACTCACCATGGCCTGATTGAGGGCTCACCTTTCCAAAAACATACGCTTCTCGCGTATGACTCACTTTGGCAAAGGACCATACATTCACTTTGCATTTCAATTGAGTCGAAGAAAAATATCATGTACCTCCATATGCATCCAACCACACTCCCCATTTCAACATTCACGCATGACAGACGGGAGGTGGATGCATATGTTGGACAGCAAGAATATCATCACACAAGCCACTACAATATGATAATAAAACTAACTGTCCACATAGTGAACTATGAGAATTACATCATTCGGCGATAACCAGAAAATTAGTCAAATCTGGAATAGTTTTACAACAGCGGATAAAAGTTGACAAATCCCACAGCGGTGCATCAACCGCTGCCCAAAAGCCAGAAGAGTTCC
Source organism: Stipa capillata (assembly GCA_019208055.1). Classification (NCBI taxonomy): domain Eukaryota; kingdom Viridiplantae; phylum Streptophyta; class Magnoliopsida; order Poales; family Poaceae; genus Stipa; species Stipa capillata. The sequence continues at coordinate 110,067 of JAGXJF010003684.1, read as the reverse complement.
CACGAGTCGAACACCCACCAAGGAAACCACGCGACTAAGCATCCCCGTAAAAATCTGCGACCACTGGCTCACCTGCAAAATTCTAGGAATATCCTAGGTGAGTACAAAGGTACTCGCAAGACTTATTCGTGCTTAATTAAATGCCCTACACATGCTTTACTACAGCAGCAAGTAAATATGGTTACAGCAGCAAGTAAATATGGTACATACTGATACAACAAGGTACAAAGTAACAATATGGCATTGGTGATAAAATAAGAGAAGACATTGGATATAGCTTGCAGTCCAGATTTCGTATGAACCAAGGTACGAACATAGTAATATGAATATCGTCATTTCCAATTCATCCGGGGGGAGCCCACAGATCCATAACAATAACATTTTCAATCAATCTCTCGGATCGTTACCGGCAATACGACCACCCTGGGTATAGTGAGTGCATTTCTCTGGGAGTTTGCAAGGCTCCAAGCGATATCGAGACTTACCTCAACTATACCCCAGCGTCGATTCCGGTGACGTCCACGCGGTGATAAGGGAAGTAACACGATGAAGTTACCTCAGGTTGGTATAGCGACAAACTCTTCAAACACCGGGGGTCGCATCATGGCATCAATATATACCAACCGTATTCATCGTGCACACCCTTCGGCTCTCACATCTCAACTTTAGCAATTTCAAGTTGATAGGGCAACAAGTTTAATTCTCAGCCATAGCAGGACATAAGCACTCGTTACATCCTAAGCATGCTAGTTTACTCAATCCCAATCATAATATTCAAGTAGACATTCCGCACCCAAACACATATAGACAACGCATACAAATGGAAATTAAAGTATGCAACAAACTCTACTTGCCTTGATCACAAAGCTCGGGGTCTTGAGTAGGATCAAAAGCTTGAGGTTCTTCTTCTCCAGGCTCTATTGCAAGCAACACGAGATACCGGAAAAGAAACGAAAAAAGGAAGAGCAATAAGTTTCCAACATGAATGCATGACGATCAATGCTAGGTATGAACTTCCAAAGTGATTTATGGATGTTAGGAATCTACAGTAGCAAAAATTTCTCAATTTGGGCTTGTAGAAATTAAATGGTTACCTAACAATGCATGCATGCCGATTTGCATTCGATGTTAGGTTAGTGTTGATTCTGTCCTTCGTGGAGAATGGTCATGATCTAAAGCATTTGTATTATAAAAGTACTCCGAGATACAAGACTAACACAGTTGGAATCATGCAATTTGGATTTACGAAGATTTAGTTATGAATTTTTGAAAATCGGTGCACGGGAGGGAACATTAGTGCACAATTGAAATTGATCAACATTTTATTTGTAAGTTTTGAAGAGGTGCCTGAACCAAAACGTAGAGAATTTCACAACGATTCCGAATATATAAAATTTGTCAATTTTGGAGCTATGAGTACAAAGTTACGGGGTTTTCAAATTCACATTTTGTATAAAACCCTAGAACTCAATTTTGGAATTATTTTCTACGAAAATAGAAAATGCTACGCTCACCCAATACTTCTACCCTAACCCTAGACCCAGATCCAGCTGGCAGCCAATGGGAGGCCGCCGCGTCACACCCCCACTCTGCCTACGTGGCTGACGCGGCCTCGGGACGGCGGTGCCCTCGCCGGAGCATCGCCGGAGGAGGCCAAGCAGCGCTGCAGGGCTCAGCCAGCTAGGGAAAAGCGGCGGGAGCATCGGCAGCTCACCCTGAGGTCGATGCACAGGCGTGGGGGAGCTGCGGAGGTCGGGGAGGAGCGCTCGGTGGCCGGTGACGGCAGCAACGGCCGGGCGTCGACGGCGGCAATCCTCGGGCTCGAATCTGCGAAGGGGAGGAGCGGAGGAGGTGAGGGAGGAAGTGGGTGAGCTCGGGAAAGAAAAGGGGAGGCCGGAGCTCACCGGATTGGAGAGCGGGGCTTGCCGGAGCTTCGGCTGGAGGTGAAGAAGACGGCGGCGAGCGGGGAAAATCGGGCACGGGCGAACGGGAAAGAGGAGTTAGGGCTGAGCGTGGGAGAAGAAGAGGAAAGGGGCAGCTCGGCCGGCTTAAATAGGGCGGTCGGAAGGCTCGCCGCGGTGCACCGTCGCCAACCGACGGCGGCGACGTGGAGGCCGAAGCCTGACATGTGGGCCGGGTTGGGTGCGACTCGCCCGGAAAATCACTCGGAAACAACCCGGAGGCAGGGCAGCCCGGACGCCTAGCCTGGAGGTTCCGGACCAAACCTCCGGTCAGCAGCAAAGCCATCTCCCAACTCTCTGGACAACCCCGAAAAATAGTCCAGAATCCGCCCGGAATTCCGGACAGCCCGGAGGTTCCGGACTGAACCTCCGGCAGCCACAGGACCCCTACTCGATCTCTCTGGACATCCCCGGAAAATAGCCCGGAATTTGCCCGGAACTCCGGACACCTCGGAGGTCCATCCCGGAGGTTCCGGACCGAACCTCCGGTAACAACCAAACCACCATCCAACCTTTTTGAACAACCCCAGAAATTAGTTCGGAATCCACCCGGAATCCAGGCATCCCGGAAGTTCCATCCGGAGGTTCTGGACCAAGCCTCCAAATTGTGCAACAGAAAAGGAAATCATGTGTAAAAATTATTTGGACTATAGGAACATAATATTTTTGGGGTTTATGGTGGTTATTCAAATAAGTTGGTTGGTGTTAATTAACCGACACTTAGTTACGAAAGATGAGATATGTACGTATTCTATAAAACATAGTTTTTCCACATTCGAGTTTATGCAAGAGTCGATGCGGGGATGATGACATGTATGCTGGATGAAATGCATGACCTAATTCGCAAAAATAGAAATGGGTATTAGAGAGACGGATCATTTTTGAAATTGACCCCGGTCACACTGTCAAAACAGCCATTTTTCCATAGGAACGGTCCTCTCGATTTGAACGGCTATTACTGTGAGAATATACATGGTGAGACGGGTGAGAGTGCTCTCCGTGCACGGGACGATGTTGGGTAGAATCTGGGAGTGGCGCCTTTCAGGACCATTGATCTTCCCTTGTGGTCCTGCCATCTTCTTGTACTAACGCACATAAATCTGTGGCTGATGTACGATCAATCGCACAAGATGGAGCGCCAGAACTTACTCCCACCGACAATTCAAGTAGGAGCAGTAATGTATCTGCAGCGGCCAAAGGCTCGCTTAGCCATTCCTGTTAACTAATTCACGCAGCACTCGCTTAGCCATTTAATTAAGCTCACTTCAACAACAACAAAAAGAACTATCCAATCATTCCAAAAGTATTTCGAAACCCAGCAACGCAAATTGTACATTAGCATTATTTCTAACTAATTCCTGGTTCAGATCCAAAATATATGAGATATCACATCGGTATAAAATTGATATAACTAACGTCATCAATGGAGTAAGAAAGAACAAAGAAGAGAACAAATTTACGCCATTTCCATCCAAGAAGGAAAAATGTCACAGCACAAGCACACACAGTCACGACCGACACACATCACCTCCCATACAGATCCACCGCGAAAAAGGAAGCCCCTAAGCCAAGGCAGCGGTGGCCACGGCCAGCGCGACAGGCAGGGCGGCGAGCCACCTTAGACACGGGGTGGCGGGCGCCGCGTTCTTCTCGGAGTTCTTCCTCTGGTCTGCGGGCGGCGCGTCGTCGCTGGCCGGCCCGGGCGCGTCCGCGACAGGCCGGTGGCGCGCCTTCTTGGGGGCCTTGGGCGCATGCGCGACCGGGGCGGGGGCTGGCGCCGGCGCCTCCACCGGCTCGAAGAGTTCCACGGGCTCGAGCACCGTGTCCACGGCGTAGATGGCGATGGGGTCCCTGTCGTATACCGTGGACTTGATCCGCGCGGCGCCGTCGGAGGCCTCCGTTTTAATGGTCACCTGGTCGCCCTCGTTCTGCACCGTGAAGTTGAAGTTCTTGGCGGAGCCGTCGGTGGCGAGCGTGTTCATGACGCCGTTGTTGGACTTGAGGCTCCGCTGCGAGTAGTACACGGGCACGGCGTGGAACAGCAGCAGCGACGCCTTGCCGTCGGTGGTGAGGTTCTTGTACCTCGGCATGAACGACCTGACGGCGTCGTCGGTGGGGCAGAACGCCGTCACGCCGCCGTCACAGGCCGACTGGAACGTGGAGTACGCGTCCGGCGAGGCCGCGACCAGGGCCGCGAACGCCTTGCAGCCGCCCTTCGCCATTGTCGCCGTGATGTTCGGCGGGGCTGGCGGCGCAGCGGGCGCCTTGGCCGCTGCCTTGCCCCCGGCGGCGGAGACGGCGAGGGGGAGGAACACGAGGAGCGCGGCGGCGGCGAGGTGGAGGCGGCGCATTGCGGCGAGTGGGGGAAGTGTGTGCGTGGGAGTGAGGAGAGCGGGAGAAGTGCAGTGACGAGTGTCAAGAGTGTGAGATAGTGTGAGGTGAGCTGGCTTTGTAAAGAACCTGCCCTTGGGTTCAGTGGTAATATCATGGATTGCCATTCCACTTTTGTTTGATTTTGTGCATTAATTTATGGTGCTTTTGTAGTTGCTAGTCGCTTACTCTTTGGGAGGTAAATAAACGAAGCTACGCTACTTTCTCGAGTTGCGAACGCATTCATGGGTCCCTTCATTCAGTTTGTCGTGCTCGTGTTCATCTCTCTATGTGTTTATAGATCTATTGTGCTCATATCTGTCTCTCTACTATATGTCTTCTTTTTTCTCGTTGCTGCCTCTCTAACTTCGTCGTCGTCCCTTCGTCTCTAGTGACAAAGTGGCACCATCATCATTGAAAACGAAAAAGAACGAATAAAATAAATAGTTTTTTCAAAAAAAAATTCAATTTTTAACTAATTCGATTAGAACTTTCAACTTGCAAAAAATAAACTTGTCACCAATTTTGACATACAAGTTCTAAATTCCAGCCGATAAAGCTAAAATCTCAACTAATTAAACACCACTTTAAACCGATAAAGCTAAAAATTTCAAACCCTCAACTGATTAAACACCTTCTTTTAATTGATGAATCCTAACTTTTAGCTTATTAAACATTATCTTTCAACCGATGAATCTCAACTTTCCACCAATAAATCCCAACTTTCAAATGATTAAACACCATTTTTCACTACATAGATTAGGAAATGAACTCACGGGTCACACACACGAGTTTTCGACTCATTTAAAATCCCCTGACTTCATATCTAGAAACTAGAGAAAAGAAAGTTGAAAAAGCTCAAAATACACCTAGAATCGATGCCTCCTTGGCTCCTCCTATTTCTTCCATGCTAGCTCCGATGTTGGGGAGCACGGGGCAAGGGCCCTGTGGTTGTTTTTGGCGACTTGCCACTGAAGATAGGGCACGTTGCCGCGCCTTCTAGAAAGACCCAAGCTAGGAAGGAAGGTAAGGGGGTGATGAAGGAAGAAGGGGGCGGAATCAGGCCGGCAACGTGAGGCAGCGAGGTGAGAGAGGAGGTAAATGCAAGGACGGCGGATACAAGACGTTGTGTGCTTTTTCAGAGAGAGAGGACAAGGTGGTGTGTCTGGGAGTTAGAAACAAGAAGATGGAAAAGAAACCAAACGTTGTGTGAGAGGGTGAAGAGCAATTATCTATTGAGAAGATGGACCACGTGGGGATCAGAGGGCCACAGGTGAAAACTCGTTCGGAGCATACGCGACGAGAGAAAATGGCGCAGCGTCGTCGGATAGGAATTTTGCTTACTCTTAAGCTTTTTCATGTTGGCTTTCTGGATTTCATGGCGCAAAGAGTGAGCGAAGAATCAGCAGACGACAATGGCAAACGTAATCAACAGTGAGCCAAGACATGTATAGCATCATCAGCCCACTCTTGTTTGGTTTGTCGACCTTAGCTACCCTGTTTCTCTAGACCCAATCTTCTTTTAAGAAAACCTCTGTTTTAACTGGAAGGTACTGACAGTGAATGTACAGAGACCAAACATGAACTGATACTCGGTAAATCTTATTAATAATTGATAGTGTTTGTTCTATGGAGTTGACCCATGAATTAGAGGCAGGCGACACAATGGGCATTGAGGTGCAAAGTTTGGGGCAGCAGCTTCTCCTTCCTTCTCTGATGTGCACAACCAGCACCAGGTGACTTCCTTCTCTCGTAGGGTGGGGAGGCCGACGAGCTAGCGATTTCCAAACGTACGGTGATGGCCTGACGGGCTGAAAAGCAGTAGCTAGCTCCACACGCAAATGGCTGATTCGCGCTTTCTCATCGTGCCTCGTGATCTGGCTGTCTCGATGTATCCGTGCTTCGCACGACAGAATGTTGCATGTAGCTGTGTTAGCTTTGTTGTGGGCACCAAGTCGAATGGTTACATATGATGATCCAGGAATGACGTACCGAACGTATTTAACTCACGATTCTTTTCTCCGAAGGTGAAGTTTAGTTATTGGTAGAATTCGGATATGGCAAAATAATAGTTCCGGTGCGATTTTCGTAGATACCAAATTGTAGCTGTAAACAGCAAATGCTATGGTTTGAGCGCCAGCGCGAATCCTTTTGCGCGGGTGCCCCGATCTAGCGCCACATCGTCAGATCTTCTTCTGCTTCGTCGTAGCAGCGCCTTCCTTTGTCTTCTCGTGACTCTCCTCGAGAATAGTATGTTGCGCACTTCTTCGGTCCCGCCATTTTCCCTTCTCTGCACCTTAGCGAATCCAGGATTCCCGTGATGAATATGCGAAGCTATCAAAAAATTGCTCAACAGAAGCATTCAAGATCTAAGCGAATGTAAAATTTTAAATTGTTCATACTATATATAATATCTCAAAATAATTTATAGGAACCGTAAAATAATCTATCTATTATATATTAAACGTAAAATACAATAGAAAAAATAGAGAAAGATTAGAAATTCTTAAAAAGATAAAATATTTGACCATCAATCTAGTGAACCCTTTTATTATTAGTAGACCACAATCGATATATTTTCATAACTATATCTAAACAGATCACAACCGATAGATCTTCATAACTACATCTAAATAAATCACATCTAATAGCTCTTCATAACTGCACCTAAACAGATCACAGTTGATCATAGATCTTCATAATTGTACGTAAACAGATCACAACCGATAGATCTTCATAACTACACATAAACAAATCACATCCGATATATCATCATAACTGTACCTCAATAGACGGCTCAGTATAACGACTAGCAGGTCGGCTCGTGATTTGAACTTTTATTTCCTGTACTGATCTAATATCAAGCCGGCTCGCAATTTGAAGTTTAATTCCCATACCGATCTAATATCACGTGTACAGGTCAAAAAATAAAGATAATTAAAAAATTATGCGCAATTAGTACTGATCTAATATCACGCGTATAGGTAAAACAATAAAGATAATTAAACATATCACATCCGATAGATCATCTAGATGGCTCAGTATATGCCAGCTCGTGATTTGAACTTTTATTTCCTGTACTGATCTGATATCACCTGTACAGGTAAAAAGTAAAGATAACTAAAAATGTTTGCTATGCAATTAGTACTGATCTAATATCGCACGTATATGTAAAAACGTTTCCCGTGCAATTAGTACTGATCTAATATCACGTATACATATAAAATAATAAAGATAACTAAACAAACCACATCCGATAGATCATCATAACAGTACCTAATAGACGGTTCAGTATAACGACTAGCAGATTGGCTCGCGATTTGAACTTTTATTTTCCATACTAATATAATATCATACGTACAGATAAAAAAATAAAGATAATTAAAAACGTTTTCCGTATAATTACGCGGGATATTTTGCTAATTAATAGAAAAATGCAATTCAACTTTACCAGACTTAATGGCTTAGAAGCAAGGTATCACATAATCATCGTGCTTAACATGCACGAACGTCAATAATCAATCATTTAGTATCGCCACATGCTATTCTATTATTTGTCTATCTTCACAAAGGTTATTAAAAAATTTCTTTAGTACGCAATACCAGTTGCTACGGGAAATTAAGATTAGTACCAACTATAGAAGCTGAGGAATTGGGATTTGGCCCTTCTCACATATATATATACATGTATGTATTCGGAACATCCACCAGTGGCAACACAAACTCCGGCTGCCTGTCATCATGAGCTAGGAGCGTCGCGCGGCGTGCATGCAGCCGTTGGCGTCGCCTTAGATGTTGATGTGTCCGACCCGCGTCTAGCTGCAGAGTACACTGTGTATTCAACCGTAAAGGACTCAACATGGCGCGACGCAACAGCTCTGGTGTGCTTGTCCTAGTCCCATGGAGCCTCCTCATCGAACATGGCGTTGCACGAAACGTGCACTCGCTTGTCGATGGGATCGTACACTCGGTAAGCCTTTGAGCTGGGTTTGTAGCCGATGAAGACCATGCGCCTGCTAGGCTGCTACTGGTCATCCAGCTTCTTCAGGTTCGGCGTGATCACTTTAACGTGAGTGACATACCCGAACATGCGCATGAAATGCACGTCTGGCTTGCTCTCGTGCCACACATTGTATGGCGTCTTGCTGTCGACGCTGCGTATCGGGGATCGGTTTAGGATGTAGACGGCCGTAATCACCGCCTCGTCCCAAATCTTGCCCGACAACTTGGCCTTCATGATGTTGCATGCCACCGTGACTATGGTCTGATTGTGCTGCTCCACGACGCCATTTTGCTGTGGAGAGTACGACGCCGTGAGGTGTCGCTTGATGCTGCGATCGGTGCAGTATTCACCAAACGCCGCTGACGTGAACTCGCCACCGTGGTTCGTGCGTAGCATACGCAGCTTACGCCCAGGCTACACCTCAGCTCCTACCTGGAACAGCTTGAGCGCATCTGGTGCCTCGTCCTTCGTTGCCAGCAGCAGCAACCACATGTAGCGGTTGAGATTGTCGACCAAGAGGAGGAAGTAGCACTTTCCTCCGGATGCTGCCGTCGTGACTGGTCCGCAGAGGTCGCTGTGCACCAAGTCGAGCAGCCCCTTTGCTCTGTACACGGCTGCCTGCAGGAACGGCATGCGTCTTTGCTTGCCCGCCAAGGAGCTACAGCAGATCTGGTCGACCTGGTGGACGTGCGGCAGCCCGCGTACTATGTCGCAGCGTGCCAGCTTCCGAAGCGTGTCGAAGTTGAGGTGGCCAAAGTGTGCGTGCCATCTCCACGCGTCGTCGACTAGACGCGCCGAGAGGCACACAGGTCGAGCAATGTCCAGCTTGACAACGTAGAGGCGGTTCCATGCACTTTACCTTGGCGACTAGCCGCCGTTGCGGATCTCGAATGCTGCCGTTGAGGTGAACGCGCGTGCCGGTCAGATCGCACCGGCACCTTAGTGAGCGTGCACACATGTGCCATTAGGAGCGTGGGTTCCTCGTCATCAATGCAAGCGAGATTTGCGTGCCTCTTAGACTCGCGCCGTGGCTGCTTGCAGTCCCTGGAGAAATGTCCTATTTCGTTACAATTGTAACACTCAACCTTGGACATGTCGTGGCTGCCAATAGTCGCTACTACATTGTCGTCACACCCACGCATGTCTGTTCACCCTCGAGAGCGCAGTGCGTCATAGCGTCGATTGTCATTGTCGCCACTTGCAGAACCTTGGCCATGATCACGCAGCCGCATGCACGCGACCCACTCCTCCTCCGTGAGAAGTAGCAGTGTTCCTGATGCTAGCGCGTCGCCGAAACCAAGCCGATCCTCGGCAGAGCATAGCTGGCCCGTCAACTCTTCGATCGTGAGCGTGCACATGTCGAGGAGCGTCTCGATGGCAAGTGCAATCTGCATGTACCGTGGGGGCGCTACACACAGAAAATTTCTCAGCACCTTCTCTTCTTCCAATGGATCTCCAAGTGTGCGGAGGTTGTTGACGATGGCAGTGAGCCACATCCCAAACACGTCGACGCTCTCACCATCCTTGAAAGAGATCGACTCGAACTCAGCGTGGAGCTTCCATGCCATGGCCTCGCGGACACGGTCAACGCCCATCCTCATCATCTTCACCGTATCCCACGCCTCGCGTGCCTTTTGCTTGATAGCTACATCGCCGAGCATGTTGGCCGGCATAGCTTGGAGGATAGCTGCGGGTGCCATCTTATTGTCTTGGAAGCTTGCGTTCCCATTGATGACGTCCCACAACCCTCGCGCCTCCAAGTTCACCTGTATCACCAGTGCTCACTTGATGTAATTTGTCGTCGTCAACACTAGGTAGACAATGGAGCCATCGGACTCCCTCACAACTTGCTCCTGCACCACTAGCTCATGTTTGCCTCATCGTAGTCGGCTCCTCCCACGTTCACAGGGTGGGGTGCATGAGCCGGTTGGCGACCGTGAGGCTTCGTTGGCCATGCGCCCAAACCTAACATAGAAGGTATCTAAACCACACTCTTATGTGTTGATCTAGGGTTCCGTGCCTCCTGACGTCAGATCGGTCATCGGAGAGGGGGCCAGCAAGGACGTCGGCAGCTAGGGTTATTTTTCTTTTTAGAGGAACGGCTAGGTTTAGTTGCTCGGGAGGGTTTTGATCTGGGTCGTCCAATTCAAATCAATCGACATGGCCTAACAATGTCGCAGCAAACGGCCCATGATTGTTGCGAGGCATACTGGGCTTAATCCCTGAGTTTTTGTTTTGAGAGGAAATCTCTGAGTCAAGAGTAGGCCTTTATCCAAGCGAGCACTCTCTCTCTCCCGCTCACCAACATATCGGCCCAACGTTACCACTTCCGCGCATCGTGGCCCGCAAGCCCTCCTCTTCCTAACCCTCGTCGCGGGTACGAGGTCGCGGTCTCCGGCTCCATCCAGGCTCGAGCTCCCGCCTAGGGTTTTCCCCGTTTTCCGCCTCCACGGACCAAACCAAGCCCTAACCCTAGAACCCCGCCCGCCAGCCATGGAGCCCGACGGCGACCCGGCGTTTCACCGCAGCGAGGCCATCTCTGCCGTGCAGGACGTCGACCAGTACTACGGCGACGACGACGACTTCGACGACCTCTACAACGACGTCAACGTCGGCGACGGGTTCCTCCACTCCTCCACCTCCCACCCACCCCCGCTCCCTGCTCTGAAACCCCCGCAGCCGCTGCAGCAGAACCAGCCCCAGCAGTTCCCTCCCCCTCCCCAGCCGCAGCCGCGGCCGCAGCAGCAGCCTCTGCCGGTCCCCCACTCGCTCCCGCCGCCTCCACCGCAGGCCCCGCCGCCGCAGCAGAAGGTACATATCCCTGGCGTGGCCGCGCCTGCTCCTAATCTCCATCCGCCGCAGCAAAGCCTTCCGCCGCCACCTCAGCCGCCGGTGGCGCCCACGCCACCGCCGGCGCCTCAGCACCACCAGATCCAGCAAGGAGGCGACGGGTTCCACCGGCCGGGAGGCAACTATGGCGGTGGCCCCATCGTGGTCGGGAACGGCGGTGCGGCCGGCGGTGGCGAGGGCCCTGGTGGGACGACGCTGTTCGTGGGGGACCTCCACTGGTGGACGACGGATGCGGATCTTGAGGCGGAGCTCAGTAAGTACGGGTTGGTCAAGGAAGTGAGGTTCTTTGATGAGAAGGCGAGCGGGAAGTCTAAGGGGTACTGCCAGGTTGACTTCTTTGACCCCGCCGTCGTCTCTGCCTGCAAGGAAGGCATGAACGGCCATCTGTTTCACGGCCGTCCATGTGTTGTGGCATTCGCCTCGCCGAACTCTGTGCGTCGCATGGGTGAGTCACAGGTGAAGAATCACCAGTCCATGGCTGCACAGACGCCGTCGATGCAGCCAAAGGGTGGGAGAGGGGGTAGTGGTGCTGGAGGCCCTCAGGTGGGTGGTAATTATGGTGGTGGCCGTGGAGGACCTGGTGGACCTGGTGGTGGTGCAGGTGGAGGTGGTGGAAATTGGGGGAGAGGTGGTGGAGGGATGGGGAACAGAGGCCCTGTTGGGAATATGAGAAATCGGATGGGACCTGCAGGTGGCCGAGGGATCATGGGAAATGGAGGCATGGTTGCACCACCACCACCAATGATGCCTCCGGGGGGGATGATGGGGCAGGGTTTTGATCCGACTGGTTATGGCGCAATGGGAAGGATGGGTGCTGGGTTTGGTGGTTTTCCTGGTGGACCAGGTGCAGGGCCATTTCCTGGGTTGATGCAGCCATTCCCGCCGGTGGTTGCACCACATGTGAACCCTGCTTTCTTTGGAAGGGGCGGGATGGGTGCTGGTGGGGTTGGCATGTGGCCTGATCCCAACATGGGGGGTTGGGGTGGGGAGGAACAATCAAGTTATGGGGATGACGCAGCATCTGATCAGCAGTATGGGGAAGGGGGAAGCCATGGGAAGGAGAGGCCACCTGAGAGGGAGTGGTCTGGTGCACCAGAGAGGAGGCGGGAGAGGGAGAAAGATAAACCCCCCGCACAGGATTGGCCAGAGAGGAGGCACCGTGATGAGCGGGACATGGGCCGAGAGAGGGATCGTGACTATGACAGAGAGAGGGAGAGAGAGCGTGATAGGGAGAGAGAAAGAGATCGGGAGAGGGAGAGGGAAAGGGATAGGCACAGGGATGACAGAGACCGCCATAGCGACCATCACAGGCACAGGGAGCGTGATTCTGAGCGCAATGAAGACTGGAACAGGGGAAGGTCAGCTGGGATGCGCAGCAGGTCAAGGGAGATCGACCATTCCAAGCGTAGGCGGATGACACCTGAGTAGTGTAACTGGATGAGCTACATCTAGTGTGGAGGCAACTACAATCCAGGGCAGCGTTTTTTTGCTCGCGTGCACGGTTCGGTAACCACTAGTAACTCTTTACTGCTTGTGTATACAGTGATTTGTTGTAGCGATAATTGAGATGTAAGTTAAGCTGAATCTGACCCCTTGTTTGTTTTCAACTGTAACTCTCTTAATCAGTTGTATTGTTAGGTAGTAATGGTAGCATACTGACATTGTGGTGTAACACCTCTTTTTGTACTAATATTCTCATGTAACATGTCATGTACACAAAATTTAGTTTTGACCTGGTCGATTCTTTTCATGGCAACATGGCATTGTTTAAGCCAAAACCTTAGTGTCCTTATTTAGAACATTGGAATGTAAATTTAGGTTACTGTAGCAATTAGGTCCCCTGCTTGTAATCAGCTCTCCTGCCAATTTGTATGCAGGAGAAGGGATTTGTAAAGGCATTTTTTGTGTACATTGCAATATTTTGTAAAGTGTAGCTATTTTTTTGGTAGCGCTGTATGGTTGCTAGTACTTGGAATTGTGATCATTTTATTACCCACTCACTCATGGAGAGGGTTTTATGAAAAAGTAACAACTTGATTCATATCCCTTAGGCAACAGCAAAGCAACAGCTGCTTGCTTCAGCAAGAGGTTCTGAACTTGATCTTTTAGGAATACACTTTTTAAGACCAGATAAACTAGGCATGTAAATGAATTCGTTTGCCTTTAAGAACTAGCATGTAAATGAATCATTCCAAAGGATGACATTTGATATTGGCGTGCAGCAATATGTGACAACAGATTTAGTTTGTACTTGCAACTGTATAACAACGGTACAAGTCATAGGACTGAAGCTTAATCTAAGATTTGGGGGAAGCTGGTGGATTGCATAACAAGACATAGTTAGTATTATGCATTTTGAAATGCCTGACAACTCACTAAGTGAATTAGTGCAACGTTGTAATTTTATTTTTGATATTGCTGAACGAGCTCATCAATAACTACAAAAGGATAGTTACCTTTATCCTGCCCTTCTGCAGCAGTGCATTCAGCATTGAGAAAAGTGCTGTCTTTACTTAATTAGGCCCTTGGAAAATGTCAACCTTGCTAGAGAGACTGAAGATTCATAAAGAAGTGCTAATTTTTTTCTTGCTCCAGAAATCCTTGTTAATCAATTTAGGGTGATATTTTTATATAGCTTGGCATCAGGAATTTAAACTAAACATGGGCTCTTTTATGATATTACTGATGCCTAGCTTGTATCCCAGTAACTAGCTGGGTACATGGACATCCATGTTCCCATTTTGACGGTATAGTCGCTCAGGCTGTTTGCTTTATTGTTGCCATCCAGGATACATGGTTTTGCATTCAGTTTTTGGGTATTAACTTTTTCTCCTACCTAAGTTGTTGATGCGTCAATGTATGCAGGTGTTTGATTTTCATATATATTAACAGTGATGAATCTCAATCCCTGTTTGAAAACTTACCGACCACAGGTTCATTGCTTGTGTTCTATGAACTGATCTTATGTCAAACCTGTAGTTGGCTACACCAAAACACTTGATTGGGGTCCTATGCAAAATCTAGAGCTTACTGATTACTTTATTTGATGGATGTTCTAGTTATATGCATTCTTCAGTGTCACTATGTGCAACTGATATGGTGGAATAGTCATTGTTCCAGATGTCCTGGAGCCTAACAAATATTTGGTAATGCTAATTTGAACTAAACAATCCGTAGTTATATGCTCAAGGTTGTAATCATATTTTGTGCCATGTAATGCTCATAAGGAACAGATGCATAAATTAAAATGGCCTTTACTATATGACAGTTCTTGCCAAACTTCTTATTACTGTTAACGCATCTTCTGGTTTTAATGTCACTAATGGATTTCTTCTCACTTGCAGCTATGTGCGGTTGGAATCTGTTTGGCTACACGAAGATCACCTTCCCTGGATGATAGTTGCTGTCTCTCACGTTATGTAGTGTTAATTGTCCGAGTAGCATAAAGACATAAGTTTCTCTTCAGATGTAATGCCCGGTGCAGCTTGCGTTATTAGTTGGAACATAGCTGAGTACCTGAGACTGTGTACTATTTTTGTAGTAGATGATCACCTGGCTTGTATTATAACCATGTCTGAAGGTGGACAAATGATTTCAGCACTCGTCTGGTTCATCTTAACCTGGAGATCGGGAAATAGATCCACTATTGCTTTCCAGTTAAGTTCATCTCATTCTGTGGTTGGAATGTACCTAACAAGCAACATGCTTATTTGTGCCCAAGTGCAAGGTTGGTTGGTGTAGTTGTAGCCTGCAAGTTAAAGGTTCGTGATCTATTTATTGTCTGGTTTTGTTAGACCCGGTGTATATTTGTAACTGCATGGTCTATAAAAGGAATGTATTGTTTCTACCTGAATTCGGTAGTGTTGAATAGTCCTTGATCTGAAAGACGATAATGTTAGCCCTTCAGCGGTAGCCGGTTAGATACGATCTTTTTGCCGTATGTGGACGGAAATCGCTGCCTCTTGTATATTTCTGGTGCAATTTTAAATCCCCCTGGTTGTGTGTGAATCTGGGTGATGACTGTCATGATCTCAACTACGTGTTGCCGTGGAGTATGGACTACGTCCGTGTCCAGCAAACGCAAATTCGTTCTGTACTGCAGTCCGCAGCGAGAATTGGATGAAATTACAACATATGCACCGTAGTACAATCTGTCACTGTCAGGCATCATCATTTAGTTTTGAATTGCACAGCTTGCTTTGCCACTCCGACAGTTGAGAACGATGCCCCTTAAGAGGTAGAAGCAGTGAAGGACAACTGTGTGGCATTTTTGTCTTGTCCGAATCTACAGTGCTCTTCTTCAAACCTTCTCTCATCTCAGCCTTGTGCCTACACGGCTCCACTGTTCCCCGTCTGTGGACTACTGTTCGACGCCACGCCATTATGTTCCTCGCTATCCCTCTCGGACCAAAACCATGTGGTACGAGCACATGGATCATGGATGCCATGAGACAGATCAGCGCGGGATGAACCAACCGACTAAGCCACGAGGCGCAGCTTCTTCTTTTGTATCACTTGCTGTGTTCATTCGATGCAGCGTTATGGCCGTACAGAAAGAGCCGCCTGCGCTCAGCTACAGACGAAGGCATGGCAACGGCTCACATGCACGATACAGACCCCGAGACCCAGTCATTCCCTGTTGCAACCGGGACAGCGCCACGGAGGCTCCCCGCAACCACATCATGATCGCTCCGCGAAACACTCCGCCGGCACGAGCATATAATACCCACGCGCATCAACGTCACGGTCGCGCACCCGCACCCGCACCCGCGCACCGCCGTAGACATATACTACCTCGACGCCACGACACGCTCACGCTCACGCCTCGCACCCGGCGGCAGTCACGCCGCCGCTCTCGGCCCACCACACACGACGACGCGACCCCGCGCGGCACGGGACGCGACGGCAGCCGCACCTGCTGAGCCTGAGTGCGCGACACGGCGCGGTGTGTTGCGAACAGACATCTCAGAACGGACGCGTCGGTTGATCGAAATTCATAAACCATCATTAATAGTTGCTAATGACTTTTCAAAGCAATAACTATCATCATTTTAATTGTATATATACAAGCGTAAACATCTGAGATCAATAAGAAGTGAATCTTTTGTTTATTATCTCTACTCTATCTCAATCATTATTCAATACGTTATCAGACACTTGCTCTACTAAAGCACTGGCCACAACAAGAACAGAGAATTTTGAAACAAAAAGAAGAATAGAGAGGAAGAAAAGGTGAGACCAATGACAGAACGAGTGATTCAGCAACTCCTCACCATTTTGGCAACGATAGACGTTGCCATTACCCGTCTTCTTCCCCCTCCAACTCAACCACGCCGGCGCCATCGCCGTGCTCACCGGAGACGCCGTCCTCGTCGCGCCCTTCAACCACAATCCATGGCGGCGCGGATTCAAGCCCCCTCCCGTCTCCTGGCCATAGCGAATGCTCCCTCCGCAGCCTCCGCAACCGGCGCGGCCCCTCCACCGCGCGTTTCATCACCGTGGCAACAATGGCCGAGCCCGATCGTCGACCCGACATGGTGCTCGGTGCACGGTTATGGCCCGTGCCCTCCTAGCACGTCAACGCCGGTGGACGCCGACGAACCCACCGGCGAACTCGCCGAACCCCCGCCTCCGCCACCCTGCTCTGAAGTCCGCCTCCGCCCGCTCCGGCCTCCGTCTGGGGGCATGGGCTCCGGCCTCCCTCGGACTCGCCAACGGGCTTCCAAACGGCGGCACCATCTACTCCTCTTCCGCCGGCGAGGAGGAGTATACACCGGAGTAGATGGAAGGCAGCACGAGGGAGGTGGCCGGCGGCTCGGCTTCGCCGTGGTGCAGCCCGGCGGCGAAGAAGAGGCTTCGGATCGGCGTCCTCTGCGCATCCCGGCGTCGCCCGCCCTCAATCCGCCCGGCGCCTGGATCCGTCGGCCTCACCATCGGCCTCGCCAATGGCATCGCCCGGAGCGGCAACGGCGGCGGCTGGCCTCCCGGCCCCGCCGCGCCATTCATCCCCGGTGGCGAAGAGGACGCCTCGGCTCGGTGGCTCGGCTCCGGCACGGGGCAACGCCAAGCCCGGCGGCTCGGCTCCGACGTGGGGCAGCACCAAGGCTGGCGGCGACGGTGGAAAGGGGTGGCGGCGGCAGTAGGGTTAACCTAACCGCAGCCCCCTCCCCACACACACACCTCTTTGTTCCCTCCCGCCCGGGCCTTCAGGCCGGCCCACCGGCCCACCGCCCACCCCTCCCAAGCGCGCACCCCTGGTGGGCCGAAAAGGCCGCTTGGGCTTCGGCCCAGGTCCCCAACTAGAAAAGAAACTGAAACTCGATCTCGAGTGTCTTAACCCACCAGCGGGTAGAAATAAAATAAAAACAAATCTGCATTGCTGATTTTACAAATTAGCCCCTGCTTTTTTAGGCAATTGCAAAACAGCCCAAAGTGCAGTTTAAATTATTAATCTATTTGATAATTTCTGTATTTCGTTGTATTGCATCTATATTTCAGATAATGTATGTCTAGAAATTCAATATATGTCCAATGTGTTTGCCCTTTTAACATTCCTATGACATATAATTGTTTTCATTTTGCAATTAAACTCAGTTTTCTTGCAACATATTTAGTAATTCACCTAAATTAAGTCCATTGACTTAATCCATGGAATTACATATGCAAAATCATATTAATGTGCCTACCTCCATATGATAATTGTGAATCACTAGGTAAATGGACAAGGAATCTACTGTATAATTGCAGATTATTCCCCATTTGCTGTAAAGTCTACGTTATGTCCATATCGACATAATGATTACCTTCAAAGTGCTCTTCCAAATATCCCAATTATCGTATAACACAAGGTAATAGAAACATGAGCATCTACTGACACTTGTCAGATTGTGCTATCTATTACTATGAGATCTACACCATAATTGGTGATTATCTTCAAAAAATGTTATGCTATATAACTTGAGGTCTACACTTCATATTTCAAGTCTTCACTTGAATTTTTTAAAATTTTACACAATTATTACAACATAACCACAACGATACTTTGATTTACTCCTAAGTAAATTAATCAAATCTCTGGTTTAAATCTATGTAGATCAAGATGGCCAAAGAATTTGAAGAGCTTGCGCTCGATGGTCACAACTATCCTACATGGGCAATGGATGTTAAAGTTAGCCTTGCGTCTCGTGGTATTGTGGCGACACTCAACCCTCCAGTTGAGGGAATACAACCACTACCAGAACATCAATAATATTCTGCTTTATACATTATAAGGCACCACATCCATCCGGACCTCAAATCGGAGTACCTGATGGAAGAAAATCCACGCACATTATGGCAAGCACTTAAAACCAGATACGAACAGTAAAAAGCGGTTATTCTTCCTGAAGCAACTCATGACTGGGTCCAACTTCGAGTTCAGGACTTTAATTCCATTGAAGATTATAACGACGCTGTTCACAAGATCTGTTCTAAGTTGCGCTTCTGTGAGAAAGAATCCTCTGAGGCAGATAAGATTGAAAAAATCTTATCAACAATGCTTCCATCTGACCGGATCTTGCAGCACCAGTGCCGCGCCAAAGAATTCCAACTTTATTATGAACTTATTCATATACTCCTACAAGCGGAAAAACATGATGAACTCACTCTGAGGAATCATCATCAGCGCAATGTCGGCGCAGCCCCGCTCCCAGAGGTACATTATAACGCTCAGAATAACAATAAGTTCGCTGGCTCTTCCAAACGCCAACAGCAGAACTTCAAAGGAAAGCGCAAGCAAAACTAGAAGAAAAAGCCACGTGCCATGGACAAGCGGAAAGGCATTGAAAAGCTAAAATTTGACAAATCTCAAGTTTGTCAAAAGTGTGGATGCTACAAGCATTCCACCAAAAAATATCGCACCCCTCGACACCTTGTTGATCTATACCTGCAATCTGTGGGACGCAAGAAACAAGCTCAAGGATCCAAATTTGAAGCACACTTCAACTTTCAGACTGACAAGTCCAAGGAAATCAGTTGTTCCACTGCACTTCCAGAACCCCAAGGCAACAAGCATCTCCAACAATCCGATGATCCGCTGAACATGGAGAACATGGTCATTGAATTTGCTTCAAATGACATGTTTGGTGACTTCGAATAAGTCACCCCACTCCACCAAAGTTATCATAACATCCCAATGATATTATTATGTTGTAATCATTAATTGTTATGTTGTCATCATATTGTTGAAAGACAATATTGTAATATCATTATGTATATGCACATTATCTATGTATAATAAAGAATTAATTCCTTCTTTTTATATATAGAGTCTACGGGAGTCAATCCGATGGAAGATGAAATGTGCCTTGTGGACAGTGGTACCACAAACTCCATTCTTATGGAATTAAAATATTTCCAGAATCTTACTAACAGAAAAGAAAAAATTTTAACAATCGCCGGACGCGATGCTGTAATTGTAGGCTCAGGTCGGGCCATAATTACTCTCCCTATGGGTACTCAAGTAACAATCGAGGATGCTTTACTGTACCCCGATTCAACTCGTACCCTACTAAGCTATAGAGATATCCGTCAGAACGGTTTCCATGTCGAAACCCATGATGACAACAAAGAGGAATATCTTCTCTCAACCAAAAACAACGGATATGGCAAGCAAGTACTTGAAAAAATTCCCTCTTTAACGTCTGGATTGTACTACACATATATCAAACCCGTAGTACATGTTGCGTAGAAGGTAATTTTTTAGAATGTTGATGCATTCCAAACTTGGCATGATCGTCTTGGTCATCCCGGCATAGGGATGATGAGAAAAATTACCAGCAATTGCATTGGTCACAACTTGAATAAATCTAAGTTTCCTCAACATTCGAATTTCATTTGCACCGCATGTGCAACTGGAAAATTAATTTAAGACCTTCGTACCTTAAAATTAATATGGAACCACTTAACTTCCTTGAACGCATTCAAGGAGACATCTGTGGTCCTATACAACCATTATCTGGACCTTTCCGGTACTTCATGGTTTTAATTGACGCATCAACTCGATGGTCACATGTGTGCCTTCTCTCTATACGAAACCATGCTTTCGCAAAGATTATGAGTCAAATTATTAAATTAAAGACTCATTATCCCGAGCACCGAATCCAATCAATTCGCATGGATAATGCTGCGGAATTCTCCTCTAGAGCTTTTAATGATTATTGCATGGCGCTGGGGATAGAAGTCCACCATTCAATACCATACGTCCATACACAAAATAGTTTTAGCCGAATCACTCATCAAGAGGATTAAGCTTATTGAAAGACCATTACTACACAATTACAATTTACCAACTTCTTATTGGGGTCACGTAGTCTTACACGCTGCTGACTTGATACAATTGCGCCCAACTGCTTATCACAATACTTCCCCTCTGCAATTAATACGTGAAAATCCTCCAAGTATTTATCATCTGCGAAAATTCGAATGCACCACATATGTGCCCATCTCACCACCTCAGCGTACATCCATGGGACCACATAAAAAACTGGGGATCTATGTGGGGTACAAATCACCGTCAATAATCAAGTACCTAAAACCTTTCACCGGGGATCTATTCACTGCCCGTTACGCTGATTGCATTTTCAACAAGGACCATTTCCCGGCATTAGGGGGAGATATCAAGTAACAGAAAGAATGCCAGGAAATTGATTGGAATGCCAAAGGTATTTCCTACTCTGATCTACGTACTCAAGAAACTGAACTCCAAGTTCAGAAAATCATAAATTGCAGCATCTTGCAAATAACTTGCCAGATTCATTTACAAATCACAAAGAAGTTACAAAATCCTACAATCTTGCTATAAATGCGCCCGAATGAGTGGAAATACGAAAAGAAACCACTCAATTCCCTGTCGAACCCCAGAATTCATAGCAGAGAGGCTTAAGAGAAACCACCCGCTAAGTCGAAACGTCAACCCCGACCTCAACTCCTGGGTGTCAATTCCAAGAGGAGTGGAGTGATATGGCTCCGAATAGCCCGAGACGGCAACCCCGAAGCTTACTCTGGCGAGAGCACAGAGTAGTAGGGTGATATGGTCTCCTCACTCTGTTCCTACTGAGCCGGAACATCAACCCCGAACTCGTCCCGGCAAATTAATGCACGGCTGGAGTAGGGTGATATAGTTCCCAATCTCTCAGTAGTAGAGTCGCTTCACAGGGGTGATTAAACTTAATGACTCTATGATATAAACTCTAAAGTCCTACCCGCAACATGCGCTTCATCACATACACGCACGGCACCTGAGCAGGCGAAAACAACTAGATCTCATAGCAGTGACTCTACGACAGAAACTGCAATATTATAAGTTTGAAACTTAACAAACATATACACACATACGGATCCGAAGATCCAAACATACAGCGGAAGAGTATTAACGGCTACGAAGCCAAACAGTAGGGCCAAAAGTGGCAGCGAAAACAAACCAAAATACCGACCCAGGGCAGGATCACTGCCTGGGATTCCCAGCGTCTAGGCGTCGTCGGTGTCGAGCTCTAAATAGAAACCACCCTCGGAAGGGGTAGCTTCCTCTGCAACGAAAACAACAACAATAGCAGGGTGAGTACAAAATTGTACTCCGCAAGACTTACAGTGCGGAAGTAGTAGTGATTGTGCCAGGTATCAACAAAGGGTAATTGTGGACTAGTTGCGGAAAGCCAAGTTTACCTTTTCAATAATAATAAGTAGATTGAAATGCGACTACTAGAATACCTTTTCAAGGGGATGAGTCGACACTTCTCGGATATTCCTTACTGCAGATCACCACACCTGAAAAACCCATCGACCCATCCTCGACCACCCTGGGAGGAAGCTGTCGCTAACACCATCCTTAGAGTTGGTAAGTTTTAGAGTTGGTTATAGTTGTCTAATTCGATGCAAAATCTTACCAAGCTGTCCATAACCGCGGACACGGCTGTTCAAACAGTTCAAACCCTGCAGGGGAGTACATCTTTACCTACACGTATCGATCGTCTCCTAGTGCCATCGCGATTGACACACTTTCACGAGGTGCGCTGGCGGAGGGTGATCGAACACGACCTTTACAATGCTTTCGACCTAGGTATGAGCCACCCGTACGGGCTAGTCCATGTGCATCAGTCCGGCCGTAACTGCGACACGGTCCCATGCGTTGTGAATCGAGGTACATCCCCGGTCTCCCAGACCGTGTGTCCACCCCACCCTTATATGAGACCACACACCACATCCCCTTTTTTTCACGCACACGCAAATGGAAACGGCAAACTAATGCAGCTCATACACTAAGTCTAAGCAAATTAGTGAGTCGTGGGTGGCCCCATAATCCACCCGTGTAGAAGTACGCGAATCTTGGTTCGAAGGGACACCGGTAACCGGTCCTTGCGGGAAGACGAGACAACCCACCATGCTCCCAGCCATGGCCTCTCGTCTAAACCCAGATATGATTAAGCAAGTTCATTAGTTATCCCGGTGAACACCCACCTACCACGTAACCCATTCCCAGTGTTGATTTATCTGCTATCCCAGGAATTACGACTTCTACAAGTCTAAGCATGTCTAAGCATAAATAGCATAATAGCATTCGAACAGTGGATACTAGACTACGCTAGATGGGTTAGGTTAGTGGTGGAGCTGTTTAAGCGACAAGGTGAGTCGTATTCATCGGACTAGGGCTTTTCTTAGCGGAAAAATAGCAGTTGAACGCATGTAATAATGAATTTGAAAACAACTAATACTTTGCAAATAGTAGGAGATTTGCAACGTGACCAAAGGGGCTGCTTGCCTGGTTGCTCTGCAACGACACCCTGCTCTTAATCGAGACTATCGCCCTGCGGATCTTCCGGCTCTATCGAGGAAAAACAAAAAAACACCGGAAACAAGGGCATAATCGTAACTATCAAAATGCACAACATCAGCATGAGATGCAATGCATGCCATGACGTAGAGGATGCAAAATAAAGACTAATGCAAGAGGAATCAATTTAATCGGAGTTCGGACGCATAAAATGTCGCGATCCGAAAATCCTCCGGCTAATCGGAAACCCTAATTTGAATTTTTAACAAATTATAGTAATCCTAGCATGCAAACATGGATGAAAAAGATGTTTTTGAATAGATCTTCTTTTTCTGAATATTTTGATATATTATTTGCATTTTTCTGATTTAAAATGGATTTTCTATGAATTTTACAAGGTTTCAACCATTTTTACCCCTTTTGTTGTATTTTTCTCAGTAAAAATAATATTTAAATTAATTCAAATACAACCAGAGGCTGACATGTGGGCCCTACTGGTCAAAGTTGACCAAATTTGACTAGGTCAATGACAGGTGGGACCCACTGTCATTGATTTTCTCATTTTATTTAGTCTTTTTCTTAACTCTTACATGTGGGGCCCTCATGCCATTGAGACACTTTTAATAAGCACATTTAATACACTGTTACTCATTAACTGGCATCATTAATATGTCTAAACATTAATTAAACTTACTAATTACACTTAGCCGTTAATTACAGCATTAAACATAGCTTTATGTTAAATGGGAGCTTTTATTCCGGCAGATTAGAGATAAATGTGTCATTAGGACACATTTAAGGGCTGCTTGCTCTTTAAATGAGCTGGAGCTCGGTCAGGAGCCGGTTTGGGCGCCGGCCGTGGACTCGGTGGCGCGGCACTGGGCCGGTACCGACGGGCGGCGGGGTCCCGGGGAATAGGCGACGGCGGCAAGGCTTACCGGCGGCGGCTCGGGGAGGCGGAGTTAGACGGCGGCGGCGCTCGGTTGGTGGGGCGGCTTGGGGGAGCGGCCAGGGGAGCGGCGGCGGGATGGGGCTCGGCGGCGGTTGGAGCGGTGGGGGTGGCGGCCGGGCAGAGCGGGGTGCTCCCGACGGGCGGTGGCGCGGGGGAGCTTCGGCTCGGGTGGTGTGGGGAGGAGAGGCAGGGCGGTGGGAGGGGGCGGCGAGATGGGGGTGGAGGAAGGAAGCAAGTGGCGGCGCGGCGGCTTCCAGAGGAAGAACCAGAGGGCGGCGGGATGGATGGGGATGGGGCAACCGAGCAAGGAGATGAGGATGGGGGAGGCGCTGGATACTAAGCAGGAGGTGGCCGGTTTGCTCAGTGAGCTGCCACGCGCGCACAGGGGAAAGCAAGAGGTGGAAGAGAGAGAGGGCGGCAGGTTGAGGATAAGGCAGCCGGCGCCTTAGGGAAGAAGGCAAGGGGGAGATGGGCTGGACTGGAAGAAAAAGAAGATGGGCTGGGCAGCCCATCCGGCAGGGGATAGAGCTAGGGTTTTAGAATTAGGTCTTTAGGTTTTTCTGTTTATTTCTTTTGCTCATTTGAAAGATTTTCAAACCAATCTTCAGCTCACAGCCTCACAAGCATAAGGAAAATAATTCAAAATACCATGTTCATGAGATGTTGATCAAAATTTTAAAATTCACTTCACACCCTCATGTGGTACTTAGAGGTTTCCACAAGCAATCCAAAAGTTTCAAAAACTTACTAATTTTTCAGGTTCGGATGATCATGCGATGCAATGCATATGATGCACATTATCGGATTAATAAAATAGGGACGTTACATTCCCCATCAACAATAAGAGGGGGAGAAGTACGGCCACAAAACAGGATTCAGCTTCACGCAAGCAACAAAGGAAACAGAAAAAGAAACCCTGTGAAACTGTAAATGAAATTCAAACTCCACAACCCAGCTCAAGAGTGCACTCAAATCTAGAAGCTGGGACATCGGAAAATCCTGACTTGATCATATTGGGAAATCACGATCAGTCACTAAGGGATAATGAAATTTCCACCATTACATTGATTCTGGAGAATCATATAACCGTAAGACTACGATTGTCGACAATTACTTCTCCACAAAGATTGCAAACAACATCCAATCTGATCCAGATCCCAAGACCATGGCAGAGTGTCAAAAACGCTCGGACTGGAATCAGAGGAAGGAAGCAAAAAAAGAGAGGTATTTACAAAAGCAATACCTACTCGTCCCAATGTTTTCCCTGTGGGATTCAAATTGGTATTCATCCAGAAACGGAATGAAAACAATGAAGTGGTGAGATACAAAGCGAGGCTCGTAGCACAAGGGTTCACGTAGAGATCCGGTGTTGATTTCAACGAAACATACTCTCCAGTAATGAGTAGAATAACCTTTCGATACCTAATATCACTGGCAATGCAAAATCATCTATCTATGTAGTTGATGGATGTAGTGACTGCATATCTTTATGGGTCACTTGATTCGGATATATACATGAAGATTCCCGATGGAATCCCACTTTCGAATCAAAGCGTTAAACGCAACATGTATTGTGTAAAACTTAACAAGTCATTATACGGCTTGAAGCAATCGGATCGAATGTGGTACAATCGACTCAGCGAATTCCTTATTCAAAAAAGATACACGAATAACGATGATTGCCCATGCGTGTTCATAAAGAAATCCTTGAACGGATTTTGCATCATATCCGTGTATGTAGATGATTTGAACATTATTGGCAACACACAAGATATTGATGAGGCATGTAATCATCTAAAGATGGAATTTAAGATGAAGGACTTAGGCAAAACTAAATTTTGCTTAGGGCTACAAATTGAGCACCTTCACTCTGAAATTTTGGTACACCAAGCTGCTTATATCCAAAAGATCTTGGAGAAATTTAATATGGATAAATCTTATCCATCAAAGACTCCCATGGTTGTTCGATCTCTAGACGTAGAGAAAGATCTTTTCAGACCAAGGAAAGATGGAGAAGATATATTGGGATCTGAGTTTCCATATCTTAGTGCTATTGGAGCTCTTATGTATCTTGCAAACTGCACCAGGCCTGACATCGCATTTGCAGTAAACTTGTTAGCAAGACACAGCGCTACTCCAACTAAACGTCATTGGACGGGAGTCAAGCAAGTCTTACGCTACCTCCAAGGTACTAAAAATTTAGGTCTATATTATTAATCTCACAAAAACAAAGATACAAATCTAATCGGATACACCGATGCTGGATACTTGTCTGATCCCCATAATGCTAGATCTTGGACCGGCTTTGTGTTCCTTTACAGTGGAACAGCCATCTCATGGAAGTCTTCTAATCAAACTTTAGTGGCTACGTCCACGAATCATTCTGAAATTATTGCCCTATATGAAGCATCACGTGAATGTGTGTGGCTTCGCAGAATGATAAACCACATACAACAGCCATGTGGTATTGGTTTCATTGAATCACCGACCATTATCTAAGAAGATAATGCTGCTTGTGTTGCACAAATGCAAACAGGTTACATAAAGAGCAATATTACCAAACATATTGCCCCTAAGTTGTTTTATCCCCATGAATTACAACAAAGTGGGGAAATAAACATCTTGCAAACCAAATCATGTGACAACCTCGCTGATTTGTTCACTAAGTCCTTACCAAATTCAATTTTCCAGAAATATGTTTATGAAATTGGTATGCGACGACTTCAAGATTTGCAAGAATCAGGGGGAGTTACTCTCTGATCATTAACCTGTTCACATATCATATTGCACTCTTTTCCTTTTATGAGTTTTCTCTCAAAGCTTTCTCATGAAATGTTTTTAATGAGGTAATATCAACACAAGATTATATGTCGTATCTTCTATTTTTCCTCCCGGGGTTTTTAAAGGAGATATACAAGACATACCTACTGTTCTCTAAACTCACTTATGGGTTTTTCCCCTTAACAGGTTTTTCTCATGTGAGTTAACAAAGAGACAATGATCAAAATATGCTGTATTATTTTCTCCTTATTTTTCCACTGGGTTTAAAGGAGGTTTTCACAGCATATCAATTATCACTCCTCATATTTTTTTCACGGGGTTTTAAAGGAGTTTTTCCAGATGTTCTTGATATACAAAGGTGAAATTGGTCAAGAGAGTGTTGCGAACAGGCGTCTCAGAACGGACGCGTCGGTTGATTGAAATTCACAAACCGTCATTAGTAGTTGCTAATGACTATTCAAAGTAACAACTATCGTCGTTTTAATTGTATATATACAAATGTAAACATCTAAGATCAATAAGAAGTAAATCTTTTATTCATTATCTCTACTCTGTCTTAATCATTATTTAATATCGTGCACGCACGCTCCGCTCGTGGTAAGCTGCCGGGCCGTCCTTCCAAAAGAAAGAAAGAATTTTTTTTCTTTTCCCGGCGATTTGACCGACCCTGACGCGCACGCAGGCGTCGTGGTCGAGGGCGTCACCTGTCACGTACCAACGGGGCGCGCGCGTCCGCCTCCATCCATCCATCTATCCATCGGGCAACCACCGTTTTAACTCCCGGATCGCGACGTCCAACCGAACGATTCGAACCCGCGCCGCTACTGTTACGGTGGCCATCACGCGATCGGAGGCGTGTGATGCCGGAAGGTGCGCGCGTGGGCCGGAATCGGATGCCCTGCCGCGTCCGTTCAAGCGTCCCGCTCCCTGAGCTCGGAATCATATCGCCGGTCCAGGCTCTCAGCGCTGGGGCACACCATGACACGAATCCTTCGTCATCTGGTCGAGGGTTTGGACGGCTGGAACCGACGAATTGCCACGAGCACAAGAACATCTCCATCTTTGTCATCGCACCAAGCGAATAGATTACATCATCAGTTCATAACCCTTCTCTGAGATGGAAGAAAGAAGAAAAAACAAAGCAGAATATATAAAGCAGGAAGGAACTGGAAGCCAAGAGAACAAAACATTCTCCATTCTCGTGCAGCAGCTGTCCATACATTTCCTATAGAAGTTTTTAAAAACAAATTTGTTACTTTTCGGTCGTTTGAGAAATAATTGTTCTTCTATCTACCGAGTTACGTATTATTATCCTTGAGTTAGGTATTATTAACCTTCGATTTTTTTAAAATTGTATAACTCTAGATCTAGAAATAAAAATATACAAATATAACTTAATTATAAAATTACATAAAATTTCTAAAAAATACAACTACTCAACTAATCGTTAGATACATAATCACCGTCTAAGATCGTCCGTCCACTTAGAAATACCTATTTCTCAATTTACTCGGTGAAATAAATACTCTCAAAAGCCATAAATTGAGGAAGCCCAAGCCTTGGTTTATACACAGATGAAAGCATCTCAAGCTTGTTTTGAGTTAGCACTCAAGAGTAAAACAGCGGCCACTAATCTCAAAACGCTAAGAATTAGGGTCATCATTATCATTCGCCATATAAGTACTGGTAGTAATTAATCGGAATTGATGTATCATCATCAGGTCGCAAGAACCCACACCTTGCTGAGCAAGCGCGACGCGCGCGCGCTGACGGTCACGGGATGTTCATGAACGCGGCCGGGTCAGGGTCGGCAAGCCCGGCGCCGCTCCAGTACGCGCCCAGGTCGAACGCCGGCGGCCACTCGAAGGAGTACGGGTCCCCCAGGGCCTTGCCGCCGCCGGCGGGGCAGTCCGAGAACCCGAGCTCGAGCGCGACGGCATCGTCGCCGCCCGGCTGGAGGAGGTCCGTGAAGGAATCCTCCTCCACCGCGGGGACCACAAGCTCCGTCGTAACCTCGCTCGCGGCGTCGGTCGGTGGCGTCGTCGTCTCGGTCGTCTTGTCGGAGTCAGGGGCAGGGGCGGCTACGGCGTCGGCAGAGGTGTCAGGCTCGGGGGGGCGCGACGCGGCGCTTCTTGGAGGGCTTCTGGCGCTTGGCGGCGGCGGCGGGGGACGAAGCTGACGACGGGGAGGACGAGGACGAGGAGGAGGAGGAGGAAGAGGAGGGCTTCTTGCGGGTGCCGCCGCCGACGGGGACGTTGCGGAGGGTGCCGCCCTTGGTCCAGTAGCGGCGGCAGCACTTGCAAAAGTGGCGCGGCTGGGAGGTGTTGTAGTTGTTGTAGTAGCAGAACTTGGTGTCCCGTGATTCACACCGCGGGCACGGCTCCCCCTCCGCCGCCGTCATCACAGGAACCGCCGGCTGAGAGGGAGCGGCGCCGCCGTAGCCCTTGGGCCGGCGCAGGTCGACGCCAGCGAACTGCTGTGCCGACCGCCGGACAGGCTCGGCCGCCGCGTGGAGGAGCTGCTCCTGCATCCGCGGCGGCGCCGTGGCTGCGCGCTGTGCTCGCTCGTCGATTCCTGTGGGCTGTGGAGGAGAGCAGCAGGGAGTTGGCAGAGAGAGAGAGAGAGAGAGAGAGAGAACAGCAAACGAAGCAGGCGAGTGCGGCTGGCGCCGGGGTGTTTTATGGTCGTGGCGGCGGTTAATGGCGTTGGGCCTCACCTGTAGGGGCCCCTCTGTCAGTGGGTTAACCTTGCCAGCGCGTGCGGCGCCTGGTGCGTGCAGCTCGTCCTGCGGCGGCAGGGGACGGACCTCACTTGTCAGTCGTGCGGTGGTTAGTTCTACGTTCTCGAAGCGTGAGTGCCCAGGTGCAAAATAACAAGTGCCAAGATTTTGTACCGTACGCGCGGGTGGAGCGTAGCGCGGCGACGACGGTCGACAGCGACGGCCTCGTGGGACCCGCGCCCGCCCACTTACCACCGGCTCTTGCTCACCCGCCGAATCACCGCGCAGCCTCGTCGAAGCGCGTCGATGACAGTGGCAGCCACGACGGCGACGGTTCGACGTGTCAGCGAAGCTCTTCGAGGTTACTGCGAGTGAGCCAGAGCGGTGACGGGACGAGGCGGGCGGGTATGGGCGGGGTGAGGTGGCGAGGAGGGAGTTATCGTCTCGGGCACGGAAACTGTGCGCCGTGTCGGCCACCGGCCCGGGTGGCGGGGGGCCTCGCCACGTGGTCGGACAGAGCGCCATGCCTCGCGCGGCGCTAGGCTTCGCGTCTCGAGTCCCACCTCGTACGCCGGTGCGACCTCGCCTTGTGGACGCCTGCCTGCCGGTCACGTCGACCAGCTAACCCCCAAACCGGCGCACCGCCGCACGTACTGGCGCCTGTTAATCTTCTCGTTTGCGCGCTGCCTGGCGTCAGAAACATGCGACGGTTCCGACCATCCAGATCGTCGCCGAGTTCCGAACCACACACGACGCGCCGCGTGGGGCCGCCCACCTAGACTGGACCAGGCATGGGTAGCATGCGGTGGGGCCCCGGCCCAGCACATGGCCGGCGGATGGATGGACGGTGGTCTCGGTCGCCGCATTGGGTGGGGCCCTGTCAATGGTTGGACTCTCCGGTCCCGGGCGGCGCCTCACGCAACGAATCGCGTAGCGCGGCGCGCACGGACGCCATGCTGTGTGCGGCGCGAGCCCGTGCTGCCGTGTCGACCGTCCGTTCGTCGGCATCGCGTCGACGCGGCCGCGGCCGCGCCCACGCCCACGCCCTGTGCTGCGCGCGCGACGGCATGGCCGCCCACTCCGGCCGCGGCGGCTTCCGTTTGCTCGCGTTGTGCGGAGGAAATACGGTGGGAATCTCGCGATAACGACGCCCGGTTTGATTGATTGGAGATCGGATTGAATTCCTCCACGTGGGCTGGGGCTTGGCGTTCTTTGATGGATCGAACGTTGATCTGCGGCGTCCTTGTTTCCGACGCTGAAAATGTTCTCGGTCTACGGTGATCTTACACGCGTTCGGAAAGATTCACTGATCACTACATGCCTAAGTATATTATACGCGTACAGTTTTAATTTATCTAAAAACAACTTCCGTAGTCTTTTCTTATTTTTATCCATATCACCTAAAGATGGCAATAAAAATACATAGCATAAGAATAAAGAAATTTAGAGATTAGTTTAGAAATCGTTGAACCCTCTCGAGCCATGTACGCTTATTTATATAGCCTTAGCCGACTGAGTTAGTTATAAAATTTGTTACAAAACTGTTTGTGTCGGGGCCTGGAATCACGCCTGACTCAAAGAAAGATGAGACGCTGCGCACGACGTCGTACCCCTTTTACTTGGGTATGTGAGGTGACCACTCTCACAATTGGAGGAACTGAAGGAACTAGGATCATTCGGGAGGATGACGAGATTAAAGAGATGTATCATAAGCTTGGCAAGAAGGTTGAGCATACTTTCAGAAAAGAAACTGCCTTACAAGTTCACGACTGCGATCTCGGCACTTGAGGGTGGTTACCTTAACAAAGGAAGGCTCCACGACCAATTGCTATCACCTTTGTTATCCTCTAGCAATTGGTGGCATGACATCAACAATCGCCCAATTGGAAGCGAATAACCTTGGGCTAGATCGTAGCCTCTGTTTGCAACATATGGACCTTAGGTCCACTTCTTCCTGATGGCATAACATTAATCACATAAATCAAGAGGAGTCGCAAGCGAGGGTAAGACCAATGGTCGAGATACCAATATTTCAAGACATTGACTTGGGCATCGAAAGAAGCGATCCTTGTCATGGAGATCGCAAAGGAAAAGAAACTCTTGATGAAGCTGTGATGATGACTCGTCAGTCAGCGAGAATTCATGATTTGAGGAGCGAGTTAGGATTGCTTTCACATAGGGCTATCTGAATTTTTTCTTGGGTTTAAGGCATATCACCCAAGAGTTCAACTCAACGCCTTATCGCATTCACTTTTGGTGAACTTGTCATAAGGACGGTGCTTGCAAAACTTGTCAAGTACCAGTCTTAAGCAGTTCAAATAGTCCTGCTCGAACTCAGGGTAGATGGGTATGTCGTCGAAGGAATTGACCACAAATCACCCAAATACCATTTAAGGATCGCGTGAAAGCTTTACCACGAGGTGGTTGCTCCACTAAATAAGGATATTTACATTTGTCCCGGTTCAGAGATTACCAATTAACCTCCTTGCATGACGCAGAACCGAGAAGATTTCTGAAGCACCACAGGGTATGGCAATCAAATGGACATCGTCTGCTGGTCTCAAACGAAAGGGTTGAATCATGGAAAGTATCAATAGGCACCACCATCACGGCAATTACATGACCCCAGAAGGATATTTTTAGCTGAAATACTCTGCGAAGGCCGATTACACAGAACCCGTGTAGCAGGAGGAAGCATTAGTCGAATAAGAGGAAAAGATGCCAATTTGCTCGACTCAAAACAAGTCAAGCGAGGTGCTCTTGGAAAAATTCCAGAGACCTGGCCATGGCCTAACACACAGTCCGATTATAGGTTGAATTAGAAAGAATTTGAGTTCCGTTTGTATGATTCTTGAAAAAATCATCTTTGCGGAGGAATAGATACTTGTGGTTGTCACAT
Organism: Stipa capillata; assembly: GCA_019208055.1. Taxonomy (NCBI): domain Eukaryota; kingdom Viridiplantae; phylum Streptophyta; class Magnoliopsida; order Poales; family Poaceae; genus Stipa; species Stipa capillata. Next base: position 77,726 of record JAGXJF010003684.1, on the reverse strand, counting down.
GGAGAATAGTCGAAAACATCAAGAAGACACGTGAAACATTCATTCTTGAGACATCAGAAGTGACGGCACCAAAGGAAAAAAGGTACGAAAGGGATTACCAAATAAACGGTTTACGAAAACCACTTCTTGGTATTTTAATGCAATTGCACTTGGCAGCAGCGTTTTGCACGATGGATGCTTGTCTTCAAGCTCAATGGACTTATCAGCCATTATTTGGAGGTCAATGACATCGCGCGTAGCTAGCTTGGGGTTGTACTTCTTTACCCTACAGTTTAGCCTCGCAGATGTCAGTTTAGCCTACAGAAGAACCGCCTGCCTCGGGGAAGAAATGTAGGAGAGAGGAAAGAGGGAAGAGAAAGAAGACTGATGGGCGCCTGCCAGCGTCATCAAGCAGGGCCATCACGTTGAGCTTGCACGCGCTGTCTCACCCGGCCAGCACTCTCTCGACGGCGGCTACGCGCTGGCGGACGGTGAGGCGAGCTCCGGATGTGGCCATGGACACGAGCTTGGTAGCCGTCATGGCCTCAATCTGGTTTGAGATATACGGCGACTGGATCCGGGCCGGGAGAGGGCGGTGGTTGCTGGATCCGGGAGGAACGAGGTTGACGATGGCCTGCACGGACCTGGGCATCCTATTGCGAGCTCGGAACGGGATTTGAGGGGTTGGGTGCGTTTGGATTTGGTTGAGGCGAAAGTGCGGGGAGGGGGGAGGAGTTCACGAGGAAGATGATCGGGTGGGCCGGGTGGATGACATGTGGGGAAGAGGGTGTAAATGTCATTTATTTTATTTTTCTAGGGTACTAAGTGCAAGTAGTTTAATAAATGTATAAATGTCAGAACAAGAAACGATGAAGCAAGTAAACTAGAGGGCTGAACTATACTAGCAAATAGTACGTGCATTCGGTACTGTAGATGGTACTGTTCATAGAGTATTGTAGATAGTACTGTTTACGGGTATTGTTCACGTAAATCCCTCCAATCTCAGCCGTCGGATATATGGGATCAATGGCTCATATTGCTTGTTAGGTTTAGGTCAAATTTGATACACTATATAATAGTATAGAAATATTTCACGGGGCAACTATACGGATGGCTTCGGTTGTTGATGGCAATTAAACACAGCGGTATGAGTCTAGGTGGAACAATATTTTTATGCGAGACCACCACTTATAGTAGCCTGTTGTAAACATGCCCTTATATGTCCTTAACTTGCCAGAACTGAAACACACAAAATAAAAAAACACAACGAGATCTTACACCTACGCGAGACGCACCACCACGCGAGGCCTTCTGGTATCATATCATTGTTCAAAGAGTGAAAAAACAGCATGAACTTGCAGGAAGCAGCGCAATTCGAGGAGAAGATCTCGGCCGGCTTAATCAATGCTGGGCACACGGTTTCCTTGGTTGTACTAGTACATGGCGTGTGATCAGCTGCGACGGCTCATCATTAGAGGTGGCTGATCGTCTTAATCATTTGGTCGTGCCAGCCTTACATACATGGCAAGGGACATTGCTTCCCCCGTAGGCTTTGGGGTCGAGGGAGGTGACGTGGTGCAACGCTCTCCAGGAAGAAGAAAACATGGGCGTAGCCGCGTAGCCTAGGCTGATTGATGGCCATGGACGCGAGAAATCTTTTATTTGCACGACTTTGATTTGTGATAAGGCTTGGAGATCCTGCAGCCAGCAGATGTCGTCGCCCGCGTTCCATTTTAAACATGGATCACCATGACCTGCAATCCTGAATATCTCGCGTGGATCTAATTACTTATTATCGTGGGCGGACCTATAAATTTTTTTAAGTGAAGGCAAAAAATTTAAGTGGGAAAATTTGATCTCAGGCCTTCTTGTGTCCGCCCATGCTTACTGTAGCATGATCAGAAAGCAGGTTACAATAACCAAGCCAAGCATCGTTTGGTTGATTAATGGAGGTAGTAGTACTTTCAGTTTAGTATCATACCACCAGTTTGCTCGTTGCGTGGTCTAATTGTCTAGTTGATGTAGGTACTCGTCGATAATGATTATGTTAATCCTGTCAATCTTCAAGTTTTATAAATCCAATCTCTAATAAATACGTGGATATGTTCATATGATAATAATGCGTGTATGTGCGTCTATAAATTGCATCGGACTTTTTGAAACAAGAAAGAAAGCACGATCCTGTGTCACCAGTAGGCAGTAACCAGATTTGGTGAACGATTCTACAAGTTTGCTGCTTCACCAGCGCCACGTCGAAGCCCATTACCTGACTCGTGATCGGCGGCATCAGATCATGCCTGGTGCGCGGCATTATTCGCGACAAGTTGCGAAAATGCGTCGGCTGTAGTGGACGCCCACTCGATCGGGCGTGGGCATGGGAATCACTGCAGGATTGAGCTCTGCCCCCGAGACGGAGCCGCGGCGCCGGCATTCTCCTATCTACCCCCACTTCCGATCGTGCGAATCCTCGTAACCATCATGGTGGCAGGCGCGACCGGGGAATCGAAATCTCATGCTTTTGAAGACCTTGGATTCGAGACGGCATCCTACTAATCATGGTTAATCTGTCGGCTGTCAAGTGTCAAGTTCGTGGGCTCCACGTGCCAGGCATCGTTGCCATCAGATCCATGCGGTTTGATGCAATCTTGCTAACGATTTGGAGCAGTGGGAAAAATTGAGTTAAAATCTGCGTGTCTTTAGCATTTCTATAACATATATAAGGACACTCCTAATACATTGTATTTTAAGTTATATCTTACTGTATTAAATAATTGTTTAGATACAATCTTCTAAATATGATTCATTTATTATATTTGATGATCAATACTACCATTTTAACCTTGTAGCTTGTTTATGGTATAACTCTAGTACATAGTAGTATGAATGTGAGTCACATAAGATCACTCGACAATAAATTTGCATCGATTATACCGCTAAGAGTCATCTCTAGATTAAGAGACAACTTCCCTCTCTCTCCTTCATATAAGCTTTTTGCCCAGATGACATGGATTAAGAGACAGCTGAGATGGAACATTACGAGTGCCCCAGAGTTTTGCTTCAATATACCCATTAGAATAGAGTACGGGTCTCAAAACCACTTAATGATGGCTAATTACGTCCTTTGACTTTGACTATTAACTACCGTGCTCCGTTGGCTCCTTCCACATCTTCCGCATCGCGTCTTCATCTGTGATCTAGCGCCATTAATAGAAGCATCAGAATTGAAGTTTCACTATGACTCAACTGAGCATTTTTACTTCACATGTACCTGATTTTGTATTTTGCAGCAATTTAAGCCTGCGTATGTATAAGAGCGCGAGCGTACATGCGGTACAGCTAGTGAATCCGAATAGCTATAGAATCAGTAGCGAGAACAATCAGCCAGACAAAACGGATAAGGGAGCAAGCAATCAGCCGCCTTCCCTTGACGCTGCCGATGGCCAACATGCCTGATCACATTGCAAATTGAATCTCAAACCATGTCCCGCCCGCCATCTGCATCTTTTCTTACAATATTCGTGCGGAGCCTGGTCGTCGCCGTCGTCGTATGACAACGTCACAAGTATCCGCCGTTGTTGGACAGGAAGGCACTTGTCTTCTAGCAGTCGGCTTGTTCCTGATTAACCCAGTGTTGAGCAGCCTCCTTATACCTATGATGTCCTTTCTTGAAGTGTCTAAAAGAGTGAGGAAGAGATTGTACCACTTTCGCTCTAGATTTTTCTGACAAAATAATAGTCATAGATGTAAGTATAGAATTGACAAATAGAGTATCTTTTGCCCCAAAATACCAATACGGTATACAAGATCTTGAGGTGAAAATACATGTGCTTATTAAGTACATGGCTTTTAAGTTACTCAATGAAGACGGGGTTTGATAGGATCTTTTGAAAAATAATATCTAAGAGGATCATCACATTCATAGGCCAAGGACAAAACCAATGATTCTCACTTTTGGAGCGGATGAAGATCAAAGACATTTTATCTGTTTTGGCACCTTTCTCGCTAAGTGTGAAGAGGAGGTACAGTTTTTGGATGACATCTGAATTGACTGGTAGACTTTCAAATCTCGACACCCCTCGGCCTGCACAATCACCTGCAAAAAACATGCAACAGTTGCAGAGGTAATAAGCACGGTTCCATTAAATGTCTCCTTTTGGCAGGCAATTATTAAGCCTAAACTTGAGGCTTGACATGATTTAGTTCAACCAGTAACAGGTAATGGTAGTTACTCTAAGTCTGGATATAGACATTTTCCGATGGAACCTTCAAGTACGTGGAAAATTCTCGATTCAATCCATGTATCGTGGGCTTGTATAATCTCACGTTCAGGTTAGTAACCAACACTTATGGTGGTTAAAGGTCCCTCTAAAGATACTATCAGGACCTGAATTTAATCTGACTTAGCAAATAATGTGCCACTTGAATACCCGAACAACCACCCAACATACCATATGTATCGGACACGCATACATTCATCACCATTGGGTAGTCCAACACAGGGCAAACATGTCATACACTTACCAAACCTCGTATGGATTCACTATTGGCCAAGCCGGGTTAAAGCAAACATCATGTAGAAAGCCGAAAGGAACTCCAAGCACGCTAGCATACGTTATGAACTCCAGGAATATACACACATTGTGCATAATATGTACAAGAACAACATTGATAACATAACAAAGTTCTAAAGAGAAGTTTATGTAGATAATAGTCTACATCTCTTAAATATGAGAAATATGCATAAGTACACCCAAAAGGCCCGAAGGCTACAAGTACCATCTTAGTACATCCAGTTCAATATAGGAAGCAGAAACAAACATAAAATCCCGAGATACACGATATCATCATGACAATCCACAAAATAACCCACAAGGAATTGAATAAGCCAACTTGATAACCGCTCAAGCATAATTCTCGAAGTGATCATGTATGCTAGGGTCACATGTTCCTATGCGTGAAAAATAAAACTACTAATGAATACAAACATACTCACAAGTTTTAGTAATGTCTTTGACATGAAAGTAGCATGGCATTTAACATAAAGTAAACAACTTGATCACAAACAACATATATATAATATTCAACATCATGAGAGCACCACATAAAAGGATCACCACACCATCACGTCAATTATACTTCATTTCACACACTTAGTTAGCACAGGTCCAACAATAGCAAATCAAGTACAAAAACAAATGTACTACGTTTAGATATAAAATACATGAATTTTTTAGCAAGAGGGAATGCACAAGTCGTCTGACAAAACACTATAAAGTGTCCTGGTGGCGTCAGGTGGGAGAGGGCCATACTAGAGGTACTAATCAGCAACCAACCAACGTAAGGTTGGGCAACCTCAACATCGCCATCGGGTTTTAATAGCCGCACTTGGCTGGAACAAATAACATATTGCCCTACGTATGTTAAAGCACTAAAAGAAGAACAAGAGCTCAGTAATGATATCAAACATATATGGCATAACAACAACAAAAAAATATAATTGTAGCATGAAAATATCAACAAGCTTTGCCTGCCTTGAGTATGATACTCCTGGTCTTGCTGAGAGTTAGTGGGTGGTGTTCCCTCGTTGTCAGAATCACCAATATGATAAAGCAACGCCGAAAAGAGAAGAAACGATGGAAATAATAAGTGCTCATTATGCCATTTGATGAATGATGCATGAAATGTATTTCAGACAATAGAAAATTAATTCTAAGACAACTGCAATTTGGAGGAGGGAGCAAGCCATAGCGACTGACAGATGGGACAAAGGGTCACGGCTGACCTGTCAATGTTGACTTGGTCAAATTGGCACTTGGGCCCACATGTCATACACTATGTACAAATCAATTAATATGAATCAGAAACTGACAGCTAGGGCCCACATGTCACACTAATACAAAAAAATAATTGATGTAATTAACTTAATGTGCTACTGACAAGTGGGGCCCAGTGTCAGGATTTACTTATTTTCTTTATGTATCCGAATTAAGCAGTGGGGCCTACACGGCATTGACTCAGTTACTTAACAGGTGATTTTAACACGTTTCATTAAGTAGTCGGCCCCACATGACTCTAGCTACCAACAGATTCGGAGTTCTAGAATGCAATTTGAGACAAATTCTGCTGCGTGTTTTATCGCTACAGGATTTCATGATCTCTTTGTAGTATCAAGGATCTACCCATTTTTCCTCAAAAATAAGGATCTACCCATTTACTATGTCTGTAAGGTTTATACCAATGTAATGTTTTCCTTCTGCCGAGAATCTACTAAACCTCAGATACTTATGTTTGCCTCTGGACTTGAAACAGATGATCAGATAAGTCCCCGACCACCCCCTCCTATAGACTATCATGGTTTTCCCCCACTTAGAGCAACTCTAGCAGATTCCCTAAATCCCCTAGTCTTTAAAAAAACTGCTATTATAAAGAATAGAGGATAAAATCCCACTTTAACAGATTCCCTAAACCTTCCTCTATCCCTAAAATTTTTAAAGTGCATTTTAAAAACAGGCCTCTAGTCTTTATATTTAGAGAAAGGGGGAGGAAATATAGAGTGCACTGTATATGGGAGAATTTTGGCGCCAGGGACATTTCAGGAGTCGCCGCCGCCCCGTGTGAGCTTCCCGCAGCCCGCTGCCCACGCACGGGCGCCCGCCTCGCCGCCGCTACGCACGGGCCGGCCGCTCCCGCGCCTCCCGAGCTCCCTTCTCCCCACGCCGCCGGCCCCTGCTCCCTTCTCCCTGCGCCGCCGGCCGCTCCCGCACGGGCGCCCGCCTCGCCGCCGCTGCGCACGGGCCGGCCGCTCCCGCGCCTCCCGAGCTCCCTTCTCCCCACGCTGCCGGCCCCTGCTCCCTTCTCCCCGCGCCGTCGGCCGCTCCCGCGCCTCCCGAGCTCCCGCCGGCTCCCGCGCCGCCGGCCGCTCCCGCGCCTCCCGAGCTCCCGCCGGCTCCCGCGCCGCTGCCGCCCGCCCGCCGGGCGCAAAGGGGACGATGACCCGGAAGAAAAAGCCGGCGGCGACCGGCCCCTCCCCCCCCCCAAGCCCCCTGGCTCGTGACGCCCCGCCCGCCCGCCGCCGCAACGCAAGGGCCGCTCCCGCACCGGCCGCCGCTGCCGCCGGCCGCTCCCGCACGAGCGTGCTCACCGCCCCGCCGTCCCGCCGCCCGCCGCGCCGCCGGCTACCACGCGCGCCGCTGCCCCTGCACGGGCGCGCCCACGGACGCACGCCCGTGCCGGCCGCCGTCCGCGCCCGCGCCCACGCCCGCGCCGGCCGCGCCCACGCCCACGCCCGCGCCGCCTGCTCCCATGCCCGCGCCCACGCCCACACCCACGCCCACGCCGCGCCCACGCCCACGCCCGTGCCGGCCGCGCCCGCGCTGCCGCCGGCCGCGCCGCCCGTTACCCCATGCGCCGCTGCCGCTACACGGGCGCGCCGTCTCCGCCTCTGCCAGCCCGGCCGGAGCACGCCCTCAAGGTGTTCGATGAATTGCCCGAAGTATTGAGCAGTGAGAAAAAATTATAAAGGTTGAAGTTTTAGGGAATCTGACTTTGCACACTTGCTCTGGAGCCTTTAAAATTTTTTAAAGAGCACTTTAAAACTGTTTTAAAGGCTCTCTTTTTAGGGAATCTGCTAGAGTTGCTCTTATAAGTAAGCAAATTAACCATCCCTATACGCCAATTTATATGTTACATAACAGGTGATTTTAACACGTTTCATTAAGTAGTCGGCCCCACATGGTGTAACTTCAGGGGCAATGGACGGTGGAATGCAGGGAAGATATTACGGCAAAATAGTTAAAATTCAATCTTTTCGGGAGCAGCTACACAACGATAAAACTCGACGGAATTGTTCACCCAGTTATGTTACAAGGGAATTCTGTCAGATAGGAGCGAAACTTCTCATATGCATGGAAGCATATGGACAAAAGCAGCTTCACAATCTGCAACGGAGGCTTCCTTCCTTTCCTAGGTCTAGAATGGCAAAGTGATAAATGAAAGAATACATCAAGGTCTCGTTTGTCTAAGACCTCACCAGGTAACATGGTATACATACATCTTCAGGCTCTCCGTAGCAAGGCGGGAGCAAAAAATGATTGAATCATCTCGGCTTTCGAGGAGAGTAACCATCAGCTGTTATCTGACTTGTGTCGCTTTGTTGCTCGTAGATGCTCTTGAGCGCCATCACCCAACCTCAGCTGATGGTCCATTGCTTGACTATTAGACGCTGGATCAGTGAGCTCCTATAATGTAAATCATACAAATTTAGTAATAAACAGGAAATTTCATAATAAATAAATTGTGCAGGTTGCAAACATGTTCTGATGTTCTCTAGACACTGCCTCACTACACAAGCTAATGTGGAAAATATGCAAAAACCTTACAAAACTGAAAGCTCCAAATTCACATACCGCAAACACAAAATGGCATTTAATAGGATGGCTAGACCATCTTGAGTACAGCAGATATCATATATCCTTAATTGTGTAGATTGGGACATCTGAAAGAAATAATTTTGTAGATTGGGACATCTGACAGAAATCCTACCTTAGAAGTGGAGGTCGCAGCAGGATCAGATCTCTTTATCGCCCGCTTGCCAAGATTGATCTGCACCGAGATGCTGGCTTGGGACAAATCTATACCTGAGTTCTGCAGTGCGTGATTCAACGTACTGAGCAACCTGTTATGAACCAAAATTAAATTCCAAATGTATCAAAATAGTGTAGAAACAAAACAAATGTGTTTAGGTGTTGCAAACAAAACTGGTCTTATCATCTTGTTATCTGAGGAGTAATAAAATAGATAAAGTGATCTTTTTTACTGCAATAGATCGGTACATACTCTTGGGAATATTGACTTGATAAGCTGATCGTCCCCTCATCGATTGCCAATTCAGGGTTACTTAACATTTCGTTGTTTACCGCAGGGTCCTCTACAGGTGATGATTTTGACTGATGAGCTCCCGGCTGAGATGTAACATTGTCTGTACAATAAAAAAACATTCTGAATAACAGAGACAATTGCAAATTCCAATAAAGGAGTATATAAATGTTGCCAGTTGTGAAACTATGCTTTGAACAAATCGTACCTGCAACATTAACGGGACTGGGAGTTTCAGTTGATTTGTAAGACATACGACCCAATGGATCAGTTTCTGCCTGATCCTGTTCACCTGAAGCAGCCGCATTGTTATTGTCATCAGGTTTCACTGTAAAAGGGAATGCAGGGGAGGCACCGTTTTTTGTAATTTGTGAAGGGTCAGGCGAAGTATCTCCAGGTAATTGGTCCTTGTTCTGCAGAGCAAGGATGGAATGTGGTGAAGAAAGTTCGTTAGAACCTCATTAGCAAGCCTCAACATGTATGGGCAAAATTGTGCTACGGTAAGCAAATTTACCTGTGCATTTTTCCAGAAAGAACGGAAGTACATATTTGCCCATGGCACGATCTTTGCATTTTCTTGGTTCCATTCTGAATATGAAACCTCATACTTTTGTACCTTCTCTTGTAAAAACCGTATGTATTCAATAACCTGCGTTGGAAAAGGAGGCAATTGTACACTCAATGGAGAACAGATTATAACCGAAGCAACTTTGTACTGTCTTACCTCTAAGAGAAATGATGCTTTGTCTCTCTTTTGATCATTATGTGGCAAAAGATCTCTAAGTAACTGAAATCTGCAAAATGATTGGAAGCAGAAAATAAATTCAAATCGATGCTTTAATCAATACTTATTTGCACATAACCAACTTTAGGAAGGGAAACAGAAAACTCAAATTATGATGCATCAAGCAGCGCTCTGCGTAACGATTCATTTGTTTGAGAATCCACAGGTCCAGCACATGCTCTCTGAACTCCACCATAGCAAGATGAGCATAGTCTCATTATCCACTGGCCAAACCACATCTAAATACATCTACTCAGAACCTAGTTCTTCAGACAACGGACACCTTGTTGTACAAAGATAAGCACCGGTCATCACCACATCCTCTGTCATCGTTAGATCCTAATCACAACATATTTCCCAGCTAAACCAAATAGACTTCCAAGCTGCAGATGCATACTTCCATCCACATTTGTTTAATTACCAGTTCAAATTCAGTTGAATGCAACTAAACAAGTGTTTTGATCAGATCTTAGCTCATTAAATGCTATCACTCATCGAATATCGGTGCTAGGAGATCACTTAACTATAAATTTTACTACAGCAGTATGCTTACTGACACGTTTACACTCGACACTTCGACAGTTAGGACCATCGAAGAAACAGCACAACGACATGTTTCTGCACGAACTGTTGGAGCTGCAGAAACACACCTGTCATTGATCTTGCTGCGCCTGCGCTGTTCGGTGGCGGAGTGCTTCGAGCGCGGCGTGTTCGGCAGCTGGTCGGTGCCGGCGCTGCCGCTGCAGCTCCCGCCCTTGGCGTCCACCCTCACCGTGAGCTCTGCAACCCACAAAAGAAACAAAATCAGCATCAAAATCCCGTAAAAACCGCACCTTCTTCGCCATCCCGACCTGCAGACGGCTCCATCAACGCGCAAACGGGACGGACTCAGCGGAATTGAGGTACCTTTGAGCGAGGAGGAGACCTCGCGGCGCGCGGCGAGGCCTTCCTCGTCGTCGAAGCCCGCGCCGGCGCTGGATCCGGAGCCCGCGTCCATGAAACCGCCGCCGCCCTTCCGCTCCGTCGGAGGCGGCTGCGGCTGCTGCTGCTGCGGCCTGGAGGAGGCGACGGCGACGCTGCGCGCGCCGAAGGGGAGCGCCCACTGGTGACCTGCTGAGTGGACAAAGCACACGCCTTCAGCTTTTCCCTCTTTGTCACTTTGTCGAAATAAACACGATCATCAGAGGTTTCTGGAAGCCCAATGTAATGATGAAGCTTGATTTTTTTTTCGTAATTTTTTCATATTCAATCAATTTTCGTGTACCCTCCTTTGGATGTGGTGTTTGGACTTTAAATTTTTTTTTACTTTTAGAAAAGTAAAACGAAAAATGAAGAAAACAAGCACGTGGGGATAAGAGGAATTGGCCAAACGTCAAGACTACAACTAATAGATCCATTTCTCTTTCTTTTGCAAAATGCAAATCAGCTATAAATCTTTGCACCTAGCAGGGTAAACAGGTCGTCTTCAATCTGTTAACAACAATTCGGTTGGGCGATTCCGTTGGGATGTTTCCCGTCTGCAGATGGGACATATGTTTCTGTAGATGGAGTTTATCATAAAATCCGTGAGGCTACTACCCACACCCACACTGTTCTGTTCACCGTCGCATCCACGTGCACTGGCCATAAAACACGGGCCCACAGGGCTCATCCCAAGTAGGCCCACGGGCCCAGGACTACGTGCCCCGTGCCGACCAGACCTAGGAGCTAGCGTCGCCCACCCTAGCGCACCAGCAGAGGCTACCTACAAGAAAAAGCCACGCCCCCGCAGCAGATCCGCACGTATGTCTAGGATGCCATGGACGGTCGGCAACGGGCACGAATGCCTCTGCCCGCACCTGCTGCAACGACGCGCCAGCCCCCAGCGTCAACACACCTAGAGGAGCATGAAAACTGGGCGCAACCACCGCCTCCCGGCCCCCATCCACATCGTCCAGATGTTGCCGTCGACGGCACGCGCGCGCTCAGAATTGCACGAGCAAAACCAGCTCAGCTCTCAGGTAATGGACTAATGGCTAGTGCAAAAACCGTTGGATCACGTCGCCTCAGGGGCCCGAGCCAGTGGAGATAGAACCGTCCGTGCATGCGTGCGTGCGTTACCTCGAGGGTCTGCTGCGGCGGCGCCGGCGCCGGCGGCCTGCGCGCCCCAAAGCGCGTAGGGCAGCTCCTGCTTGACGACGGTTCTGGCGGGGACGGCGTGGCTGATGCTGAACGTGCCGACGCCGCCGGGAAGCGCCTGCTGGTTGTGGATCTGCCTGTTCGCGGGGGCGGACGACGGTGGCGGTGGCGGTGGCGGTGGCGACTGCGAGGATGGCTTCTCCAGCGGCTGCAGGAAGTTGTGCGTCTGGAGGAAGAAACCTGCACCAGCTATAGTTTGCTTGTTTCAGGGTTCAGACACGAGGTGGTGGTGACTGGTGATATCATGATAAACAGCAACAATTTAACACATTTGGTTAATACGTGTAATCGAAAGGGACTTGATGCATGCGCGATATGTTGCACGCTACACAAGTAACAAGTTAAACATGCTTGAACATATAAAAGATGGTCCACTATTGGAGCTAGCGACTTGCAGAAATCTGATCGTTTTGGTGATTCACAATAAAACTGCAAGAAAGGATGCCTTCAAAAGAACTGCAAGGATGACGTACAAAACCACTTTTAAGTACAAAACCAAACTTTCGAAAGAAAATACAATTAGAATTTCCAGCCTCGCAGCAAGGTCGTGGACGGCACCTCGCGTCCACCGTCTCCTAGCTAACTATCTACACGTGATGATTTCTTTCTCCTTCCGTTAATTCGTCGTTTTCTTTAACCACGCGACATAACCAAATTCAGAAGCTGTAATTTCAAAACCCAAATAGTAGCATTTCAACAGCTTAATCCGCACGTAACATATAGCCTGGTTCGTTAGTGCATGCCGAATTTAAGTTCAAAATGCGGAATTTTCTCAGACGACTGAGAAATTGCAAGTATAGAAAATGTGCAATTATTTAATTCTGTTCAGTTCTACATTTTTAGACCTTGAATTACACATAATTACTAAAATATATAACTACCTTATTAACCATTGGATTAAGAATCAACGTTTAAAATCATTGACTTAGAAATAGCGAAGTAAACACTCTCTTCAAACTAATATAAAGAAGTTGCCGAATTTGGCAAATTCGTGGGATCTCCTCATACTCAAACGCCTCACGCCCCAAGGAACCAATTCGGAACATCAGAATTGCCAAACTCAGCTCCCTAATTCTGATCAATTCTAGAGAGAGAGAGAGAGAGAGAGAGAGAGAGAGAGAGGGGACGCACCTTGAGCGGGAGGAGTAGGCGGCGGCTTGGAGCCCGGGAGCTGCGGCAGGGACGAGTCCTTGGCGGCTGCGTACAGCGAGAGGAAGTCGTGCGTCGCCTTATTCCCTGCAGTAGCAAAACCTGAGACGAACTGACCCATGGAACAAGAAGCCAACCACAAGCAAAAGCGGACGAAAATTAATTACGTACCTTGGAGCCCCATGACCGCGCATTACACACCGCGGGCGCGCGCGCGATCGAAGAAGCAGAATTCGCCGAGCCGAGCAGCTGCGGCGGCGTGCTACCTCGCACGAGGAGAGAGAGAGAGAGCTTGGGGCACGGAGAAGTGAGATGTGGGATGATGTGAAAACGAAGGAAGGAGAGAGATCTCTGCAGCTCCAAGGCAAGAGGGGCGAGAGACCTTCTGCGGGAACGATGCTTTATTATACGTCGTCTCTCTCTCTCGGAGAGCAAGCTGTGCGGGTTTCTCTCTCCGTGACGGCGTTAGTCTGACGGCCGTTAGCGGCGCGCGGTGGTGGGGTACGCTGGTAGAGGTCGGGGACCGAGCACGTGCCGGACGTGGGTTGACCGCTGTTGCCTGCGGCGTTGACGTGGGGAGCTGCTAGCGGTAACTTTTGTTTTACCCCACTGGGGCTGGGTTAGGATTGATCTGGAATTATACACCTATTCCATCTATGCAAGTAACAGTGTAGGTGAAATCGTACATGTCTAGTATTTCCCAGTGAGTTTACAACCTAGATAGCAGCACGTTCATCATTCATGTGTGTATACTTTTCTGTTAAGTTTACCTGGCAGTGCAATCAGAAATTGATCAGAAAAGGGGGCCAAGCCAATTATGATATTTTCGTGGTAAGATATGTCTCTCTTCTGGAGTACATTTGTCTTTCAGGTGTAAAAGAAGTACATTTGTCTTTCGGTACCACCGCATGCATTGCTAATTAGTGATCCGGAATACATGAGTAAGCCCTACGTACTGGTTACACTACAGTGCGTCCTCATCCAGAAACTTAAAAAGTGTCTGATCACAACGAAAAGATGAAACTGAAATAAAAGCTCTACAGTGCAGAACAGCAGAGGCCGGTGCTGCAGCCTGCCGCCGGTGCCGGGTGACGAGATCAGAGGGGCCGAGGACGGCATCCCATGCCGGAGGTGTCACGTGACGGTTGGCGAGGCGGTCCCCGCGGCGGCACATGAAGCCGAACATCGCGGGCATCCCGTGGATAGAGAGAGGAGGAGGAGGAGGGGCCACTACTCGCTCCTGTAGTCACGTGCCCCAGCCCCCAGATTCCACACGGCGATCGACTCCTCTCCCACTCCTCTCTGGCTAATAGCGACCTCACCATTGCTTTGCTAGCTGCTTTTCCTCATAGCCAGAGCTTCTCGCGGAAATAAACAGATAAATACTAAAAGACTGCTGTCATAAGCAGCGTGACACTCGCATTTCATCACCTCCGTGCTAGAGCTGCGGCTGATGGTTATAAAATACTCTCCTACTTTGCCGTGCTGTACATACAGATAGAGTACATGGGAATTTGCGAAACGTGTGCCGTTCTTTCTTGCCAATGCCTCCGGTGTGGTGGTGTTTTACCATTTTTTTTTACTCTTTAACCAGGGTAAAAAACAGTTTCATGGGACATATGCCTCTACTGAGGGGAACACCTTCACGTGAGGGAGAAGAGCTCTGCATGCGCTTTTACCTGTCCCGGAGCCATGCGTCACGACCCAGAGGCGCGCGCTGCACAAGTATCGACCCATAACTTTTGCTGCGGCAGCTTCCGTCCATGGTCTAACGCTTCAGCTTTGTGGAGTAGTGCGTGCATGCATGTCCGGCAAACCAAGGACCCAGGATTTGCTTGGGCAACGAGCAGCCGGCCGGCCCTTGCGTACACAGAAAGGCCAGTTTTGCTCTGCTTGCGATGTTATCAAAGCTGAGCTGCATGCCTGGGCGTCCGAGCGCGCGCGTCTGCGACGAGCAGATCTGTTCGTATCAGGCGTCATGTCCATGTACAGTACAGATGCATGCACGTTGTGTACAGTACAGCACTGCCACCTTACTTGTACTTCTGCGATTAAAGTACTGCCAAAACCTAAGTATTTCATGCTTCGTGACTGCTACAACAAGGTTCTCGCGCTAAAATCCATCGCAAAGGTTACATACGCTTGATTCTATAGAACCAATGTTTCCTCAGATGTTACCTCCATGTCCTTGTTTATCCTCGTGTCTTGTCTTGGCTCTGGGCGATCCCGTTTGAAACGTGTAGTTCAGAGTCGTGCACATTTATACGCCTTAATTTCCACATCCACATATGCATGGACCATATCTGCACTGAACTTCTTGCGACAGTGACCGTACGTGGCGCGATTCCGCGTGATGACTGAACTCCTTATAAAAAGCGGAAGAGGAGGTTAAATGGCACAAAAGAAACATGTGCAGTTTTGTTAAGCTCACTTGACTTCCGTATTCTGGCTAGATGCCATGAGGAACCGGACGTTCTCAGTGCAGGTTACTCCGGAAAAAGACGCGAGAATCTCTAAAAAAAAAGGCTCAAATTTTTCGGGCTAAATTTTGTAACTCGTCTTTTTTTTCTGTTCCACTGAAAACTAATCATATACGCCGTGGTCTCTACGCTTTCGATTTCTACAAACTCGATGTAGTAAAACATCAAAACCAAAGCTGTGTGGCACAGCAAATGACCCCAAAAAATGTGTTCCAGACAAACTGAAGAAAATATCACTCGGACTAGTACCAATCAACTCTGACCTGTATATATATTTTGGCGCACAAACATTAAACTGCACTCAGACAAGCACGTATTCCCATGCTCGACGACGAGTGGTCAAGTCCCCAATTACTACCACTGGCAGCTGAGCCGGACGGGGGAGGGGGACAAGACCCCGTGCGGGTGCGCAGAGGCCACAGGCCGCACGCACGCACGCTCACGTCCTGCATGCAGCCGCGCGCAGGGGGTGCCCCGCCTGGCCCGTCTCAGGCCGGATGCAGCCTTTCTCACGTGCGCCCCTCGACTACGCCCTGACTCCCGCGCACGTGAGAACAGTGGAGACTCCATCGGTTACCGGTCACAAAAGGTCCAAACCGAGCTGATCCCCGGGCCGCCCGGCCGGAGACAGGAAGATGCGCGCGTGATTTCGCGGAGATCACTGGGTGCCAGACTAGATCGCTGCGTCCCATGCGTGTATATTCATTCTTCTTTCTCAGCATCTTTCGTGCCGAGGGATTTGCTGGTGTTGGCACGAAAGAGAAGCTCACGGCTTGAAGATCGAGACCCTGCTGGCTCCAGATCAGTGTATGAGCAGGCTAGCCCTTTTGATTTTCTTTCTAGCTGTGCATCCCATATTACATGTGCCGCACCGACTCATGGTCACCTTTTTCCTGAGGATTAAGAATCACCGACTAAAAGTATTTGTGCGTGCTGCTGCTACTACTACTATAAACCAAAAGAGATGCATGTATGCATGGCGAGAAGCTTTCCTCGTCATCTCTGAAGCTGTGGCCGACACATGCCCTCGGTAGGCGTATACCATGTGTACGAGAGCGAGAGCAACCTCCGCACATGTAAGAATGGAGTACAGTTTGCACGCATATCTACGTGTACGCGCGTACGTAGGAGATCGAGGCAAACAAATGGATCGGACGGTGCTTGCAGGAGCGTGCAGTGGGAGGGAACCTCCTAGGCTCCCTAGCTAACGAAAACTAGTGCCTGCCCATGTTTCCGTGACCTGTCCCAAATTTCTATCATCCTCGAGTTAATTTACATGTATTAAGCCGTGGCGTTGATGTTATCATGTGTTCTGTTCTAATCATTGCTCTGTTGCTTAACACACAAATCAACCAATTAAAATTTCATGGAATCATGGTCGATTGAGCAGGGGGATGAGACAGGAAGAGTGCTCAAGACCATTTATCAATGAGCTTTTAAATTTTGTCACACCTGTTTGAAAGGTAAAACCAATGCGTTGTACCTTGTCATCAGCCACTAGTACTAATTGAACTGGACCTATGTAACAAATTAAACAATCATACCCTACATCCACCTTTAACTAGGAACACTCTTCTGACACCAGTATCCCCTCGTCAGAGAAAGTTCCTGGAGCTAATCATCTCCGCGAAGATTTAGCTATATCATGTGATCGCAAGTAGTGCACATCCGTATTGTGTGTCGCCAACAAAACAGCCTGTGAGCTTGTTTGCACTACCAATCTGCCATAATTGTGTTTAGAAGTTTTCAGTTGTATATTTCATGTTCCCTCGCTTTGGATTGGATCCATCTCCCCATCATGCTTGCAGCATCCCCCCATGTGTGAGCCGCCGTCTCCCATTTCTTTATCAACTCAATCATGAAAGGCATTAACTAAGAAATGTCTTGTATCACTAACTAGGGGCACAAGCAAAGGGAATGCCTCTGAATTTGAGAAGCAGGAAGCTGCTAGCAACTTAATCCTGTCGAGTTTAATGAATCAAAACCTAAAACCACATATTTAACCTAGTCCAATATAATCTGTATGCATGCATGCATGGTAAATCCATTGCTCTAATTCGCACCAAGTTTGTGCCGTGAATCCTTGACAAACTATATACATAGACGTGGATCGAGAATACCAGAATATATATTTATCCAAGCTGAAAAGAAAGAGCAGGTTAATTAACTATACATCACGCTAATGACAATCATGGATCGTCACATGACCCCTACAACAACTAATACTACTTGTTTAGCATCGCCACAGCACACCTCACCTCACGCGCTAAAGGCAGACAAGCTTAGCGAAAACAAAGCCCATAGCAGCTTCCTCGTCCCTAGTGCATGCATCTCCATCTCCCTAGCCTTGAGAGACAGATGCATGTATAATTAAACAGGAGTTCGGTTAAACTAATCGTACCGACATGATGACAGGGAGGAAGATTCCCATCGACCGATACAACAAAAGGTCGCATTATTCTACTTTTAACAGTGGATTAGACTCGTAGACATTCCCCTGCGTTTGCTGTCACTGCCCGCTTTCTTCGTTTAAAAGAATCGGCCTAGGGATCTGTAAATAAATGGGAGAGATTAATAAAGCGATATTACGCCAGCCTGACCTGCTGATAGCTAGCTCGGGATTAACTAACTAGCCATGCATGATGCTCCGGTAGTTAATCCAAGCTGCTTGCAGTGCATGTGAGTGTTGGTTAAGCGGAGGAGGGTTAGTGCCCGCCGCGAGCGGCTGGATCACGTGAGCTGAAGGGAAGGGAGGAGGGAGCCCATCGGTGTCGAGCTCAGCCGCCCGACGCATCACGTGGCCAACTCAACGATGGGGGCGCCCTGTTGGGCCCACGGGAAAATTGTAAGGAAAAAGGCCTTCTCGGTGTTTCTTTTCTTGTCGTGGCGCTCTGTGCTATCTCCATGGTTCATCCTGTTTGTTTGTGGTTTTCTCTTCTTCTTTCTTTCTGTGAGGGGAGCTCGTCCGGCCTCTGATCGTATATCGTGATAACTTTGTGACACCGACGAGTATGGTCTCACGTTGCGACCGTCACGATAACGGGAGATAGGATTATTTATGCTCCTCCTCAATTTGCACAGGATGAATTTCTCGTAGTTACATTAGAGTGAAGTGAAGGGGCCAGTTTAAGGTTGAAAGGTTGTTTACTCCACCCTTCCTGAGACGCGCACAAACGCAAGACATTCGAAATGGGCCGGCACGCCGTTGGCTGCGCCGTCAGCGTCAGGACGCGATGCGCGGAAGAGGGAGCGTGAGGAGCGGAGCTGCTCCGGGTCACGCGGGGCCAGCGATTTTTGGCATCCCCACCCTGGGCTCGTTTCGGCTCGTGACAGGTGGCCCGCGGCGTGCGAGCTCCTCCCCGTCCCGCGTGCGGTGGGCTCCGCTTCGATCCGCCGCTCGCTTTGCCCTCTTTCGCCCTCGTCGCCAAGCGCGTGCGGGAAGACGCCGTCACCGTCACGGCGTTCGGATCTGAGACGCCGTGTCTGGCCGGCGCGCCGCGCACGTGGCTTGGGGATCTGTTGCAGCACTGTCGTTTTCGATCACCACCAGCAGCACAAATCGAGTTTAAAACTCGTTGAATCATAACCTTCTAACCGCACGTTCCGCCGTGGTAAATTCCATTCCCAGCCTAAGTGCCTAACCTCGCGGACTCCTGGAGGCAATCGACAACGAGGGTGAAACAAGAAAGCAGCGGCGTTATTTCCATTTGAGGGACACACCGGCGCCTACACTCTGCTTGAGGCCAGTCGCATTTCAACCTGTGAAGATGCATCTTTTTTTCTTCTTATTTCCATTTGACTCACCTGTGAAGAAGTATTCACACTGCTGCCGTGCTGCTAGCTAGAATGGGTAGATCGAGCCACTTTACTAAGTACTACAAAATTGGCCTTAGCCATGGATCAACACAAAGGAAAACGGACGCACACAAGGGAAAGAAAGGAAAAACGAGTTGGAAGTTAGGTCGAGGACCGACCTGGAAAAACCTAGCACGTGCCTGGGCAAGCTAAATCGGGCCCACCGCACAGGGACGTGTCAAGTGGGCGGTGCTGGGCCCAAAACCTCTTCCCCCCGACTCGTCTGCTCGGCCCGGGCCCACTGGACCCGACGCGGTTTAATGCGGTCTTGCGCACGCATGTGGACATGTGGTGGCCGAGCCGAGCCCGACGGCGACCTGTCCCGGCCCACCCTGGCCCAGCCCGGTACTGTGCTGTACTGACGCCGCTGCCCCCGGACGGACAAGCCTGACCACCTGGCCATAGGCAGCAGCAGCTACTGTTCCTGGCCTGTTGTGAGGAAGAACTGATGCCTAGCTAGCGCTTCGTGCTCTGCTTTGAATTTGATGCGTTGCTTTCGCTCGTGTTCCATGTCTAGATCTGTTTCCTGTCCTCTCGGATCCTCGTGGTACCGTAGCACTGCAGTGAATAGTACTCCGTAGTCGATATCAGATACTTTGTGGTACCATAGCACCGTAGTTGTATTTCCTTCGTCGTTTTACATTGCAAAAGGTTAGTTTCTCAGGCGAGCAGAAACTAGGAAAAGCGATGCGTGTAGCCCGGGTTGGTGCCAGCGACAAGATCTTGGTTGGGTCCATCGAAAATTTGATGTGGACGCGCCAACTGTTTGGCTACTGTTTCTGTTCCTCCAGGTGACCAAACATGCATGCAGACGCTAGCGAGGAAACGTGCTGTGAGTTGTGACGTGTGAGGCTAAGTGGACATTGGCCAACAGACTGGAGTATCTATCTATCTATCTATCTATCTATCTATCGCGGTAGCTTCAAGCTTCGCTTGCCCTCTTCTACGGGTTGTTACGCACCCACTCCGCGAGTTCCGAGGCCTGCACACCTTGTCAATGAGATTAATAACAACAGCGCGAAATTTGACGAAGCACTTTTCTGAATTCACAGATGCATCACGGTTCTGGATCTACCTTTCTTTTTGTTGATAAAGTGATTACATAAAAGGATGCACACCTCATGCATGCTATACACCTATACACATGCTAGACATCTTATGTAAAGGCCAGAGAGGCCAGGCCCTTTTGAAGCCTGGACACACGCTTTATCACTGGACTTGCGCGAATTCTGATGAAACAAGTCACACCATGATGCTAGAGATCGAAGCGCAAACCAACACCCTTTGATCCTCACTTCCAAATTTATCAACTGTCCTTTCTTTTGGTATTTTCTTAAAAAAACTTTCTCTTGCAGTTTGACTAGAACCAAGTGGGAACAGGAGGTCCCACGGGATACATCCAACTTACAGGATAAGGCAAGCATACATCCAACTTACAGGATTTGCTGTTTTTACATCACGCGAGAAATTATTATTTCTTAATCGAGTGAGTTACACATTATTAAATCTGTAGTTGTAGACCTACAGTTGCCAAAAAAATTATGCAACTCTTGATCTAGAATGTATAACTATCCAACTGGACATCTCTAGACCTAAACTTACACATAATTTCTAAAAAGTACAACTACCTGATTAACCATTGATAAAAAATCAACATCCAAAATCCTCGACTTAGAAATAACTATTTTTCAGTCGACTTAGAAATAGACACTCCCTATCACAAAACAAACGTGGTGGCCAGCCCACGCATAGAAGCATCACGAATGCACGCCGGCCTCGAACCAGACGGAGAGCACCTCTTCACCGTCGCTCTCTATAGAGACATTCCCATGGTACTTCACTTCACTGGAGCATGTTGCCGGAGATGTAGACAAAGGCTGGCAAAACCTTGACTGCCTCCCAAAGCACCCTCATCGGTGAAGGATCAAGAATATAATCTAGAAGGGGATGGATAGACTAGTTTCAAAACTAATTCTAATTATGCAAAATATAACCTAGTATGCTAGTGGCATGACGAGAGAGGAATAAGTAAACCTAGACGTAAACAACAACAACTGAGGATGCAAACACGGGAGAAGTGAAGATTTGTTGTCGAAGTTTGGATCTTTGATGAAATTGTGCGCCTCCGTTGAGGAAGTTAGATCCAACGATTAAAGCCGGCACCGAGTCGCACTCTTTCCTCAAGAAGCTTGCAATATGAAGCATACCTCTCTTCTTGGTAGCTCTTCACCTTGCAGTAGGTGAATTCCATCCTTCACAAATTTCTTGGCTTCTTCATACGCTTGAAGACTTCTGAACGACGCCTAACAGTCTAGGAGGCGCCAACCTCCAAGAATAATAGAAACTTGATCTCGGCTTGGAAGTGATCCATTGTTTGAAGGCTCAATGGAAATCCAATCCAAATCCTCAAGATTCCTTCCTTTCAAAATTTCTCACATGAAAAGGTAAGAGAGAAGAGAGTAAGAGTGCAATACAAGATCTGGGATGCAAAGAATAGCCTCTATCCAAGGGGGTGGTGGCTTACATATATTGTCCTAAAAATTTAGCCATTACTCACAAAGAAACATCGCACAGATGTTTCAGATAACCTCACTTGGAGGTTATGGGGTTCGAACACAACAGCTAGATTGGGAGAAAAACATTGCTCGGACATGCTAGAAAGTTCAAAACCTCAAGAAATGCAAGACCCAGAGGGTGCAGACAAAAACACTCGGAGGTTCTGAACGAAATCAACCCTTCTATCCTGAAACACAA
Organism: Stipa capillata; assembly: GCA_019208055.1. NCBI lineage: Eukaryota > Viridiplantae > Streptophyta > Magnoliopsida > Poales > Poaceae > Stipa > Stipa capillata. Next base: position 55,673 of record JAGXJF010003684.1, on the reverse strand, counting down.
ATTGACTTGGTGGTTTTGGGAGATCCTCACTCGGAGGTTGCGAATAGGCAAAAATAGAGCCAACTTGGTTTCCTTGGAGCTGCCGGACCATGAAGGTCTGGATGAAAGAAAACACTGGGACAGAGGCCAAGTCCTGGCTTAGAGGTTCCGGATGAACTTCTCTTGGAATGTCCGGACAAAGCTAGGTTTCGGGACAGAAACTTTGTCATCACTCGGAGTGTCTGGGCAAACCTCACTTGAATGTTCTGAATAAGAAGAAACACTATGGACAAAGCTGCTGCACAGACTTCGAAAAGTCTGGATGACCTTCACTCGGAACATTGGGTGAAACTCTGAATAGAAGCTCTGTCTTCACTCAGAGTGTCTAGATTGATTTCACTCAGAAAATCCGGACAACGGTAACTCAACTGGATAGAACCTCTAAAAGGTCCTGGTTACTCCGGACGAACCTCACTCGGAGGGTCCGGGTCAACTTAGTGTGCTGGAACCTACTCTCACACACTCAGACATTTCGGCTGACCGGTCTAGACATTCCGGATGAACACTGAAGTTTGATGTAGAGAAGTTTATAAAGACTTTTAGGATGGATTTCTTTTGAGCACTTAGTAAGTTATCTCTTTCCATGTTGTTGACTAGCTCCCTCCTTTATAGTATGTCTATCATATATTCAATGTGATCATTGGATCACTAAAAAGACTAGAAAATATCCTTAACCTTCTTGATTCTATGTTGTATCTTTTTTAATCTTTTTAGGGGTCATCAACGCCTGTTCCAACTTGCTTTAGGACTAAATACTTGATCAACATCTTGATACACATAATATTATGTAATCATTTTTTCATTAATCATCAAAACTATTTAGGAGGCCAAGATGTACTTTCAATCGGGCAGGTGATGAGGAGTACGCAAAATACCAGCGAGCTTTAGGGTCGATGGCATCGCTAATAATGAAGAAGCGGATGCACCAAGAACCTCCATGGCCGTTGATCGACCATATATGATGGCAGTAGAAAAGCCGGAGCCAAGACCGCCATTCACCTGCTGAGGCAAGACCAGGAGTTGGACCTCCCACGAGAGAGGTTATTGGTCTCGACAGGAGGTGTAGCTCACCATCTTTTGACATCGCCGTAATCGAAAGACGTGAGAAGACCTCAGAGGGCCAAATCTAACGATTGCATTAGGGGAGGGGGATTATTTGGAAGAAAAAAGAGGATCGAGAGAGGGTTACTGGGAGCAACAGGGGACGAGAACCCAAATGATGCCATGGATATGTCGATGCAATGATCGCCGCCGATTGCCTTTCCACCATTATGGCTCGAGGCTGGGTTGAACCACAGAAGCACCGAAGAAGGAGAAAAAACTCCAAAATAGAAGAAGCTAGCTTACCTTTCTTCTCTAAGTTCCCTTCCACCAGCATGGTAGCGGGCAAGCGAAAAAGAAAAGGCAACGACTAACCTCAGATTTGGAGCAGGCCGGTCAAGATGAGGGCTCCAACACAAAACCAACACACGCACCACCTGCAGACACCACTGCTCCAGCCACCGTGGGTAGAGCAAGGAGGAGAAGGAGGAGAATAACTACTAGATCTAGCTTATTATAGAAGGTAAAGCTGTAATGTACATATAAGCAAAGACTGGGCTTCCCTCTCTCACTTCTCCGATCGCCGAAGCTATCAAAGAAGAGAGGGAGAGTGACCAGAGAGAAAGAGGGCGAGGGGGACTTCGGAAGAATACAGGAAAGAGAGAGCTCACAAGGAGGACGTGAGGTCTGATCAATCTTTCCTTCGGTTTTCAATGGATGGATCAACTTGGCTATCTGTCCATGCAGCATGTGTATGCAATATGATCCTAGTGAATCAAGGGGTGAAGAAATGTCCCGACCAAAATATGGCTACGAGATTGGGCTGAATCTAGCCCAAGATCCAAGCCAATACGAGGGTGCTACGTGTGAGGTTTGCGTACAAGCAAACAGAAAGCCTCATTGTAGGGAACGAAGAGGTAAATGCACGAGCCCGATCGATGCATGCCCGGCCGCATGTTTATGTTCCTACCTAATTGCTTTCCAACGATTGATCAAAGACAGTAGTATGGTCACACGGGCTCGGCTCGTCGTGTTCGCCTGCGTGCATGCCTTTTGGCGTAAAATGCCAGAAAGCTCCAGTCTTGATGGGTTTGTGTGTGCTAAGTAATTGCTTGCACCATGCCGAGTAGATTTGGAACATACAACCTACAATAAAATAAGAAGGAAAAGATGGTTTTGAACTGTGTCCCTATCAACGATGATGGTGCTCTTGCAGTACTCACGTCCATTTCTTGGAAGCCAGCTATACGAATGGAGTGACAAACTGAGTAAGAAAGTTTCAGTTTCTTTTTATCTAAGTAAATGTCTAAAAGATAAGATCAACTTAAAAAATTCTCTAAGAAAAATTTTAAAATAAGAAAATGCTCTAAGAATAGTAGGATCGAAAAGATCATATTCAAGATAAAATTTCTCAAAAAAGAAAGCTCTAGCGACACACCTCGCAAAACACATGTGACCTATTTTGAGCCAAGAAAACTGCTTTGCAGCTATAAGAGCATCTCGAGCCAAGTGCCTATCTCACTCCGTATCCTTAATTTTGAGCAATACCCCCTGAAACCGTGCTCCAACCGAGCCCCCATCCTTATCCCTGCCCTATCCCTACCCTAACCCGATCCCCATCCGCCCCCTGTCGCACCCCATCGCTGGGGACCGACCCATATTCGCCAAACGTCCCCGTGCGAAGACTCCCTCCTGCGTTCCCGCCGGCACTTGGGGCATTTCCTTCCTCGGTGACCTCCTTTCCGTCCAGATCCCGCAGCTGCTCGATGCTGTCCAGAACCTGCAGTCGTCGGCAACTTCTCTGCAGCCGCTCGGTGCCGTCCAGATCCCGCAGGCGCCACCGAGCACCGAGCACCGATCACTGAGCACCGAGCAGCCATCACGAATCGTAAGCGACACGCAAACCCTAGCCCCTCCTCGCCTACTCCGATTCCTAGCGGCCGGGGAGGAAGACGACGGGGCGGACCTCGCCGTGGCGGGGTCCTGGGAGTTGCCGATGCCGGGGGGCTCGACGATGGTGTCATAGACGAGACTGAAGACAATGACGAAGTAGGTTGTTATGACCTGACCTGGGATGGGGTCAGATGTAACAATCGCAAGAATCGTTAGCAAGCGATTTGGGGTAGATAAGAGATGAGATGGGAAAGAAGCAGAACAGGATGGAAGATAGTATTTTCATTTATCAAAAAAATGATGTCTCAATTGTTACATCTCACGCTTATAACGATATCCACACTCACTGTCGAACTTGGCCCCACACACTCAACACGGAAATAAACACACGTCTCAATAACTTAATGGTCCCCACTTGCAGCAACGCTTGGTCAGCTACATGGCGCCTAACCAGTACCCGCCTTCTCCTTGTTGTTGCTTGCATCATCATCAATTTCGTCAGGCCATAGTGTTTGAAGCATAGTCGAGTTACCTTGACTCTGTGGTGTGACATAGGTGAGGAGGATGAGGGAGAATACGATCGTGCGGGAGGGCAGCGCCAGGTTGGTTGGTAGCTTGAGGCCGGTGCGGCGGCCGGAGGAAGGAGAAGGGGACCACTCGAAGGACGATGAAGAGGGGGTCCATGGAGTCGAAGTCGGATCCGTGGGCCTAGGCTACCGCCGCTGCCGCAGACGAGCTGTCGACGGCGTGCTACAGATCTGGGGGGCCATCGCATCGGACCTGGGGTTGGGGAGACTTGCTGCTTCTCTAGTCTCTCTAGTCGGGCCATGGATTTGCTGCTTCAAACTGTTTTTCTTTCCCAGTGAGTATCTGGCATTCTTGATAGTGGTCTCTGTAGTTTGCTATGACACAATTACTTCTAGACAACAGAGTGTATGTGCCTCGATCTTTCGATCTATTGCTTGATTGTAATGTGCCGATTTTTTGAAAAATGATAATGTGCCGATATGGAGTAGCTACCAATTACAAGCAGGTAGTTAGCTTATTTCAGATTATAGTAAAGTATGTTGCATCTTTGGCTAGTGTATGTTGGTTTCAGTGTAGTGTCAATACAATTTCTCCACCAACGATTCTTCATATATAAAGACAACTTCGTCGCAATTATCCTCTTGCATTCGGGATCTGCAATTGGCCTCCTTGTTAGAACTAGTAAGCGTGCACGTGCAACGCACGTCTCAACTAATGCATGTGGAATTTACATGAGTATAAAATAGAGTATGATAATATTGCTTAATATTACAACTCAACATTTATTTGAAATAAGTGTAAAAAACAGTTATTAAAAAATAAGTCAGAACTAATTATCTCTTTCTAAAGCATCTATTTCTTTAGGCGTTTAAGAAAATCTCGTTCCACGTGAGGGATGTTGTCTTCAGATTCGTTCCCATTGTACTTCAATAAGTGTATCAAAACGTCAGGTCCATGTAGTGAACTGGGGTATCTCTCAACATGGTAGGATACCCGTGCGTTGCTACGGAATAACAAAGTAGCATATATAAGTATCAATCAAAATGATCGTCCTATTTTGCGAAGACGTGTGTCAAGTGCAACGAGCGTGCTTCTAACTGCGTCGTGTCAATCGTCATCATCTTTCCTTGCTTTCTCCCTCTCTGACGACCACCACTGTGCACCACCCTATCTCTCTTCCTTCCTGTGCACCACCCTATCTCTCTTCCTTCCTACCACACGTCTCCTCCACCTCTTCCTCTATTCTGCGATGGCCTCTACCTCCAGCCGCCATCTTAAAAATATCATTTTCTCCGCTCTTATTGACTCGTGTTCTTTTTTCTTCTTTCCCGGTTGCCCATGGGGAGTCAAGTGCATGTGTGTAGATGGATCACAAATAATCCACACTTGTTAAAAACTTCAAGGGATTGCAACCCCACCAATAGGCTAGAGTCAGCAAAAAATTATGTTTTGGCATAACTATAGCAAATAAATGTTTCCTTGTCTAGTAGCGAAGATCCAAGTAGAACAAAATATGAACAACAAACTGACACTAAGAGAACTTCATTCAGAAAAGATCTGGGGCAATGCGCAATCAATGGATAAGAACCAAAGGAAAAACTTAACCACAATAGATCGAAGTCATAACTGGTTCCGTGCATGGGGAAAGAATCTGATACAGGAAAAGAGATCCATATATCACTCCAAATTCTAAGACCGATTGGATGAGATATCATGCAAAGACCTACAACCTCTACTCAGTGCCCAACATCAGCTACTTATCTAACTAATCACACTTCATGCAGTAACCTTGGAACAAAATGGTATAAGATTTGCACGCTGACATTTCGTCGAGCACATAGTGTGTAGCGACAACTTGTACCTGGACAAGCGACAATGAGCTGGCATCTGGAGAGCCCAGTGTTGTGCAGGGCGGAAGCGAGACAGTCGGAGATGCCGAGTGACTTCCACGATGTGTCGTCCTTGACAAAAAAGCCGGCGTCGTCGGCCACGGCGGCCGTGGCCATGGAGAGCGAGCGTGACCTCGGGGTAGGCCTGCTCGCCCTCCTCTCCGAGCATGAGCGACGACGGCTCTGAAGGACTGGGGAGAGGAGGAGCGCATTGTGCCCTAGAAGAGATGAACGGGCTGGGAGATAGAGGGTGTGGGGACAGCTCCGATAGAGATAGGAAGACAATGAGGTTGCAGATTTTTCAGGGTGATTCAATTTAGTAAGGGTCCGACTATTCCTCAGTCGACTGAGATTTTTTTAAATCTCAGTCGACTGTTTTGGGCCGTGGGATCTAAATCGAACGGCCACCGCGTCGTCTTCAACCTCCTCCACCTCCCGATGCTCTCTCTCTCCCGACGCTCTGTCCGGCGGCCGCCGCCGCCAGATCAGGCCTATCCTCTAAATCCCGGTGGACGGCGCCGCTTCAACTCCGGCACCAGCGACACCCCCCACCCTAACCCTAACCCGGCGGCTCCCGGTGATTCCGCCTCGCCTCTGCACGGCGCCGCCGCTCCGCGTTGTCGCTGGGCTCCGGCTCGCTAACCCTAACCCGGTGGCTCCCGGTGATTCTGCCTCGCCTCCGCATAGCGCTGCCGCTCCACGTCGTCGCCGGGCTCCGGCTCGGCGACCCTAACTCGTCGGCGCCGGTGACTCCGCCTAGCCTCTGCACGGCGCCGCCGCTCCGCGTCATCGCCGGGCTCCGGCTCGGTGACCTAATCTCTCGCCGTCACCGCCGTCAATTTCTCACTCACCTGATCAATAGCAAATCCGATTTAGTAATGGATTGGCACCAACTCAAAGTCTTCTTATCAGTATATATATCGTCCAATTAATAGCAGTAGGTAAATATTTGAACGAAACCATGTGGGAGCTTCATATATGATGAAGCCAAACGGACAGGCTAATGCTGAATTAACCTGCGTTTATCAATGACAAAATCTGGTGTATGTAGAGAATGAAGTTATATGCAACGAATTTGCTAATGCTCAATCACCTGAAAATTCTCTAACTTTTCACGACCACCATATCTCCTATGTAAGCCCTTTACAATATGATCGAAGTGACCCTTAACCAGGCCACACGCCCAAATGCACCAAAAGATGATGCAAGTATTTCATTTGTTCTGAAAGCAAACAAACCCACCTAAGAAAGAAGTAACTATTCTACAAATTTCATGTATCCCAAACAATTCATACTAAAATACAATTTTTTTTGGTTGAGAAACATACCGAAATACAAAATGGAAAACTCTTCTTCAAAAGAAAATTCAAGGCAGTATAGAAGAAAAAAAGAAACAGAACTTTACATCGTAAAATATGCTCTGCAACTATTATTGGCTTACAACACGAGATTATAAGCCTGCAATACCAAGCTACACGTATGCACAAAACTCTACAACACTCATCTACATTTTACATACACCTTACACCACTCATTCAGGAGCAATCATCTCATAATTTACACATTATCATACAAATCGCTAGCATACATACACGTATAAGTGCACACCACTCACGTGCCACCCGCACACGCAAAAAGGCCTGCTTCAATTCGTCCTTTCACAAGGATCAAGTTTGTGACATGAAGAGGAAAGGATAAAAGATGGTGGTGATAGAGGAACTGACCATTTCCAGTGTTCCCCTGATAACTCCACTCAACACATTGCAATACTAAAGACCTTGGCCAGTATCAGGAAGCTCAACAAAATCTACAAGAGGATTGTCCTCCAATACAAAGCTACAAGTTGTACCCTCAGCATCCCAATTGGTTACAGTTGCAGTCACACCCAAGAACATTTTGAATCCAAGCTGTTTTGGAAAGGAAAAAAAGAGAGGAAACTGTCAGACCATGAAGCCAAAAGTAGGGTAAAACAGATGGGGGAATCAGATCACCAATGAGTTTGATTGGTCTAGGAAGTAAATGGAAATGTTAGACCACTTGGAAATATGGTAATGAGTCCCTGAACCTTCAGTTAACAAATGAGTTGAGGTATATAAAAATGAATGAGGTTAACACACTATCTACACAATCTGCAGAAAAAACAAAAGGCTTGTCATATCTCTGCATGGTATATCACTATTGTAGCAGGAAAGAATGCTATCAATGGACTTCTACTGAATGTCTGCACCTAAGAAACTGAAACCACTGTTATGCAGTTGCAAAGATGGCTAAACTGTTGACGTCTATTGCAGCAAGGATCTCATATGCATTAGTAATAATGTGAAAAATATTACTTATGATTTCAGATACAAAGCATATATAAAACATACAAGTCTAGGAAAGATGAATAAGGATGGCAAACTCGAAAATTATGGAATGAATTATATTTACGCTAATTTGAACCAAATAATAGCAAGTTTAACAAAAGACCTTCGCAATAGTATCGGCAGTCTCCTTGAAGTCAACACACCTTGATACATTTGACTTGGCTAAGAACTCATCAACCAATCGAGTTCCAATGTTGTAACCCCTGGAAAATAAAATATGTAACACATAAGAAAAAAGCTTGAAGGAACACAGTAAATCATAATAAATAGCTGACACCAAACCAGAAATATTGCTTAACTCACAAAATGTTCTATAAAACAACAGTCTCATTACGAGACAGATAAACACTTCATACGTGATTCTACTCCAGATCCAGCTTGCCCTCTTTCCTCTATCAGTGACACATGGCTATCATTGCTAACATGTACATCTAGAATGGTGGATGCACGAAAGAGCCATAACACTCTAACTCCAGTGCTCCTCGATTAAGTACAAAAAAAGGAACAAATGTAGAGTACAATACAATTGTACAACTCTCCTCCCTCCATTAAAGCATGATGATACATATATGGTGTGTTGCCACACCAACAACGACAACACCATGAGATGTAAATAGTCTAGGTTTAACAGCAAAGCGATAAAACTCCAGGTATGAAAAAAATTCATATTTCTAAATCCCACATCACTCATACATCTCTTCAATTGAGAAGTTAACGTAACATCACCACAAATCCTCTTTTTCCATACACAGACTACACAATTGTTAGTCAAACTGGGTGAGAAGTCCATAGCTAAATCTATCTGGATTCTCATTCTCGGGCCATTGCAGCTAGTTCACTGTTAAATCTTCACACGCGTGTCGTAGTATAAAAAAGCAGAAAATTTCCAGATTTCTACTCTAGATCAAGATCACCCGTGTAATCACTCAAAAGGACCCCATCAGCCATCAGTATTTTCTAAATTAGCCCGAAAAAGTAGAGACAGAGGAAACGGAGGGCCGCGTACATCTGATCGAGCTGCGAGCTTAGCCCTCTTACGACGAACCCTCGACCGCGCCGAAGTACTCGCTCTCCCCAGACGCGGAGCCGCTCCTAGCCGCCGGCTTCTCGTCACCCGAGGAGATCGGGCCTTCGTCCGAGGGCGGCGGCGGCACCATGGCGACGCGGAAGAAGCTGTTGGACACCTCCTCCAGGACCTCGTCCTCCTCGTCCCCGAAGTCCGCGGCATCATCGAACGCGTCACCCTCGTCGTCGTCCATCGACGACGAGAGCTGCGCCCGAGCCCCACTTCCAAGCCGCGGAGCTCCTCTCTTCTCCAAGGCTAGCAACCCCCTGGAGCTCCCTCAGCCCACCGAGCTCCCCACATTTTCTCCCTTTCTCAGCGCCTTATCTCTTTGCTCCTCATCTCCGGGCTCTCCTTTTCAGGCGTAGCAAGACCCGGAGCTCCCCGCCACCGACACCGGCGGCTCCGCCCTGTTGGCCACTCCCGCCGACTCGATGCCCATGGATCTGCCGCTTCCGTCCCCCGCCACCGACGAGGCTGGCAGTCCCGTCGCCGAGGACCCGCACCACCAGCAGCCCGAGCACCGCCGCTGTTCTGCCACCCTCACCGGAGCTCGCTCGGCGCCCAAGTCGGCTCTCCGCCAAGCGCCGCCACCGGGTAGCTCCTCGCGGCGCAGCTCGCCGGGATTCCCCCAACTCCAGTGGTGGGCTGGGGGGCGTGCGTGGATGCAGACCACAGGGTCGGGCGAGGGGAGCAGTTGCCAGCGGTGGGCGCGGGGAGAAAGAGGCTTGCGGGGAGGCGAGAAGGAGGCTTGCAGGGGGCGGTGGTGAGAGGCTTGCCGCTGTGCGGGGTGCTTAGCAGCGTGCGATGCGGAAAAGGCGGGGGCGAAACACCGCAGAAATATGCTCCGTTCGATGGCTTAGATCCGACGGTACAATAAGTTTCTGTGTATAGTAAATAGAGTGATTTTAGAAAAGAAAAACTCGTGTTTTTAATAATAGTGTAGATAGATGTAGATGTAGATGTTTCTGTTTTATGTCCCAAGAAGCTACCAGTCTTATATATGAACTGCTATTATTTTTTGGTTTTCTGCTTGGTATAAGCATTGCAGAAAGAAACAAAATGGTTGGCATTGCCTATCTTTCTCATGCCTTTCCTCATGTAACGTTGCTTCTTTCAATTTGTTGATGTAAAATGACTTGCACAATTGGTCCTCTTGCACTTGGAGTCTGTGATGCGCCTCTTGTTAGTATCTTTCTGTTTTATGTCCTAAAAAAGGAACCGTATTGTTTTGACGGTCAGAATTTGAGCTGGATAGCAGTTTATTTTCATTTATGTACATATGCTCAGACCTAACATCGTTGTCACTGCTGGAAGTCAATGTTTTAAGTGATTGCTGGAAGAATCTACATAGTTGGAAGCTATCCTGGTTATTGATGTTTTGTTGGAGAATTGTACTGGTTCATTGCTGCCAGATAATACTGTCATTTTATTAAGACATCCTAGGCCAGAACGAAGAATTGTACTGGTTCATTGCAATTGAATGGAAGTGTATGAACTGATGAAACCTGAGAATACTGAAGTGAAAATATCATAATGAGTGTGATGGTGAATATGGAAGAGTTAGCTACTAGATAATAATAAAATATAGACGAGTGGAATATGGTGAGTGAGATTTTAGGAGTCGGTCAAAGCGGAAAGAGATCTGAAGAAATATTTTAAGATGACTTTTCAAATTAAGAAACAGAGAGTGAGACTTAAGAAATTGGCTGAAGATGCTCTTAAGAGGGTGCGGCCGTAGTTACCTGGCCCTTAACCACAGTTATTAGTTTAATTCATCCTTTGGGTCGAGGCGAGTTAAGCCTATAACTGGGGAGGGAAGGTAAGGAGGAGCGCGTCCCGTCGCGCCACCACCGCCGACGTTCGGAGGTGCACGGCATGTCCTCGACCGTCAGATCGGGTGACGGCGTTGTCTCGGCCCGTTCGATCTCCTACCCTTGCGGGAGGAAGCCGCCCCCCTCTTGCCGCCCCGGTCCGTCGCCCTGCCGGTGAGTCTGATCCCCCTCGTCCCATCCTGCCCCGGTTGGTGTGGATGGGTTGCTCGCGGGCAGTGCGGGTGGAGCTGTCGATTTTAAGTCAGATTTTTGTGGCGGCGTTTCTGATGGGATTGTTTGAGTGATCTGATCGTGTGCAGAATTTGACGCGAGATTCAAAATGCCCTGTTTTTTGGGGTAAAATTTTGATCGATTTTATGGTAAGCATTCATTTCCACTGTTTTCTGCGAGACCCTGTGCGTACTTTTCTACGGGATTTTGGACGGAGCTATGGAAATGCCGTCGAGCTCATTGGATTGTGTGATTTTATGGGCGCCTAGGTTGAATGAAATCTATATCCATTGAATTGTGTAATTTTAGATTTCTAAATTTTAAATTCTAACACGCGAATTAGATTAGTTCCTTGTCATATGTATATCGACTTGTGATGTGTGATCCTTCTGATATATTAGTTTTGCAAATTGCAGGTGCCCAAGGATGCAAATAGACGTACCTGCGTACGCACCTACATCGTTTTCCCTGATTGATTAGGTCAGTTATGCTAAATATATATATACCCATGCTTCATAAGAAAAGGAAAGGAAGCGAATTTAAGTTCAGCACCATAGGATATTATTACTTGTGCCCAGTCGTGTTAAATGAATGGAATGGAAATTTACTTATTCAAACTTTCTTTACATTAGTTAACCAATAATATGTACAATGTGAAATTTCCACATTTTATCCCCATTTGTCCTTCCTTTTCTTAGTTGAGGCTATGACCTAGCTTTGCTATTACCTTGTTTCGGTGCACACTATCTCGATCAACATAGTTAAAGCTTGTTCTTGTGTTTCTTGCAATAACGGCGAGCTAATCACAAGCCTTGCAATATACTGAGTTCATGTGGTTTATATATCTTTTGCAGGACCAGTTAATCATGTAGCGCTCCATTTCATACATCAAAGCATCTTAATTTGTACTCTTGGACAGGCTAAGCATGAGCTACTTGAGCTTTGCTATTCATTACCTTCACAACTATAAATCGGAAGATTGTTTCCTCTCCCTATTGTTGCCAGTACAGCTGGTCCATGCTGCGTCACAAGAGTGGAGGTAGCCAGCATTGGCAGTTCCTTTTTGGCAATCTATGCCTCAGAACTTTCACATTCCTGTTTAGACAGAGATGGCTATTGCAGTCCTGGATCACGGCTTGGGTGGTGACTACCCCCTCGAAGAACAGATTTGCAGGGAGATCACTTAGTTGGAAGCGTGTATTTTTCCAAATTGACAATGGTTCAGTCCTAGGCATTGAACTAGAGCGAGGAGAAAATGCACACACTGTAAAAAGAAGCTGCAGATAGCACTTAATGTGCCCAGTGAGGAGAGTTCACTGACATGTGGTGATCAAGTCTTGGACAATGATCTCAGCTACATTCGTAATGACTCACCTTTGCTTCTCACCAGGAATCACATGCACATAAGCTGCTCCACACCATGCCTATCTCCTATTGGAAATGAAGTTCAGCAGTGTGATCGTAGTAGAGTTGTTGAAATCCTTGGTTGCTCAAGCCCTTCTACTAGGATGAAGCAGTTAGTTAAGGATATTATCAAGGGAATACAAAATGGTGTTGACCCAGTAGCTGTTCGTGACGGGATGGGTGGTGCCTACTACTTCAGGGACGTGGGGTGAACATGTTGCAATAGTTAAGCCGACTGACGAGGAACCATTTGCTCCAAATAATCCTAAAGGTTTTGTAGGGAAGTCCCTTGGACAACCAGGCCTTAAAAGATCAGTATGTGTTGGCGAGACAGGGTTCTGAGAGGTCGCCGCATACCTCCTTGACTACAATAATTTTGCCAATGTCCCTCTTACTATGCTGGTAACGATCACCCACAGTGTGTTCCATATGAACGAAGGTGTTGACTGCAAAACTAAGAGGCCAGTGACCACAAATCGCTTGCTCTTAGCAAGATTGCATCGTTGCAGCATTTCACTCCTCAAGACTATGATGCCAGTGACCATGGAACATCAGGTTTTCCTGTCTCTGCTGTTCATAGGATTGGCATACTCAGTATCAGAATATTCAACACAGAGAGGCATGCAGGAAATCTTCTGGTCAGGAAGCTTGATATGGAGCTGGCAGATTTGAAGCACAGACAGAACTCATTCCTATTGATCACAGCCTTTGTCTGCCAAAAAGCTTGGAGGACCCCTACTTTGAGTGGATCCACTGGCCGCAGGCATCTATTCCTTTCTCCGAGGAAGAGCTTCAATACATTGCAAATCTAGACCCTGTAGAAGATGCCGAAATGCTTCGCTTGGAGCTGCCCATGATCCATGAAGCAAGTCTGAGGGTGCTGGTCCTCTCGACAACATTTCTCAAGGAAGCTGCAGCTTATGGCCTATGCTTGTCTGAGATAGGAGAGATGATGAGCAGGCAGTTCACCAGGAAAGAAGAGGAGCCAAGTGAGCTCGAGTTTCTTTGCATGGAGGCAAGGAAGTGGGTTGAGGAAAGAGAGTTGCTCCTTCCAGAAGCTGACTCTGAAGAAGATGATGACGTTAATGAGATTGCGCAGTTTGATCTTGAATTAGGATGATCCAGCTGCATTTGAAGCATCATTTTTCAGTAAGTTTGGGCCTGTGAGGGGAAGTTCCAGAAACCTACTGTCAAAATTAGCCGAGGGCAATGAGGACAAGGATGAGGATGACAAAAATGAGGTGAGCAAGTAGGATGTAGACACCTGCCTCTGTCCTGTTCCTAATTGCACTCTTCTGCTTCAAAGCTGTCAATCTCACTGAAGGGACTTAGTTTCAGTGGAAACAGCAAATGTCATAGTGGTGTTCCAAAGGACAGAGTGACTACTAAAAGTAACTATAGTCGTAGTGGCCATTGTACTGAGCATCAGTCTGGAGGTTGGAGCACCAATGACATGCTCCCTCCCAGCTCCAATTTTGTGAAGCTGTCAGACTTGAGCGCCAATGAGTGGAGTGCATTCCTTAAGAAGTTTCAGGAACTGCTCCCAAGCATGTTCCATGACAGGAAGCAAACTGCAGCCACGGTCTATGCCTGATGCAGCGGCTGGGCACTTCTTACCAGTTCTAAAAGTAGGGGAGAAGGTACTAACTATGGAGGTAAGGTAATATAGGCCAAACCAGGGGTATGCTGTATGCATCAAAGGCTGTGTTCTGCCATGGTAACAGCTGCAGTAGCTCTCCACTGGTAGGTATAAGTAGAACAAGACCGTGTGTTTGCAGCAGGATACTGTTGTGTCTGTACATAGTTTTAACACATGGGTGGTGTGGTGTTATTTCTGTATTGATATTGCCCTGAAACATCGGGCACGGTACGGGCTATTTTGGGGGTCGCCGGGGGAGTATGATGGCATTGCCAGTGCTTGGCTATTGCTAGTGTAAGTGTGTAACCATCGTGGTAAAACTCATGATAAGAAAGAATTTAGGTGTCACTGTGTTCATACATATATCTTGTATATTGTTGCTGGTTTATTCTCTGTTTTTATCCCACCTTATACATGTCGGTCGAACCCATTGACTGAAGAATGATTTTAGAACTTGCTTCAGAAAACGCTGAAGAAGGATCTCATTTGTTCGGTTGCATTGTTGCTGAGATGTAATTTGCATATCCTACCTTGTCCGGCAATGATGTTGCCTTTCTGCTAATGATTGGAATCTCTGAGAAGTTGCAGAAGGGTTAAACATGCGATTCTATTATCTTGTACCTTTGATCACCAGTGTTTTTTCCTTCCATCTGGGAAACATATTTAGCAGTGTTGAATCACCTCTGTGCTGCCAGTTCCTTAGGCTGTATTATCTTGTGTTTTTTTTTGAACTTCTGTATTATCTTGTTTTTTATAAGCATAGCGTGGTGATATTTTTTTGGCCAAATGACGGGGTAGTGTAAGGTTCAGAAGAACAGTATGCAAGAGACACTTCAGTTATGGCAAGAACTTCAAGATTAAATGTTCAGATGTTGTCTCGTCTGAAGAGAAAGATAAAGTTCTATGGTTGCTTGTCAAGAGCTAAAATGTCACCTTTGCCCTTGTTAATCCTATTTCTTTCTTACTTGTAAACCAGACCGCGTCATTCCTTTTCTCTTTCTTTGACAAGGGAGGGCTGCTCCCACAGATTGATCTTGATAAAATTTGCAGCGGTAAGAGCTTGCATTTCTATTAAATCCTTTTATCATGCTTTGAAGCTTAATGTATCACCTTCTCCTTATAAATTCATCTGGGAACCTCATTTTTCAATGGCGATAAAAGTGTTATTTTGGTTAATGATAAGAAACAGCATTGTAACTAAGATAACCTCACAAAAAACAAGAAATAGACCATGTATGCTGCAGGTCTTTCTGCTGTAATAAACATTCAGTGTAAGACATTTTGGTTTCAGTAATTGAAGCTTTGGCGCATCCCTCCTGATCCCAAGAACAAAATTACTAAGCAGAGTCGCTGTACTGTGTTAATAAGAAGAAAACGGGTTGTCTACTTCTAAATTCATGTTTGCCAGGTTTTTATATGCACCATTTGTTCCGATCCGATATCTCGTTCTGTTTTCTTTTTCTTACAAACCTTGTCAAGAGGCAGGGGCTTCCCTAGTTTCATAAACAAGAATAAATTAGCTCGATTTATGAGAAAAATAGACGAAAATTTTAATAACAAGCAAGCCACCTGGTTAAACTAGATCTACAACACTACCTGAAGTCTAAAGCCAACCCGACACGACGCACATAGACAAAAATGTACCCCACACTGAAGCTAACAACGACGTCATTGTCATCACCCGTAACACCTCGACCGGACGACTCCAACTTTGCCTTTGGAAGGCACGCCTCCCCTCGTCGCGTCAAGCCCGAGCCACCATGGCTATGCCTGCTTGCTCAAGCTTTCACCCGAGAACATAGAGGAGCAGGGAGGGTGGTGGGGTGCAAGTAGCTCTTCGGCAGTTCCTCCAAGGAGGGAAACAACACTCCTAGATGCCGTCGCTAATAGCACCGATTAGAACAAGGTTTTCACCTAGAGCGCCACACCCTACCATCCCACCAAACCCTCGAACCCTAAGGGAGGGGGTCCGGCCACGCCAGCAGCCATCGGGGCCGCCCTAGAACTAGCCAACCATGGTCTTGGAGGACTGTTAAAACACTCTTTGACGACAGCTCCAAGGAGGGGAAAGCATCGCCGGTACCGACCCCCGCTGGGACAAAGCTTTCGCCCAAAGAGCTGCACCCCACCATCCCACCGAACCCCGTGGGAGGGGGCCCAGCCACCATCGGCCCATGACCGTGTCGCAGCACAACACCGCGAACCTGTCCGCACCGGATCTAGGGCCAACCACATGCTCACATGCTAACTCACACCATGTTGCCGTGGCCCTGTAGCCACAGAACACCCCTATCGGGGCAGCCCACGCCTCGTGAAGGACCTCCAACATGCTACATGGGCCCGCTGAGGCACCGAAAGGCCCGCATTTCCACGTGCCCAGAGCTTGGCCACCAAGCTGCCCATGTCAACTAGCGACCTGCCAAGGCACCCGTGCACTGCCATCGTCGGCCAAGCCCAGGCCACTGCCATGGCACCCTACCACATAGAGCTGCAAGCAACCAACTAGCCGCGTACAGCCTAGAGCAGTAGCCATCGTAGCTCTCACCCTGCGCCGCCATAGCTCAGAGCGCTACTGGGCCTCCATCTGCCGCCAGCCACCGCAAGGAGGCTAGCCCACCGGGCCTCCGTCGTTGGCATCCGTAGAGCAGCGCGGCCTACCAGATCTGGCCCTAGGAAGGCCCACATCCGAGCGCGCGCGACACCACCGTCCCGCCACAACCACCGCCACCCAGGGGAGCAGCTGCCGCGAAGCGCAAGCCCATGCCGCACCGCCAAAGAGAAGAGCCACCGCATCCATCATCAACAACACAGAACCGGAGACATGCCAGCACCTTCGGTGGTGGGCCCACCGCTACCGGTGATGGCCGTCGGCGGCAGCAAGGAGAGGCACGGGAGGAGAGTAGGGCTAGGGTTTCAGGGTCCCCCGCATAATCCTCGAGAGTGACACGGTAAGGCGGGGCTTTGCTTTGTGCTGTCCTCTTTCTGTTCTTTTTGCTGCTTCTGTGTGCGTTATGCTGTAAAACAAGGTTTAAATCCCCTCTTCTTGCTGCATTCTGCCATAAGCAAAGGTAAAACAAATTATCATCTCTTGTTGCTGCATCAATTCATACAAAATGTGTTCTCAACTGGAGGGATCTTCAGATAAAATGCCACGCATCGACGGTCCATTTATATTGGCCCTCGGAGGTGTGGTCTCCATTCTCATACATGGCCTTAATTAGGCCCAAACAAAAGGAGACACTTAACTTATTCTTACAAGTTACAAACCAGTTACACTAATGAGGTTAAAAAGAGAAACATCATAACTTAGTACTCTACAGCACACGATGTACAGCCCAAACATTACCAAATTCAAACAAAAAATGTCGAAAACGGGCAAAGATACGTAGCTCTCCTACGTATTCTGGAAAAAAAAAGAAGAAAAAAATTGTAAAGAAACAATGGAAAGCCGAGCAAGCAACCAACATGCTGTCGGACGGCTACGCGGCGACGTTGGTGATGCCCCAGGAGCGCTCGGCGAGGCGGACGCACTCCGAGAAGCGGAAGCAATCGACGAGGTGGTCGATGACCATGCCGGAGGCCTGCATGAAGGAGTAGACGATGACGGGGCCGACGAGCCGGAATCCCCGCCGGACGAGGTCCTTGCTCACCGCCTCCGACTTGGGCGTCCGGAACGGGATGTATTTGTGGTGCTTGTACTTTCCCACCATCGGCCGGTGGTTCACGTGCCCCCAGATGTACCCGCTGAACGACCCAAACTCCTTCGCCACCTGAATGCACACACAAATTTAACTTTAGCAGCCAGTTCATCCAGAAGCTTTAGCAGTTCACTGTGAATTAGTTTTATTGTATATTCACGACATTTCGCTTTCGAGTTTTCGTTAATCTGTTAGCAAAATTTTCGTTCTTCCAGAAACAATTTGGCTGATTTTCCCTTGGGAGAAGTCAAACAAAACAGTAATCGAATCCATGGATGCACTCGCCTTCCGTATGCACTTGGCGTTCTCCACGACGCACCGTACCCTGCACTCGGCCAGCCTGAGCTCCTTGTTGGTGCTGATCCCGGCAATGTCGTTCTCGTCCATCTTCGCCACCGCCTTGGGATCGAAGTCCGCGAACGCTTCCCTGAACCGATTTGGACAGATTCATCAGCTCAATCCTGAAGAAAATCACCTCTGCTGCATATGTACTGAAAAACACAAATCTTCAGAGAGACAAGACACCTACCTGTACGTGTCTCTTCTCTTGAGTATCTCTGTCCAGTTGTGGTCTATCAGCATCCCTGACAGCGCCAGCAGCTCGAACAGCTGGCTGCAAATTACAGCAGATAGTATTTATGATACCTAGATGAAATTATACATGAAACAGACAAAAATAACTAGAAGAAATGTGACAGTATCATACTTGTCGTTGTACACAGGGACGCCCCAGGATTCGTCGTGGAACTGGACGTATGCCTCATCTGCACATTGGATTCCAGACTTTCAGTGAGTGATCAGTTTTTTTTTCTGTTCTAGTTCTTTTTTTTCTTTCTAAGAATGTCTTTCTATTTTAGTTCTTGTCCTTTTGTATTCTAGATTGATTTATGTTTGCTCAACAGACTGCACAGCGAACTGGAGAAGAGTCCCTTTCTGATGAACTTGTCATCTGGATATTTTTATTTTTCTTCAAGACATCAGCAAATCAGGACGGGAATCAACTTAGTCAAAATCAAGAGTTTCATCAGTCAGTGATGTCGACTTAACGTTTAGTCAAAAAAAAGTGATGTCGACTTAACCATCTCTTAAAGAAAAAGGATGTCCCCATTTGTTATCCAGACTTCTTTTTTTTTCTTTAGTGGATTTTTTATTTTTTCTGTCCAAACTTATTGTACTCATAAGTTGGTGCAAAACTAATTAACTAATCATGATTTTCACCCTTCACTTTTCCGATACGCTCTGCTTCTGTACAAGAAACCGTTGTTCGTGATATAACTTTTGACTGCACACTATTGTTAAGTTGACTGAGATTATATGGTTTCTTAGAATCATATTAAGTTGACAAATATATATGCATGAAAATAACCCAAAAGATTAATTAGCAAGTAATTAATTAAGCAGTTCTCACCACTGTTCTTGGTGATCCATCTGCACCTATGCAAGCTCCCTGGCTCACTGCAATCAAACTCCTCATCCCCCCCTTCCACACCATGGTCACTCACCTTGTCATCGTCCTCCTTCCTCCTCTCCAGGGACACGAGTATGTCGCCCCAGGGGCTGAAGGTGCCGCCGTAGAGCAGCGGCACCTTGGGCTCCCAGCTCGAGTTGGAGCTGCTGAGCGAGGAGTCGTTGGAGTTCTGCGACAGCGAGAGCGACGACAGTGTGAGGCTGGAGCTGCTCCTCTGGATGGCGCCGGCCAAAGGGTAAATCCTTTGCAGGTACTTGCTCGCGTGGCTCATCGCCTGCAGCTGCAGCTTTCTGTCGATGCTGTTCTTGGTGAGGTGGTGGTGGTTTGGGCTCTTCTCAAATGCATGGTGCTGCCTGCTATGCCCTGTGGTGGTGAGCATTGTGGTAATTTGTCAGGAGGAAAAAAGGAAAGAGGCAAGCGTGTTTTTTTGGAGGCAAGAGTAGGTTTGAAATGTGTGTGTGTGTGTGTGTGTGGTTGGGGGTCTATTATATGGGGTGGAAGGTTGAGATGCTGAGTCCTGAGATTGTTTGGTGGCATATGGGCTTCATGGTAGCTGCATGAAAGCTTCCTCTGGATCTTATTAAAATGCAATGGCTCATGGCTGTGATATTTTAGTGAGTGGGAAGTGTTGGTGGTTTAAGCTTGGGGATACATGGTGCATTGTTCCAGGGATTTCATGGCTGGTTTTCTCCTGCTGCTCACTGTCAGTGATTGACTTTTCGGTAATTTACAGGGGATAATTCGGTGTTCTATCGGCAAGAGAACTTTGGTAGTTCAAATTTAGGTTTGGTATGCTCACGGTCACATGATATATTTGCTTACTCAGGTTTCAACAGTGCCTAATTTACAATGGTTAATTTCATCCTGCTTTCCCCTATAATCTCGTGGATACTATTCTTTTGGAGTGTCTGAGAACAAGTAGTTGGATGGTAATTTTACATGTCAGTGCAGAGCTCTCCATACTTTTAAGTATATGATTACTCTTATTTGTTTATATTCTTGCTCTTGGACTATATGATTATTTTTCTTGTTGTCACAACAATCTTTATTTCGCCTAGGCAATAATAGGATAACTTTGTTAAAAAAGGCCAAAAATTATGGCTCCCATGTCGTTCTCTCGTGAGTGACCCGGGGGCGAAGTCAACCCTAGCAAACCTAGGCCCATCCCGCACCTCCCCTCGCCGCACGGTCGGGCCGTGCTCCCAAAGGGGGTGGCGGCCCCGATGCTACTCATTTGTGGTGTTTTGCGGTGCTCGCGGTCTTCGGGTGAGCCAGATTTGGTGGGGGCAGCGTCGTCCTAGAGGTCATGGAGGATGGCTAGTGGCCTTCGGTGGTGGTGGTGGTGGTGGAGTAGAGGTACTGCTCCCCGCAGTTTCGAGCAAGCACTGGCCCTGGCGGTGGTTTGCGAGGTCCAGTGGGCGGCTGATTCTACAGTGGCGGCGCGGTGGAGCTACGGAGGGCGAGCACGACAACAACAGTTGTGGCACCGGCTTCTCGCCCACGTGTGTTGTGGTAGCGGCAGATGGCTAGTGGTCGTGCACTACAGCAGCGGTTGGGAGTGGCAGACGGTGTGGACAACATTGCCGAGATGGCCAGGGTGGGTAGATTTGGCCTCGGCCAGGTGTTGCACGGCTGGTGCAGCGTGAAGGTGGCCCTAGTGGTCGTGGTTTGCATGTGGTGTGGTGGTAGTGACCTCGACGGTAGTGGCCAGCGTGTGGCATGTTGTGGTGCAGCTGGTGTGGTGGATGTTGCTGGTCATGGTGTGCGCTCACGCGTTCGTGGGCTGGGTTGTGGCCCTCGGTGCTTGGTCGGGGTGCGCGGATCTGGATCCTGGGATGGCGGCCCCAGAAAGTGACTCCATTGTTGCTCTACAAGGTGGGTCAGTGGTTCAGTGTTGCATGGGTGGCAATGCTGTTGACTTGGTCGGCGTAGCCCAAGGGGTTGCCTTGGCATGGATGCCGGGGCCGTGGCCTCAGGGTGTTGGTGTAGCGGCCGTGGGCTACAGGCGGTAGGGCTGAGGGAAGGCCAACCCAGGCAGCATTGTGGCCTGCATGTTGGCGGTGCATTGCTAGGGTGGCGGTCCCCGGAAGGTTGTAAAGGCAGACTGCGTAGGGTGTGGCAGATTGGAAGCTAGGGCGGTGGCCCAGGAGTAGCTACAGTGGAGGTGTCCTATCGGCATTCATTGTTGGTGGTCGAGTGCGGTGCTTCGAGTGAAGACCTTGTCTTGGCTTTTTGGCGGTGCCGACGACGACGATGCTCTTGGACACCATTCCCCTCCTTGGAGGCATCGTCGTGGAGCTCCGGCACCCTTTTGCGCTCAAGGGCTTGGGTTCCTCGGGTGGAAATCTAAGTTTCGGTCACAGTTTGAGCATCAGCGGTGTCTTTGGCGTCACTCCCTCCTTGAAAGAGTCGCCTTGGGGCCCCTGACCTCAACGCGAGGCCCGTGGTGGTGCGGGGTGGCATTCGGGTTGTAGGGGTACAGCCGGCGTGTAGTGTATCCATCGTCTTTTGTGTGGTTGGAGAGGCTCAAGGCCGCTTCTCTTTGGACTTGTCTTCTCTCTCCGATAGTGGTGGATCGGCAGATGTGTTGCTCTTGATTTGCTCTAGATCTAGTATAGCTAGGGGGTGTATCCATTGCCAGTGTTTTTGCGTGGTTTTTCTCTAGTAAACTGAGCTTTATAAGTTTTGTGGCTCAATTTTCCTCTTAGACAGAGTTAATTCTCTTCTTCTTAATAGAATTGCAGGAGCTCCCTACCCTTTCGAGGTTCCTAAAAACTTTATTAATGTACAGCTAGCGACAGTTATGTCTTTGAGGGTACATTGAGAGTTCATTTGTATTCTTCTCAGGTTTGGTGAATCATCTGGACGATTCAAAGTTTATATGTGGCTAGCGTAATTCTGCTTTTCTTTTTCATTGATCGCCTTTTTGGAAGTTCTACTTGGCTGAGAAATCCTGAACTAACTGCAATATCCTTGCCAACAGACGGTACCCTGTTATTTTAGACACCAAGAATTGGAGGTAGTTTAAGCATAGGACATCGTACATCTGCTTTTTCAATTGTATGGCTAATTTCATCCTGGTTTTCTTTGTCACTGATCGGCTGTTAGGTGGTTAATTCCATTGGACAGATAAACGAACGCTTGGCTAGTTTAATGGATCATGCAAAATAATAGCCTCTTGATAGTTTAGCCACTAGAAAATGCTGATGGTTTAAACATCAACTGCAAGATAGATTGCTTCCTTGGATTTCAAAATTGCATCTACAGCATGTGCTTGGTTACATGGCCAAATTTATCCCACTTATCTCTGTCATAGATCAGTCATCCTTTTTGTCCAAGAGTTTCCAGAAAGATTGGCTAGTTTCATCAAGTAATTAAAGCATCAATAGTGGTCTAACTTTAAACAGAGCACGTTTATATAGCACCCAGCTGGAGCTCTCTTTTTTTCGAAACAACAGGAGCTCTGCTATATATTGTCAAAGAAAGTCAGGAAAAAAATTCTGGACCTCAGAGAACAAGCAAAGTTAAAATAGTAGAAGAAAGATGGAGTAAAAAAAAATATGAAACAAAGCAAAAGTCACAAATTTCCTAAACCAGGTAGGGGCAAAACCAGCATGCTGGCAAGATGACCCCAACAAAATTTACTAAATTCGATGGTAAATTGTTATTCATCACTTGTTCGACTTCCATAGTGTAATGGAGCCCCATGCTCATCTTTTCTGTGCCCTTGATATCAGGTGATCGCGCCATCTGGCAACGGCAGGAGAGCAAGTAGGTTTGAAGCGCCTGCCTTGCTCCATAACCTCGCCTCATTCTTAAAGAACATGGGAACCCGTCACGTGCATGGAATTGATGGCCTTCTCGCCATCCTTGCCCACGCTCGCCCTCGCTGCCGCATACTAAGAACGAATTCCCAAGTCATCGCGTCAAGAACCGGGCTACCGATCCAAATTGCCACCTTAGACTAGGTACCACGCACAAAGTTGCACTGATAAGGTGAGAAGCCGTCTCCCGGATATTTTTACAGTGCATGCACCAGTGGTCATTATCGATGTTTCGGAATCGAAGGTTGTCGACGGCGAGGATGTGTTCCAGGATCAACCAGCATGTAAACAACTGCACTGAATGATCTAGAGGGATAATTTTTTCCGACAAACTTCGAATTAAGGCAGAAATGAGACACGAAACTGGATGGGTTTCACAACCTTTTGCACCTACCACTACACCGACTGATATCTTCGTTGCATTCGTGGCCCGTTTCATCCCTCTATTCCTTGTCACTACAAAGGCTTTTACTTGGTAGTTTCATTGACTTATTCTGAACATTTCGACATTTCATTTTGGAAAATACTCTTCCCGTTCTAAAATTTAGGATATATTTTAACTGTTCATATTTAACTTCCACTACTACAGAAATTATTTTTACAAACGGTTCTCAAACCACGTGCGGGATACTTTTGTAAACCATCTGTATGGTTTCAACCGTCTGTGATGTTATTTTAGGATTGCCAAAAAAACAGGACTAGAGTCAAACGACCCGTCCGCACCATTCACGCGCACACGCCCGGCCAGGCCGCACCTTGCCGCTCCCATTCACGCGCACGTCGTCACGCTGGCCCAGCCGCACATCACCTCTCCCGTTCACGCACACGTTGTGTGCACACACCACGCCACGCCCCGCCCCACACCGGCGAGTGAGCATGCGCGTGTTGTATTTCCCTCCTCTCACCCTATTTCAGAGAGGTGTAGAACACCAACCCTTATAAGGTAGTCTCACTCCACTTCAACTAGCAATATGAGACTAAATCTAACAGGTTAAGTGAGACGCTACAGTATAGACGGTTCCAAAACTAGAATCGTCTATAAAAATATTATAGTGTCCTATATAATCATTTGTACAGACCCTTCCAAACAAGAACCGTCTGTAAAAATATTATAGTGTCCCCACATTATCATTTGTACAGACCCTTTCAAACAAGAACCGTCTATACAAATATTGTAGTGTTCCACCTAATCATTTGTACAGATCCTTCCAAACAAGAACCGTCTGTACAAATATTGTAGTGTTCCACCTAATCATTTGTACAGATCTTTCGAAACAAGAACCGTTTGTACTATAGCATCCCACTTAATGGGTAGCGCCAGTCGTCATTTTCTCAAACGGTTCGTAAATGGAACTTTCTGTGATACTGTTTCCACAGACCGTTTCCGCAGAACGGTTTGTAGAGGGGTGTCCCGCTAAATGGTTTCTGTAATAGTGTTTGACCATAAATTTCTTGTACAATATTTTATTAATAGTTATAAAATTAAATTATAAGAAAGTGCTTTTGAATACGAATTCAATGGTATAAATTTTGTGTAACATAACCTATATATTGTTAGATTAATTTATAAAGTATGAACTTGATAGTCAAAATACGTCTTATATTTTAAAACAGGAGAGGACATGTTTTAATGGCGAAATAGAGAAAAATAGTGCAGGTTTCTTAAATCTGACTTCATGGTACATGTGTTGTTTGTGTTTCATTAATGCCTCTAGTCTCCTCCTCGATTACTTGGCTAATCTCAATTCTCTTATCGCTGTCGCCGTAGCCTTCCCGATGGTTAGTTTCACTGTTTCGGTAGAGCACAAAAACATTCGGCATTGGTATTTTTCTATTGAACGGAAAAGTACCTGTTGTTTGAGACAAGCTTGGGGTAGGTTTGGCTCGGTTCGGGAAAAGCTTGGGGTAGGCTTATTACATTGGACGCCTTGGTTACGTGTCTAATTTCATCTTGCTTTCCTTTATCACTGATCGAATTTTCGTACAATTGTTTGTTAGCAAAATTAGAATATTCTTTGCATTTGCATTAATAGCCCATCTGAACACCCTCCCAGCTTTGTCTTGATTTCTTATTAGCAGTTCAGACTTCAGACAGAACTAGTAATTTTATTTTATTTTTTGCTTTTGCGATGAACTAGTAGAATATGTTGCTTCGATAAATTACCGTATCCCTTGATGAATTTCTTTCTGAAAGAGATCGTAGAAGAGCGTATGTATGTACATAGATGGTGGTTGTGGTGCAGTATGAACAATACAATGTCTTTTTAAAGACTACTAACAGTACACCGTTGAATCACGAAGCAAAATAAACAGCACAAAAGGAACGAGAGACATTGCTTTTTAAGAACAGGAGGAGTACATGACCCAATGCCAGAAAATTAAACGAACTCGGACACTGCAAGGTTGCACACATGCTTTAGGCAACGATTTAAATACCAAAGTTCAGTAAAGGGCGAAGGATATGCATTGACTCAGCATCATCATATTCATATGCTGCGAAGTTCTTTTTTTCTAGTTGCGAGGTCACAACTCACAAGGGCTACAAGTGACCCGTTGTCCAAATGGACAAGTAAGTGCCATCTTTCAGTTCATATATTTCATAAACCCAAGGTCCAAATATGCTCTGTGTGTGTGCACTTTCTCACATCTTCTGGTAGCACAGGCCTTTCCATCAATTTTGGAAAATTAGAAGCTAAGCTTGCAATGGCATTGAAGAGTTGAAGTCCTAGTTTAATTGGCAGCTGTGTATCAGTTCTTCTTTTTTAGAGAATACATGTGTATCAGTTCTGACTTATGAAGAAATTCAGTTTGATGTCATTGAACCAAATTGAGTTTTAGACAACACAATATATTGTAGGATGAGGAGTACTCTAGGATGAGCTTATCAACCTAGGCAACCAAACAAGCTAACAGAAAGGACTTTGCGATGGCATTGAAGAATTTAAGTCCTAGTTAAAATTGGCATTTGTCAGGTAGCTGTTTTCAGTTCTTACTTCTGAAGAAATCCAGTTTGGTGTTATCGAACCAAATAGTTCAGTTCAGACAACACTATATATTGTAGGATGGGCTTAACATATCTACCTAGGCAACCAAACAAGCTAAGTGAAATGATTTCCATACAACTAGCCAGAGGGAATTATTAAGCTGTTAACTTAATTGTACTCCAGTTCGTTCAAAAAATACATTAATTGTACTCCAGCAGCAGTTAGGCTTGGGAGCTCACTTCCTATTTTTATGATAAGGTGAAGGCTGATGAGTCATGTCATGTTAAGCATTGTTTAGTCTCAGTGAAGCTGAGTTTAACTTGCCTGCTCACCTAACGCTACTCATCATATTCCACTTTATGAGAGCTTGATACTACCAAACTAACGTAGACAATAGCATATATATAGTAGCATGGACAATGGAGCGTATGACGTGGCTACTTGGAAATAAATTATAATGCTATGTATTTGCATGACTTGTCCTGCACAATTCGTGCACAAGGCTCAAGCTCCTCATATATCCCCATCCATCCATATATGGTGTCCACATTCGGGGGTTGTTATCATGGATTATGTTTTACTTTTAGTTATCCTATAGTTGCAGGCATTGTATCATCTTATTGCACAAGCTAAAAAAAAAGAAAACCTGAATTTTTTTTTATCATCATGTAGCTGCAGACATTGTAATTTGCTGTATGTTCCAATGCATCAATAATCGCATCTTATCACATTAACATTTTCTTATGAGGTCAGGAACCATTTTCAACAAACATATCTTATCCTAGTGCCTAAAGAAACAGTACTAGCTCCAGGTAGTTGAAACTTAGCACTTCATGGTACACCTGTTCTTCTGGACGCCAGTGATGTTTCTAGCCCCTTCTTGCTTGATTTGCATGGCTAATCTCATCTCTCTAATCTCCGTCATTATAGCTTTTCCGGTTGTTTTCGAACTACTGCATTGGTATTTTGCTGAAGAAAGAAACAGCGGTGGTTTGAATTTTACATAAGACGCTTCTCCGGCTTAATTAGGCTGTATGCATGGCTGATTTTGCCCGGCTTTTCCTTATCACCACTGGCCTTTTTCTACCTACATTTACTAGTCATTGTTTGCTTCTGTTTCGTTAGCACTTAGCAATACAGATCAATCCTTTTTTTATTGAATGTAGCTAAAGACTTAATGGCTCTGGTAAAGGGTCATGTACAAAGTGACACATATCAGATATATATAACACCATACATGCAAACAAGTCATTTCATAGAAGGAAAAAAAGAGACAACATGCAAGTTAGGATGAAAATAAATAACAGAGAATGATTTTGCTATAAAAAAGACATTCAGTAATTTGTCATGTATTCATACATATGTTAAGTTGTAAAATGGAACATCTTCTTTTAGACATGAACGTCGCTTCATATGAAGAAATATGCATGAACTTGCATCATCATCATCATGCACCGTGAACACTTTTTCTTTCCATTTAGCTGCGATGTCAGTCGGATTACAAGTGACACCTTGTCCAAGAGGACAAGGAAGTGCCGTCTTTCATTCTTGTAAACCTAGAGGTCAAAGATACCCAATGTGCGCTACACTTCCCATATTTGCCGGTAGATCAAAGAGACCTTTCCATCAAATGGCAAGATTAATTGGAAGCTAAGTTTGCAATGGCATGCAGGTCCAAGTTGCACTCTGGGGCAGCTATAACACTTTCTGTCATCTACCACATGATAAAAGCAAGGGCTTTAGGACTAGTTTGCTAAAGGAGAAAACGAATCTGCAAATATATATTCCAATGACTCATGAAAGTGGTGTTTTAGACAATTTCAGTACTCTCTCAAATTGTGAAAAAACACAAAATAAATAAATAAAATGCATGTGAGCGTTATTCGTAACCAACCTACTAGCAGCTATACTTCAATAATTTATTTGGTTTCAAGAAGAGCGCATGGGAGGAGTGAATGCTTATTTTGCGCAACCCTCTTTTTGAAACACGTGCAATCCTGCATTTTCAAAATAATGCAAAAAGTCTATGGATGTACGGAAATAATGCTCATCTCGTTCGTAAATACCTGTCACTTTCAACCATTTTATTTATCCGTATATGCTTGTTATTTCATGTTTTTCAATACATAGTTTAACATTTTCCCCTTTGTGGTGGACCTAAAGAAATTATTTAATTTAGTTTGCCCATGTGTTTGCACAAACAACAAAACGATAAGGATTAGGTGAGGGCACTCCTAATGCGTTGTATCTTAAAATATATCTTACTGTATTAAATAACTATTTAGATACAACCTTCTCAATGGTTTGTATCTTAGCGTTATCTCTTTATTTATTATATTTTATGATCAATACTATCATTTTAACCTTGCAGTCTGTTTGTAGCATAACTCTAGTACATAGTGGTATAGATGTGAGCCACATGGGATCATTCAAGAATTAATTGGCATTGATTACACCGCTAAGAGTCATATCTAAATTAAGAGACAGCTTCCCTCTCTCTCCTCTATAACTATCCCACCACATAAGTTTTTTGCCTAGGTGGCATGGATTAAGAGACAACTTAGATGTAGCATTGTGACTGCCCCGATAAGGCATTTTGGTAACATTGAATACATAAATTAATTTTTGGTTAATCGTGCCATCATTGAAAGTGGTAAATAAACATGAACAGAAGGAGTAGTAATATGCTGGACTTGCAAATATTCATGTATATTTGTGAATAGAGTAAAATAATAAGAGATGATATAGGAGTATAATATATATGATCATTTCTGCAAGTGCATATGTCACGGTATAATGTACAACTATGACCTTTTTCCATATCTTTCAAAGTAAAATGTATACTTTTAGTCCTTAATTATTGCTAAAGTCTAAATTTGGTCCCTTAACTCTATACTAGATATTCTTGGTCTGTCAAGTGTTAAAACCGTTTAGATTTGGTCTCTTGCCCACAGAAAGCGGTTTTGACGATGACATGGTGCTGGCTTCACACACGTGGCAGTCAAGTCGACAGAAAAAATTGAAAAAAAAGAGAAAACACATTATATTTTTTTCGAAAAAAGACTCAACTAACTCGAAGGAAAATAAGGGGAAAACAAATTTAAACATTCAAAAAAATTAGAAGCAAATATGAAAATATCTATGACCTTTTTGCCATATTTCTTAAAGTAAAAAGTCTAGTTCCTTATCTATTGCTAAAGTCTAAGTTTGGTCTCTCAACTCTATATTAGATATTTTTGGTCTCTCAAGTATCAAACCTGTCTAGATTTGGTCTCTTGCCCACAGAAAGTGGTTTTGATGATGACATGGCGACAGTTTCACACACATGGCAGCCAAGTCGACACAAAAAAATTGAAAAGAAAAAGAGAAAAAAATCAGAAAAAAGAGCAAAACACAAATTTTGAATATTTTTTGGAAAAAAGACTCAACTAACTCAAAGGAAAATAAGGGGAAAATAGCTTTAAAAATTCAAAAAAATTAGAAGTAAATATGAAAATATCAGTTGTTTTAGGAAACTGAACATTTATATAAAAGGACATAATTTTTGAAATGGAAATTTACAAGAAAAATCAAGAAGAAATCCAAAAATTTAAAAAAAAGAAAGAGAAAAAGCAATAAAAAATAGAGAAAACTAGGAAATGTAGAAAAAGCAGTAATATTCTAGAAAAGTTACTGAAAAATCTAAAAATTTTAAAAATAAAAAATATAGAAAAAGAAACCTTTGAATTTCATCGAAATCCATGGTTTTTCCATAATACTTTTGAATGTTATGCATTTTTAAAATTTCTAAAATCTTCAATAATTTTTCTGAAATATTTTTGTTTTGTCTAAATACTCGCTTTTTCTGATATTTTTTATTTTTTATTTTTTCTAAATTTTTATGCTAACTAGGCTGCCACGTGTGTGAAGCTGTCGCTAAGTCATCGTCAAAACCGCTCTCAGTGGGATATGTGACCAAATCTAAAATCGTTTTGACATTTGAGGACCAAGAATATCCAATATAAAGTTGAGAGACCAAACTTGAATTTTAGCAATAATTGAGCGATAAAATAGTCATTTCCCTCTTTTTGTCAAGTGTTTGCGATCAGATCGACGCCCACCTTTATTCATGAGAAGGTGCACAACGCATGTCTGGATTTGCTCAAGTCTTGGTGATCAAGCTGACCGTTTCGTCAATCTGCCTGCTCACCTACTGCAAGAGCTACTCCCATCAGGGACACACAGCACTGATATAGCTCTGTGACGAGTACTGAGACCATACATCGAACCACCGTATACGACAAGTCTCTGACTATGTAAGATCGATCGATGGAAAACTGGCTAGCTACGAATTTGCATGACTTGCCCGATACATTTCGCCGACAGACTAGCTAGGCTTAACGGAAATGCATGCGCAGTTGTACGTGTATTTTTTTGGGTGCGCGACGTACTAATCCGGGCAGGTTCACTGCATGCATGTGTTCGTGTGCTTTCCCCTCGTCATCACGTTGCATTGCACGTTCGAAACTGAGCGGTGTGTGTGTGTGGAATACACCGTATTGTTGGCATCGGTGGAATTCAGAGTCAGATTAAGTCTCCATCCCAGTTAGGTCTAGGCGCCCAAACCGATCGAGGTGCGCTGCGCCATCTTCCTGGACGGCGACGGCCGACGGCGAGGCGATTCGGTTGGACCTCTCCGTCCGCTAGCTCGATCAACGATCCGATCCTTCAAAGTTCGCAGCATCACGTCGCTCCGGAAATTCGTTTTTCTTCGCTTGATGTTTTTCTTGGTTTCTTCCAGGTTTTGGGCCTAGGCTAGAAGCCCCATCGCGAGAGGTAGCAACCGGCCCAGGCACCACGCGAAACCCGACGTGCCGTGCCGTTGCCACGAGCAAAAGCAAACCGGAGACGGAGCGCGAGGCTTGGATGCAGCTCCTGCGAGCCCAGGAGGCGGCACTATGATGATTTGGTCACTAGCTATTGATTGTCACTAGCTATTGATTGATCCACTTCAAGAGATCGTGAGTTCAAGCTCCCATGCCTTGACTTTTTTTTCCTTCTCTCTCCATTTTTCCTTTTACCTTTTGTTTTCCTTTTTATTTTACCTTTGTTTCTTTTATACGTCCCATTGAGTTATCTTTTTTATTTTTTATTTTTTTATTTTATTTTTATCTAGGTGTAGTTATTCACGTATTATGCCCTCATTCAGCCATTTTCTTTCATTTGCCGCACTAACATTCGTGAAATGTTCCACAATACTTCATTTCACCCATAGCTATTATTTTATTTCAACAACACGTGATTCCGTATTATTCAACACGAAAATATAAGATAAGAAGTTCGTCACCTTTGTATTAATTTGGAACTCTAAAATTCGTCTCTTGAACTAGTGACACATTTTCTGACGCTAGGGGGAACATTTCTTCGTGAATAATTTTAACATTTTTTCTCAAAAAGCAGAATAGTTTCTCTGAATAACAAAATATTTTTTACAAGCTAAGGCAAACATTTTTGTTAAGAAAGATGACCATTTTCCATGAACAAAGCAACATTCTTCGAGAAAATGTTATATTATACGGAACGTTTTTCGCGAGCCATATGAACAATTGGTGTGAGCTATGTGAACATTTATAAAATGTTAGTGATTTTTTAAATTTTGTGTTCTAATAATAGTGTTGAAGTATTCAACGTGCACTCTTGATGTGTTTTACTAGTATATTATTTTTGTTCCAATAATAGTCTATAAATGTTCAGATGATGAATAGTATAGTATCCCGTATACGAGGGGGTATCCGTATACGATTCCCTAAACTCTCGGAATAAGAATACGTATCTGGTAAGGATCCCCAGGAGATAAGGTAACCCTCCGTAAGGAGGAAGGACACCCCTTAAACTAGAAAGTCAATTCCGACGTTTAAGGAAGCCAGAGTCCTACTCAGGCATAAGTCCGTGTCCGGTACGACTCCGTGAGCCCCCTATAAAATGATCAGCAATCCTATAGGGGAGAACAAGTCTTTTTAGATCTTAAAAGTTTTTCAAGTCTTTCAAGCCTTAGAAGCCTAAAGCCTGAAGCCATCCAGAAGCCCCAGCGATTCCCACGAGAAGACCCGCCGCCTCGAAGGAGTTGAGCCCTGCGGTACTAGTCGAATTAGCCTCCGATTAGGTCTAGGGTAGCCACTAACACACACATCCTTTGTAAGATATTCTTTGATCAATATATACAAACAGGACGTAGGGTTGTTATCCTGAGGGAGGCCCGAACCTGTATAAAAAGGACGTTTCCTTACTGTCAGATCTCTTGGCCTTGTGCCCTAGGGGTCTCTACCCAACAACAAGTATCTTTGTCTCACGACTACCGTAAGATTGGCGGTTTACCAATCGTCGACATGTTGCATTAGCATTTTGGATTTGTTGGGAAAATAATGATCCTACATGACTGACCTATTAAGGTCCTACGTGGCGCTTATGTGGCATTAAAGAAGGTCAAGAAGTCAACAAGTGATTAGTCAGTCAAAACAAGTCAAAAAGAAGCTAATTAGAAGATGTATGAGGGGGCTAGTCCATCATGGATCATACATCACCCCCTCTTCTCTAGTCTATCATGGCTCATAGGCCATTTTTTCACTTCTACCCTTCTCTCACTTTCTTCTCACAGGCACGCATAGTCATTTGTCATGGGGGTCTTGCCTATATAGATGTAAAATCCATCCCATAAATGATAAACTTGAGGAGGAGAGACCTAGAGCTCCAAGTCCTGAATGGAGAGCTCTAGGTGTGATCTTGGGAAGTCCACAATAGACTAAGTCACTAGTCAGAGTTCCATATGAGACTTCACTCTCGACATAGGACTAGGCCGTGCTCCATGAGGAGGTTGAACCTATTCAAAAAACATCGACGTGTCCTGTATTATCGAGTGTACAAAGGTTGTCGTACACGACCCATTAACTTTGTGATGCAGCCATCAAGCTATCTACACCCCCTCTCTGGTGTAGTTTCGATAGCTACAATAGTGGTATCGTCTGTGGGGAACCTAGCCAACATGAGAAACTATGGCCCCACCTAAGCAAATCCCACCGAAGTCGAGACATCACTCGTCCTGAGCAAAAGGGCAATGACTCGATATCAAAAAGGAAAGGAAACACCTCAGAGATGACCGAGGACGATTACTCTGACGCCGGACACATCGAGGACGTGGAAGGGATTATCCAAACTGACCCCCTTGCCACCGCGCTACATCTCGTACCGGAAGGCGAGTAACTCCTCAAAGGCATCCATCCAAGTCCGCCACGACATCCCAAGGATCCCCGATGATACCTCAAGGAGGCCTGACGAGCTCATCAACAACCTGAGGGCGCTCGAGAACGCTGAGCTCCCTGACTTCGGCGTGCTCAGAGCATAGCTCGAGGTCTCTCAGTCAAATACCGTAGAAACTTCTATAGTACCGCGTCTCTAGAGCCAAGTCATGATTCCGCTAGCCCCACAATCTCAAACGCCTCCGAGAATCACGAGGCATCACGAGAATCCATGTTCGCACACGGAAGAGCATTGTTCCTCAACATTGCTTACTTCTGGCATTTGCCACCCATGGCACACACGGCTGTCATGAATAGAGAAATTCTTACCAAGCGAAGCACTTGGCATGAATCAGCCATGATGTCCTACCTCGCCTCGAGCTGAGTGAAGAACTCCAAACTAAAGCAGAGTGTGGCATACCCGGTTTTTAAGCCGGATACTCCCTTGTGATTACTGTACTGGTCCCTAGATCAGTAGCCGGTACACACAAGTTAACCTGTATATCATTGACATACATACGAATTTAAGTACAAAGACACTGAAGGTCGAATGTCTGATACCTGTAGCCCAATGGCTATAAACTTGCAGCGGAAAAACAAGCGATGATGTGGCCCAGCAATATGCCAAATCCCGACAGGCAATTGACTGGGGTTACGCCCTAGCTTTCGCGATCGTAGTCGTATCCACGGAATTGATGTCTCCTTCGTCTGGCCAAATCAACAAGCCAGGTGAGTACATGGAATGTACTCGCAAGCTATTCCCACAGGAGGAAATATACGGCAATATTTTATGCAGGGAATAGATTAAGGAATAGCTCTACTCTATGTTGCTGGTTGTGCGGAAATGTAAGTTTTCATCGTAAATACGATAGTAGGTTTCAAAGCTATTTTTGAAAATAGAAGTAGTTCGTAGTAACAACCATTATTCGAGGTAGAATCCGCTACCTCTCTTTATCCTTTCCTCAGCGTGATAGCTCAGCCTATCACGCCTACCCTTTTTGGCTCCCGCTCGCACTACCCCGGGCAGTGTAGCTAGCCTCCTCTTCTGCAATTCCTGGCTACCATCCGTGTAGCGTAAATTACACTCTGTGGACACATCATGCCCACGTCCTTAATCCCAATTCCCCAGCTTTCACAAACAAAACTTAGTCCAACCAATGTGTGGCCTTGCTAGTTCGTGTCCATGACCGAGGACGCGGCTATTCGAATAGTTTTTAACACTCTGCAGAGGTTGTACGGCTTTACCCACAAGATGTAGTTCGCCTTGGGTACACTATGCACCGTATACTGACAGGGCTAGTACAACGAGACCTTTCGCCCGTGTTCACACTAGAGCCGGACCCGCTAGGAGGGTAACCCAACTTTTGCATCCCGGATGTCAAAAATGGGACTCTCCACCTTTGTGTCGAACCATAATTTCACGTACTCGTGAGACCCACCAAGAGCTTTACCTCCACAGCGTGGAACTCATCGAGGGCTTTACCCCCACGTAGTCCCGTGAAGATCCTCTAGGGATCCCGAATCCACCTAGCACATGCCCCTAACTTCCCACGGCTCCGAGCTCTAGTATTAGACGAGGTACCGAGTCAAGTCCTTCCCATAAAGGACATGTGGACGTACGGTAGGGAAACTGATTCAGCGGCACTTAGGTTCGGTCCTTAACCGATTCGAGCAAGACTCCACTTTCAACTCATCACCTCAGGTAGCGACCGGCTACCCTACCATTCATTACCTCAAGTAGCAACCGGCTACTCTACCACCTCCCAACATCCCTTAGCATTCTTGCTCGAATCCAAATCCTCCTTCTTTTCATTCAGGATTTTAACAAACATTTCTTTTAAATGGCGCCTCGGTATTCATTTACAAACCGAGGGTTTTGATCCCATACCCAATGTAACCGGTAAAACTTAGTTTTAACTACAGCAGGACTATGCACGGCTAATGCCTATATTCTTAATACTTTTGTCGGTCGCAGAACAACCGACTAATATACCTAGGGCTACAAGGAATCGGTTATTCAGACCTAAGTCTTATGCATCAATTGGGTATATCTAGGTCTACATAAAATACCACTGATAATCACATAGCATGCATGATTCACAAACAAAATAATTAGGTTTCATACATATGGGATTCAACATGATCAAAGTGGGAATGCTTGCCTGGCCATATTGTCCGGCGCTCGGTCTTGAACCCGATTCGACAATTGCCCGAAATCCTTTGCACGGTATCTCCTAACGTTGGTATCTACACGTCGAAGGAACGGCGAATAAATCAACGTTGCAAGGAAGAGCCAATAACAACGAATCAGAAACTTCAACACATGAAATCATAACGTGTTTGATTAGCCATTGGATTTTAAGCAGTTGTTAGAGCTAGGGTTGGGTGCCTTGCATTAGCTTGGCGGGAAATATCCGCTCACATCACTTCATCGCTTAGGGTTTCTTTAATTTCTTTATATCATTGGGGACACAATGCGGGGTTTTTAAGTATACTTTGGAAACTCAGGACACCGCTAGGGTTAATATATATATATCGGGTATCTTGCTTAAGGGCTTCGGTTGTTAAGGAGATTGAGTTTGAGTTTAGGGTTTTCGAAGATTAGGGATTAGATTCTAACTATTTAATCTCCAGCTTATAAGCATCCTAAGATTGTGTTTGGGGATAACATATATGTGGGTTCAACCTGGTGGAAGTGCTCTGTGTCTGGGAGTTTTGAGTCTAAAAGGTGCTATATTTTTCTTAGGTACTTGCTATATGCTACATAAAATGATGACGCATTCGATCAGAGAAAAGTCCATGCTCCTAAGGTTGTACTCCCAAAGGTTTACCCTAACACCTTGAGGAGTGCTACAGACACCTAGGCATACTGGATGGTATGAGGGTTTTGTTTTGGCACGCCTAAAAGAAATGACACATATATGGCGTATATGTCGATAAAAGATTAGCCCTAATCCTACTCCCTAATGGTTTTAGTTAAGTCAAGTTGAAATTTGGAAATTTTTCTAAACCAAAAGTTCCTAGATACCTTTAAGAGCTGGGAACTGGAAGTAGGTTCTGAAGAACCGGTCTAGAGTAGGGCGAACCGGTCAATTTAAGTAGGGGCCGGTTCTAAACAAAACCGGTCTTTACCACTTTACGCTTTCTATACTGGAGGGGATTACGCTTTCAAATCTGTGGAGGTGGGAAACGGTGATAGCGGCGGCAGGTGCGAGCTGCGGCAGTGGCAGTGGCTTGCCGCGGCAGGAGCTAGGCGGCAACAGCGGTGGCTTGCCGCGTCAGTATCTAGGTGGCAGCGGCAGTGGCCGTGCACGGCTGCGGCAGGGACAAGGGGCAGCGGTGGGGTGCACCCAGGCGATGTCGGAGGGACCGGCGGCGTTGCTCGTAGCTAGAGCCAAGGACAGGAGTAACAGGACTTCGCCAGTGGCTTGCCGCGGCAGGAGCATGTGGCAGCGGCAGCTGACGCGAGCTGCCGTGGCAGCACTGTGGAGCGCGGCGGCAGGTGCTTTACGGCGGCGTCGAGGCGTTGGTTGGTCGTGCAGGCGACCCCTTGGCGTGGAGGAGCAGCGCCACGCGAGGCGGCCGCGGCAGCGCTGGCGACGGGGGTGGGAAGCAGGCGGCCGGAGCTCACCTTGGCAGCGCACACCGGCGGCCTCCGTGGCAGGGTCGGCACGGCTAGGCTGGGCGAAGGGCGACGGCGCCGGTGAGATGGAGCAATCCGAGGGGCTTCGCGGCAAGCGGGCAGGCGCGGGATCTGCCATGCGAGGTGGCGGCTCTGGAGCGCTTAGGAGGAGCTCAACCGGGGAGGCAACGGCGGAGGCGGAAGAGGTCGCCGGTGGTAGCCAACGGCGACCTCGTGGTAGCGACGACCGCGGCTCAGATCCAAACAGCGGCGCTTGGGGTGGACGGCTTGGGGAGCTCGACTCAGAGGGAGGAGGGGAGCTCACGGCCGGCGGCGGGAGCTAGACGGGGCGGTGGCCACGCGACGGGGCTCTGCGGCTGTCACATCCTGATTTTCTAAAACCCAAAAATTAGGGCTTACAAAAACCTTTTGTGTTATTTTAGAAAGCAGGTGCATCTTATCTAGAATCAGTATCCGGCACAAACCCATAAACCCTATACACCAAAACCCTGATATCATCCTACTCGACGAAGGGTAAAACCCCTAAACACGACTCACGATCTAAAGACTCGAACCAAGGTGGTATGATCCCATTTAGACTCTAGTGCCCCACCGATATCTCCCCTGACCGCGGGAACCTAAAACTTTACCTGGCAGCAACTCTATAGCGGTTGGTAACTTTTGTTATCACTAACCCTAAAGTCGATCCGTCTCGGCAAACCCTAGACGCAAAACCCTACACCCTTTTCATCGTTGTGACACAGCGGCCAAACCCTAAAACGTTCAGATACACGAAAACGTGAGTGTCAACACGGACCCCATAGGACCGGCACATTCTTAACTTCACGTGCATTCGCTAAACCCTAATCCGAGTAAA
The DNA here is from genome assembly GCA_019208055.1 of Stipa capillata. Taxonomy (NCBI): domain Eukaryota; kingdom Viridiplantae; phylum Streptophyta; class Magnoliopsida; order Poales; family Poaceae; genus Stipa; species Stipa capillata. The sequence continues at coordinate 18,022 of JAGXJF010003684.1, read as the reverse complement.
TCCTAATATCGCACACACGCAGTAAACCCTAAACCGCTTGCGGCACCCCGAAATCAAATGTCCTAGAACCAAGACGCAGACGTTCCGGAGTGTTTCCATGCATCCCCACCACCTTGCCGCACCCCGAAAACTCTAGCCCTCGGCATGACCACCCTTTCGTATTAAACCCCCATTTCCATAGAAACCCTGAAACCAAAAGTTCCGAAACCAAGACACTAACATCCTGAAGCATTCACATGCGTATCCGTTGCCTTGCCGTACCCTGGAACCCTAACCCCTCGACCCAATCCCCTGCTTCCTGTTTAATATCTATTTCACCGAAACCCTGATCGCGAGACCTGGCCATCCTCGACATCTTTAAAAATCCTGAATAAATTCGTGGAACAACTTAATGTCATATCCAACCCAGAAATAAAATAAAACATCAATGCCCAATTCAAAAGTATTAGGAAATTGAAACAATTAACACAAGGACAAAACTATGCAGTGAACTGCACCCCATATAAATATGACTCGGATAATACCGACAAATTTACACGACAACCCCCTCATCACCAGGTTCGCGATTATATAAAAATATGAACATGCCCAGTACAAAAATCCAGAACGAACCGCATCAAACACCTAGGTTGAATTTACTCAACCGCATAAAATGACAAGCTTATGCCAGGGGCAAGGCACCAAATCAATTACAGAATTTCTTCCTGTATCCCAACAGGTCTAGCACCACAACCTCCTCTACGTCCTATCATTTCCAGTGGAATCCCCGAGTCATGCCAAACACTCGCATCCAAAGTTTGCACTGCACAAAGTACCAGACGAGGCCAAATCTTTCCTTGAACGCTTAGACACGTAGCCACGCATGCCATGACCCATCGGACACGTTCACGTCCGCCCGAGAGCCCCAGGACACGGGCATGCCGCTCAAGGGCATGAGCTGGCCGCGCCCCGACATACCAACAGCGGCATGGCCGCGTCAACCGCCGTCGGACCCGTCGACCACCTCACCGCTTTGCTTCGCGCGCCTCGGCCCTGCCTTGTTTCCCTTGTCCACCTCACCTTGCGCAGCGCCAGAGCCGTCCCGTCCCCAATGCCAAGCCCGCCAGTGCGCATGCGCGCCCCAAGGCCGCGCCGTCCGCCGCGTCGCTCGCCGATGGCAGCACCGCCGAGCCATTCCCAGCGCGCCACGGCTGTATTTTTCCCCTGCGCACCACGGCCCTCCTCCCCATCTCGCTGTTGCGCCAGCCTCGCCCCAATCGGCCGACCTCTTCTCAGCACCGAAGCACAGCATGGCCAGCCCTCTGCCACCGGCCTATGAAAGGAGCCGCCAAGCCCTCGCGCCATGCCCGAGCCAACAGCCCGAGCTCCCCTTGTTGCCTCCAAGCTACCGAAGCTCCATTAACCACCCAACTGCCATACCTCCCTCCCCCTCACCACAAGAAAACGAATCCCCAACCAAGCTTTCCGCCGCCGGTGAGTACCCCGCCGGTTACCCCGCTCCAGATCCGCCGTGGGCTCCCCTTGTCCCCACAGCTTGCAAGGTCTCCTCGCCGCCGTGGTCAAATCCCGCCGCCGCCCCTCTCTTTCCATCGGAGAGGGATCCCCAAGCCACCGTTCGCCGGTCTTCCCGAGGCCACCTCGGCTCAGTGGCCGCCGCCGACAGAACCCAGCAACCAGCACGCCGCCGGTAGCCCTGGAGCAGGCCCCGCGCCCGCCGGAAGTGCTCTGAACCGCCAGCCGCGCAGCCTTCCGTCGCCGAGTACCCGAGCCATCCAGGCCCCTGCCGTCAACTCCACCAAGCTGTCCGAAGCACTCGGTCTGGTTCTTGCTCACCGGTCAATAGAAGAAGGACCAAACCCGGGTAAGCAGACCAGAGCCCGCGCCTTCTAGGTCTTCGGTTTTCTCTAAAGGAAAGCGTACTCTGCTCAAAACTAAAAGCGCATTTCCGTTAAACCGGTTCAGACCAATGCCGTCACTGCATTAATTCACCCGGATTGGCTTAAACCAGATCAGTTCTAGGCCCTAAGAATCAGCACTGGACTTCCACATGTTGACCTCAAGCAACCGGTACAAAAGACTTTAAGCTTTGGAATTTGTTTAGCTAGCAAACAATGATGTTTTCAATTAGGATAAGCTACACATTTCTTTTAAACCAACTTACGCCAGGCATATATCACCTTTGGAACAGCCCGAATCAAATTTCCCTTCCTAACCAGTGTGCCCAGGTGCCTTCAGTACCCCATAGACTCGATAAAGCAAATAACTTAAGGAGAACAACCTTGATGGCATGAATCTTCTAAAAGTCTAGGGCATCCTCAGTTCATGCGATCCACCGTTGTAATATCAAACAGCTCGGGTAGTTTATTACTTCGGTAAACCAAGACTAACTTCAGAAGCGCTGCTAGTTAGGGTTCGTATAATCACACGCAATCTTTGATACCAGTACCCCTCTAAGGATTTAAATATTGAAACAGGAAAAGAAACTAAAGTCTTGCATGATCTTAACAACTTTTAAATGAACACGTATTAAGATAATCAACTGAATCCGATCCCTAATGTAGATTGAGTTTAGGACATTCACGCGGTACAGTACAGACCAAAGTAAACATTAACACCTTGGAATACCAACGTACTCCTACGCAAATACTTAATGTAGTACTCACCCGAAAACATATAGATGAATAAAAGAATTCCAGGATTTGTAAACATTCAGTCAGCCAACCATAGAGTCTTGGTTTAGGTTGCCTTCTTCTCTTGAGTAGAAACATGCCAAGCTTATGTCACTTTAACGAAACTCCAGGATAATTTCCCACCCTGACCAGCGAGTGTAGGATTGTCTATAATATTCAATGGTCCAGTAGGGTAAGAGATTTAGTAAACACAACTTTAATGAAGTAAGCTTCATGTGAGCAGAAGTACTGTCATTTCATGTAACATGGATGCATATACCCATAGTTCTAGGTATTCCTTATGCTCATAGACCTCGGCCCTAAAACCTCGAGGATTCACCACTAGGTTAAAACTTCTATATACTCACTCCATTCCTCGTCGGGCTATGCTCAGTATTTTCAAAACCCCAAAACCCCAGCTCGATTAAAACCTGTATATTCGCCTTAGCCGTACCTCCCCCTCTTGATTATGCAAACCATCTGTGTTGTTTGAAATCGCTTCGATGTGCTTCTTATTCGCCGATTGTCCGACGTGTAGATATTGACGATACAGAGCATCGCACGAAGGAATCCCGAACGATTGCCATTTTGAGTTCGGGATTGAGACTCGGCCAATTTGCCAGGCAAGCTTTCCCCGCCTTGAACATATTGAGTCCCATATTTATTACCCTTAATTATTTTTTTTACCAAATCCTGCATGCTATTTTGGTATTACCGATATTTTATGATAGTGAAGTTATGCCGAATAGATGCATGTGCCGTAGGTTTGGAAACCGTTCCTTTGTAACCCTAGGTCTAGTTAGTCGGTCGAGATCGACCGGCAAGATAGTAGGAATATAAGCAGTAGCTGTGCTTAGACCTGTTCTAGTTAAAACAAGTTTTATAAAGTACGTGAGGTATGGGATGAAAACCCTCGGCTTGTTTATGCACGCCGAGGAAATCTTTTAAAAAGGAAACCTTTGTGAAAATCCCACATGAAATGATGGAGGGTTTTTGGATTCGGGCGGGAATGCTAAGGGTGTTATGAGGAAGTAGAGTAGCCGGTTGCTACTTGTGGAAGGAATGGTCGGGTAGCCGGTCGTTACCCGTGGAATTGGTTGGTTATGGAGTCCCGCTCGAATCGGTTAAGGACCGAACCTAAGTGCCGCTGAATCAGTTTCCCCACCGTACGTCCACATGTCCTTTATGGGAAGGACTGGACGTGGTACCCCGTCTAATGCCGGAGCCCGGAACCGTGGGAAGTTAGGGAGTAGTGCTAGTGGATCCGGGAATCTCTAGAGGATCTCCACGGGACTGCGTAGTGGAAAAGCTCTTCGTGGGTCTCACTTTGTCGTGGGGGTAAAACTCAGTAGAGTCCTACAAGGTACGTGGAACATGGTCCGACACAAAGGGGGAGAGTCCCACTTTTGTCATCCGAGATGCAAAAGGTTGGGTAGTCCTCCTAGCGAGTCCGGCTCTAGTGTGAACACGAGCGAAAGGTCTCGTTGTAATAACCCTGGCAGTATACGTTGCAAAGTACTCCCAGAGTGACTTACATCTTGTGGGTAAAGCCGTACCACCTCTGCAGAGGGTTAAAATCTATTCGAATAGCCGCGTCCTCGGTCATGGACATGAACTGGTAAAGCCACACACTGGTTAGACTGAGTTTTGTTTGTGAAAGCTGGGAATTGGGATTAAGGACGTGGGCATGATGTGTCCACAGTGAGCAGTTTAAGCTACGGTCTGGTAGCGAGGAACTGCAGAAGAGGAAACCTAACCCGGGCCGCGAGGCGGTAGCGCGGGTAGGTGGTAATGATTGTTCGAGGCGGTAGATGGAGCTACCGGCCTCAAATTGACGACTGTTTTGCTGGATCATCCAGTACCGAAGGCTGTCCCGACAGAGACGAATTTGATTTCGAAAATGCTTTTGAATCTACTATTCTGTATTTCGAACAAGAACTTACATTTCCGCACAACTTACAACCTAGAGTAGAGCTATCCCTTGAACTATTCCCTGCATGAAATATTGCCGCATATTTCCTCCTGTGGGAATAGCTTGCGAGTACATTCAATGTACTCACCTGGCTTGTTGATTTGGCCAGACAAAGGAGACGTCAATTCCGAGGAAGCAAGCTCGATCGCGAAAGCTAGGGCGTAACCCCAGTCAGTTGCCTGTCGGGTATGGCATACTGATGGGCCACCTCTCCGTTGGATTTCCGCTGCAAGTTTATAGCCGTTGGGCTATAGGTACCAGATTATCGACCTTACCGGTCTATTTAATTGTTTACGCATGTATGACAATGATATACATGTTAACTCGTGTGTATCGGCTACTGATCCAGGGACCGGTACAGTGATCACGAGGGAGTTCCCGGCTTAAAAACCGGGGGCGCCACAGCGGCGGCGAGGAGATCTTGACCGGCGGCGGCGTTCGGGTGAGCTCCGAGGCGAGCAAGGGAGGACCCGGCGGCGTTAGGGGCGACTGCGGTGGTGACAGGAAACTCGAGCGGGGCGGAGCCATCGGAAAATAGGGAGGAGCTCAACATGAGGAAAAAGGAGATGGAGAAAGAAAAGGGCTACCGGTGTTCTTGGGGTAGGTTCCTCGGCCACGGCGTTGAACGGAGCAGGAGCTCGAAGCGGCAGCTGGAAGAGCACAGGTGGCTCGAGTGCGCAGCTGCTCGGATGAGAGAGCAATGTAGAGGAAGAAGAGAGAAGGTGGTCCAGTCCCGGCTGGGTTAGCTGCTCGATTTGGTCCCCAGCTTTGAAGAACCGAAGAGAGGCAGGGATGGAGCTGTGGGGCAGCTCGGTTTGGAAGAAGATCTCAAGGAGGAAAAGACTGCGGTAAGGGAGGTGCTCGACCGGTTGCTTGAAGAAGTCAGGGGAAAAGCTCGAGGAGAAAGAAGAGGAGCAGCGGCAAGGAACTGAGCATCGGGTATAGGAGCAATGGAAGCTCGGGTGGAGAAAGGGTGAGCTCGGTTTTGCTCGGGTGAGGTAGAACGAGAGAGGAATGGGGAGATTGGAGAGAGGGAGAAGGAGCAGCTCAGCTTGATGAAATGAAGCGAGGCAGTGGGGAACTTGAGCTGCTTGGGGCAGATGGGATGAAGGGCTGCTCGATTGGTAATGGCGATGGGGCCAACAGCAGGAAGGAGTAGGCGCCGTTTGCTGTTGAGCACATGGAAGTTAGGCGCTGCTCGTTTAGCTATAGGGGGTGGTTGGCGCTGGAAACGGCCGAGCTGGACGGGGAAGCAGTGCTGGTGTTGACGAAGTAAGAGAGAAGGAGGGATGGGAACTCAGGAGGAAGAAGAAAGGTAGGAACTGAGTATGGGACCGGGTCCCATACGGCAGAAGGACTATGTGGTGTCGGTTGGTACATTTGGGATTTCAGCTAGCAAAATGTTGGGAAAAACAACAAAAGGGAAGGGAGCAGTTACTGCCTTGGACTTGGATCGATTTTGCGTTTGTATGGAGACAGCAAGGAGGGGAATGCTCTTACAAGGCATATTAGCATAGTAAGAGTTAGGCGACGCTGGTAAATTGGCAAGGAAATCAATGGCACCGAGTTAAGGGGTTTGAAGGTAGGTGATAGGACGGGTCACATCATGAGCTCAGAAGAAGAGTTAGGTGCTTCCCTGATTCTTTTTAACAGCGGAGGATGGATTTGACAACGGCACGTGCGAGCCTAGATTAATATAAGGAATTAAGGCTGTGTATGCCCTGCACATGTAGTGCATAAATATTTCACTACCAGATGAGAGAGGTGATCATGCGATAAAGTATGGTCAAGGGGCTAGGTTTGATAGGCCGGACAGAACAGAGATGTCGAGCATTCGGGAGCCTCGGAAAAACAAGGACAAAGGAACTAGGGCCTTGGACGTTTCCTTAGTTTGGAAGAAGTGAGTTAGAATCTCAAGTGTATATACCCATATACGCTTGAAAGTTAAGCGTATATATTTTGGCGATGGGGTTAGGTTAATGATAGGAAGTCATGGGGAGGTAGGGTTCGGGAAATATCACCGGTATACTCGTATATATGCACAGGACTGCAGCAGAGATAGTTTATATGTGTATATATTCTAGGAGAGAGAAAAGGTGGTGGGAAATCAGATGGACACATGCAAAGATATGCTGGGGCTTCAAGATGCATGTGCCTATATACACTTGGGAAATCTTAAGCATATATACCTAGGATTGAAACAGAGTTGAATGATGTATTAGGGTTTTGATTCTGCAGCTCGGAAGGAAGCGGTTAGGGTTTGCGTACATGCGCGTATACATGTAAAAGCAGTATATATGTGCACATACTCATGATAGGGCATGCCAAAGTTGGTGGTAGAGTTTCAAGGCTTTCGGAAGAGATTCAGGACGGGTATATGTTCTGATTTTGCAGAAGCACCGTGAGGGCACTTTGCGGCAGATGTGGGTTTAGGTCGCACCGATTAGATAGAAGGGAAGGGATGCCGAAGGGGTGTTCGTGGCGGGAAGCAAAACGAGCGGCCACTTATGGAGGCAAGGTGGAACGCAAGGTTTGAATATCTTGCCGAACAGAGCTTCGACAAAACAAAGATTGAGGAAGTAGAAGCAGAGGTGGGGAATTTTGGTTAACTCTCTTTAGGGTTTTGCAGAAACTTGAATAAAAGTTTTTAATCTAGTGTATTTCATCTGACATTATTAGTAAAAAGTTTTTGTTGGCCCTAATTCTTGGGTTTCGGGAGAATCTGGGTGTGACACGGAGCAAACTGGTCGTCTCCAAGACTCGAAGACCCCTCCTTTAGAGCTCCTAAGGGAGTCACCGATGACTCGAAGTCGCTAGCCAGGCCTCGGACTAAGAGCAACAAGTCTATGACAAGAACGCTAGCAACAACCTTAGGGAGTCGCTGACAACCCGAATTGCTAGCCGAGCCTCGGCCAGAGCTCTAAGTCCCTAACAAGGAGCTCTAGCCCAAGATGCTAGCCGAGTCCCACCTGAAGCGTCACCCTAGGCATAGGACCATGTTGTGCTCTATGAGGCAACCGAGCCTAATAAAAAAAAACACCGACATGTTCGGACTCACCAGCATCGCCAGGATTGCACCAACATCATCCTGAGCAAACTAGGGAAGTGACGAGGATGGCTAGAAACTCCTGTTTTGCAAGAACTTCGGACTCGCCACTGATATCCTACAAGTGCACAGGGAAGCTAGTTTTTAATAAGGAGCAGAAGGAATTGATAGGTTTGTCTGAGTAATGTTTGTTCGTAGAGCCTACAAGTGTTTCATTAAGTAATAAAATGGCACGATAGTAGTTTGTGGTTAAAAATGGATATGGTGATAATAATGAGTTTGATATAAAAACCAGAATTAAAATGTGATAAAAGTAAAATGATTACAATAATAAATAGGCGTTCCTGAGGGGAATGATTTCACCACTAATCAAATATAGATAGCAGATGAGAACAATTTGTGAATATGTATATGATTTATGAGAGCGGAGCCTTATGAAGATGTGCCTCGAACATCGGATACACATCCCTTGCAACCATTATCTTGCCCCAATGTCAATTAAGGTCACCCATGGTAACAGTGTAAAGTAGAGGATCTCCATAAATCTCACACCTAGAAGATCCAGGGTTCAAGGTAGCTTATGTCACCGTGGTACCTTTAATCATTTTCCTCCTAGGAATTTAACATCATTCATGTCTCGAAGGCAATATAGTGAATAGTCGATGTTCATACACCATCATGAAGAACATCACTACATTCATATAACATAGCACAGATAAATTACTGCATCTCAATCACAATTTGGTTAGGGCTAACCCATAACCTCAAGAACTAAATAAACTATTCAAGAGATAAACCACAAGGTATGAATGGAGTGTGGAAGTCGGATTTCATGATTAAATGTGCAAGAATAATCTCGGAACAAATTTGAAAACATAAAGTACGCGATGAACAAGTCGAAGATCAATCTAGATGGGGAAACCGATGGAGATTATGTGGGGGTTGAATCTCCAATCTTGGTTGTGATCTCTCTTGGTGAAGATGACTGCTCTTATGGTGTAGATCGGATCTCAGCTAGCTTTCTTCTCTTTGGCGGTGTAGCAATCTATTTTCTCTCTGTTTTTCGCACTGTTCATCCTCTCTCATCGTGTAGGAATATTCGTTTAATATATGACCACTGCCACCGGGTAGGATTTGACGAGATGGTTCTCCTAGAGGTTGGTACAGGCAGGTGCACCCATACCACTGGTCGGCTGGCCGTCTGGAGTGTCCAATCGTGATGAGGTTTTTTAAGGGGTCTTCTCTTGACTTGTAGATGATGTGTATATATTTAGTTCTTCCAGAAAACCCACTTATTTAAGAGAATTTCTTAATTATCCTCCTGAAGAGCCTTAATCTTCCTTTTAAGCAGATGTGCATCAAAATAGAAGTAATTATTCTAAAGAACAACTAAAGCAGCAACCCAATATGCATGAATTAAGATAAAAACGTATATGCAAAATGCACGCATCAGCCACCATCACCTAGATGCTGCTGACAGCATGTTCGGCAAACAGGAGAAGTGACAAGGATGGCTAGATGCTCCCATTGTGCAAGAACTTTGGACTTGCCACCATCACCTGGATGTTCTCGACAATGTCTTTGGCAAACAATGGAAGCGATGAGAATCGCTAGAAGCTCCCATTGTGCAAGAACTTTGGACTCGCCACCATCGCCTAGGTACCACCGGTAACGTGTTCAGCAAACCAGGAAAGAGACGAGGACAACGACAAAGGTCCACCGAAGAGCATTGCCTCGCTATTATGTATGCCAAGGAATCCTTGTCATCTCAGCCACGTCAAGCAAGGCACACTAACGAGGATCTCACAAGAAAGAGTGAAGCTAGACTTGGGGACTAGGGGCTCCAATTTCCTCATGCATCATCGTCTTGGTCTTGTTGATCTTTCCACTCTCCTCATGAATTAGCACCTCGCTGCAATCATCAACCGCAGGAAACACGTCTCTCCAAAAAGAGTCGCTGAAAAAACAAGATGGTCAAGGAAACAAGGAGGAGGCCTGGGCACGACACCACCGCCTACGCCTACTCCTAAAATAAGCTCACTACCGAGGCAACGACCTCGGTCTGGCCAAGGGGCAGTGAAGGCTCTCGCCTATGGACCAAGCCAAGCCCACCAATATAGGAATGGGCCCACACGCGCTCCTACGTGGACTGGTGAAGCAACCTCGGGCAAGCCAACCTTGGACCAAACGTGGGCCGGCCCACACGTGCTGCTATGCAGACCCGCAAAGTGGCCTCGGTCAAGCCACTCTTGCATCAAATGATTTAACAGCTAGCCTACGTTACCACATGAACCGGCCAAGCAACCTTTGTTAAACTGGCTTTGGACCAACATGCCATGGCCCACGTGCTCTGCCACACGAACCATCGAAGCTGGCCCCGCACCAATGGGTCGTGGCCATGTGCACTTCCACATAGGATACCAGAAGGCCTCGCACCAATAGGCCCGCAGCCTGCGTGCATTGCTACGCAGGTCACCGTAACTAGCCCAAGTGGACTAACCTAGGCCCTCACGGGATAACGGCGAGGATGATGGGCCACTCATGCGTGAAGCTGTGCAGGCCCGAGCGCCACCATCCGATGGGCCAAGGATCAAGCGGCTGATAGCAGGGAATGTACAACTTGGCTAACTGGTTGGCTAGGCCTATCACGCACACTAGTCTCGCCCCTCACCATGCCACCCAGGCTGAGTGCGCCTGTAGGAGCGCAGCTCCCACTGCTCGATCGTTATGGCATCCTCGGTGTGCCCTGTCGTGGACGCTCCTCGCATCCCTCGCCACGTCCGGTGGCTACATGCATCGGTCGCACTCCTCGGGAAGCCATCATCTATCCTAGAGGTGTCGTGCACCCTACCGCACAGACGGCCTGACGTGTCACTCCCCAAAGCATCGGGGGCTACGCACACGGCTGTCGCAGCAACCATGCCATCGACGAAGCTCTACATCATGTCATCATGCAACGCGTGACGCACGCCACGCACACTCGATGCAAGGTAGTGGGTGCACGAGATGAGAATGGCAGGGAGTCCCCCTCGATGTTCCCCTATGGCACTGCACTACGCCATCACATCGCTGTGACACGAGAGAAACACAGGTCCCGCAGTACACTCCTTCGCTTTGCCTCGCCACTGCAGATGAAGCCATCTGCGCGCACGTGCTTGCTAGCCCGTATATGTCCAATCTCGTCCTCATCGCTCTTTCCCAACACCATTCTCCTCTGCCCGCCAGGCCTGTCTCGCCGCACAAGAAAGAGCGCACCAATGCGCGCGCACAGCTTGCTTGTGCCACACTTGCGCCAGCTCGCGCACCAATCCGTCACATCACCTAATCGAGATCACTGTGGCGGCCACTCCTCACCGACCCTCATTCCCTCCGTCGCTCTGCTCCACAACCTTGGGAGCTGCCCCCTGAGGACAGCCGACAAAACGCCAGGCCTCGCTGCCATCACCTGTTTGCCACCGACGGGGTCTTCAACAAGATAGGTAGGCCGCAAGGTGGCTACAGAAATTATAGCCCCAACAGGGGCCTCGGCGCCCGTACGGGGAGGACCGATGAAGGCCATGCGTCGCATACGCCAAGAATTCGAGACGCTGCTCGCTGCAGGAAACCGCCAAACTTGCCAAAAGGAGATAGCGGTGGAAGGAATGGTGAAACCATAGCAGCCCCCTTCACCTTGATAGAGAAGAAGAGGCCCTGACTGTTGGATGGATCCTTCCGGGTCAATCTCCATTGTCAGGCGTTCCTGCTGCAACCCCCCTGCTGGATGGATCGCACTGGAACTCGGCCTAGCCGAGTGTCGCGCACAACCGGGATGCCCGCTAGACGAGCAAGCCAGGCATCGGCCCAACTAAAGACCCTGTACACAGTCATGTGTGGGGGCATTGCCTTTTATGCAAGCGCCTCTAGCGAGCCAAGGCCTAACAGGTCCCACAGATGGCTGCAGGCCACGACCCAATTTACCCTACACCGGTTAAGGGCTCAAGAAGGTCAAGTCAAGCCCAACAATGGCTATATCTTTGTCATTCCCACAAAAATTTGGGAAACTCTAGGAAAAGGAAAAAATTAAAACCCAGAAAAGGAAGAGAAGATCCTTAGGAGTCTAATATTTCTTTGGAGGAATTTTCTTTCCCTCCATTTTTCGGTAAGAAGTGCACTCATACCTTGGAGGACAAGATTTCGTTGAAGAATCAAGCAACCCATATTACCTCAAAGTGATGGTGGTCAGCCCGGAGAATCAAAGGAAGGGGAGCATTTGCCAACTGAGGGAAATTGACCTGTAGCCACTACCATAGCTACAGCTCAACGGGGCTCCTGTTGAGGAAATAATAATCATACATGGGCTGGCCTATTAAGGTCCTACATGGCACTTATGTGGTACTAAAGAAGGTCAAGAAGTCAACAAGAGATTAGTCAGTCAAAACAAGTCAAAAAGAAGCTAATTAGAGGGCTAGTCCATCATGGATCACACACCAACTCCTCTTCCCTAGTCCACCATGGACTCATGGATTATTTTTCTACTTCTACCGCTCTAACTCTCCTCTCAAGAGCACTCATGGTCATTTCTCATAGAGCTCTGGCCTATATAAACCTCCATGGAAGATGTAAAATCCATCTCATAAATGAGAAACTTGAGGGGAAGAGGCCTAGAGCTCCAAGTCTCGAACAGGAGGCTCTGGATGCAATCTTAGGAAGTCCACGATAGCCTAAATCGCTAGTTGAGTCTCATACAAGAGTCCTCTCCCGACATAGGATTATGCCGTGCTCCACCGAAGCGGCTAAACCTATTCAAAAAATATCGACATGTTTCATATTATCGAGTGTATGATGACCTTCCAATAAAGCCGTCATACATGGTCCAATTTTATGACATAGCCATCGAGCTATCAACATCCCTTCTGTAGTGTTGTTTCGACAACAGCAATAAGATTAGCTTCATATTTTTTATTTATTAGTCTTATTTTGAAGGACTCGTCATAAGGAACCCGGATTTCAAACTAATCATATTTTAGGCACTAGGTTTCAAAATTATGATTATTTGAAATCTCTTTGTTTTCAGAGACCACAACTTACCTACATATATGCATTGCCTAAAGATCGGACTGCACGCACGAGTTGGATGAGTACTTGGATAGAGGAGCCACGTGCCGACCTCTCGTAGGTGAAGGATTGCTGGATTTGTTTCGTGGCTTATATACATTCAAGGTGAGCGAGTCGTGGGCCCGGGGCACGATATTTTCTGCCAAGATGTGGTTCGACCGGGTCGGCCTGGGCCGTACCCACTCTTTCTTTTTGTAAGCATGATGCTTTATTTGACGGATTTGATTTTTGGCTTGATAGTTCAGTCCTCTGACGCATGTTCAGCGGGCAAACACGTATTCCCATGGACGACGGGCACCTGCATCAAACATGAACAATGATCCTTGGCCGTCAAACGACGGGCATACCTGACCTGAGGACGGAAGAATACCCAGGCACGGGCATAAGTGACAACTACTCGCCATCTCGGACGAACACCGAAGTAATTTCTCCGGTAGTTAGAAAAGATTTGAGGTCCACCGATGAAACTCGCCTGCTGATCAGCTGATGCCAGCAGCCCATTGTCCACGACCTGATAATCTGCCATTCCCCAGTGTCACTCCATTCACCTCCAACTCCAAGATTCTCTCTCGTCTCCACTCTCCACGGACGAACTTCATTTCCAAGCCATGTCCACCGGCGCCGCGCCCTCCCGGCGGCCGCACGTCCTTGTCGTCCCCTTCCCATCGAAGGGCCACCTCCTGCCGCTCCTCGACTTCGCCCACCTCCTCTCCACCCGCCACCGCGTCCGCCTCACCGTCGCCGTCGCCCCCTCCACCCTCCCCCTCCTCTCCGCCTTCCTCGCGTCCACCCCTCTCGCCGCCGCCCTCCCGCTCCCGCTCCCCGAGCACGCCCTCCACCTCGCCCCGGGCGCCCACCACGCCCTCCTCGCCGCACCCCTCTCCGCCCTCCGCGCCCCGCTCCTCTCCTGGGCCCGGTCAAGCCGAGACCCGCCCACGGCCGTCGTCTCCGACTTCTTTCTTGGGTGGGCGCAGCTCGTCGCCGACGACCTCCGTGTCCCGCGGGTCGCGTTCTACGGCATCGGCGCATTCGCCGCTGCTGCGCTCAGTGACCTGTGGAAGAGCACGCTGCCGCTGGATCCGGACAGTTCCTTTGCTCTAAGCGCTCTCTCGGAGTCCCCGTCTTTCCCCTACGAGCACGTGCCCTCGGTGGTGAGGAGCTACGTCCCCGGCGACCCGGACTGGGAGCTCGTGCGGGAAGGGTTCCTGCTCAACTCCAGAGCTTGGGGCGCCGTGGTGAACACGTTCGATGCGATGGAGGGCGATTTCTTGGAGTACCTCAAGCGGTGCTCCGGCCACGGCCGCTTGTGGGCGGTCGGCCCGGTCGCTGACTCCGGTTGCCGTCGAGGGGAGAGGACGACGGTGGAAGTACAGGAGCTGTTCTCTTGGCTTGGCGCTTGCCCCGCGCGGTCCGTGCTCTACGTCTGCTTCGGGACCATGCACAAGCCGCCGCCGGCTCAGGCAGCGGCGCTGGGCGCCGCGTTGGAGGCGAGCGGCGCGCGGTTCGTCTGGGCGCTGGGCGCCGCGGACGCCGCCGTGCTGCCGGAGGGGCTGGAGGAGAGGGCCGCAGGCAGGGGTCGCGTGGTGCGCGGCTGGGTGCCGCAGGTGGAGATCCTGCGGCACGCCGCCGTGGGGGCGTTCGTGACGCACTGCGGCTGGAACTCGACCCTGGAGGGCGTCGTAGCGGGCGTGGCGCTGGTCGCCTGGCCGATGAAGGCCGACCAGTTCATCGACGCCGCGCTCGTGGTCGACATGCACGGCGCCGCGGTGCGCGCCGCGGAGGGCGAGGACGCCGCGCCCGACGCGGGGCAGCTCGCGCGGGTGTTCGCGGACGCCGTGGGCGGCGGGACGGAGTGGGCCGGGGTTAGGGCCAAGGCCGGCGCGCTCGCCGCGGCTGCCGCGGAGGCGGTGCAGGAACGCGGCAGCTCGTGGTTGGACTTGGCCAGGATGGTGGAGGAGCTGGAAGCCGTCGCGGCGGCGTAGGGAGAAGCGGCAGAGCCGCAGATGGATATCTGTGCGTGCGTTCTTTCTGTGGGTGAATGCGGTTTACATGCCTTCTGTAATTCGATTAACTGGCTCGTTAAACCAAGGTGAAATTTAATCTGGTTGTTAGCTCGAGCTGGGCTATAAAAAGCCTAAATTATATTTGATAGATCAGCTTAGGCCCAAGCATGGAAAATGGGCTTACTTTAAGAAAGTACAATTCAATACCCTCGGACCTGACAGGCAATGCATTCTCCAAAGAATTACGCTGGAGTGATCTGTTCAGAAAGAGTAGCTCACCTGATCTAGACCATTTTGCACTTTTGGCCACCATTGAGTGCTTTTAGCAACGATTGCCCCCGATTAGTGAAATTGTCAGATTTGGCGCTGCGATGCACAAATCGCGCATGAGAATAGAGAGTCGCGTATCGTGCTATCCACCCGCGACAGGCATTTATCGTGCATGGAATCGCGACAGACACCTTGCGTACCGTGGGGGCATTATCTTAATTAATTTGAAGGTGAAACATGATGTTCTCTCATGAAAAATTCAATGCATTCTTCCTCTTGTTTTAGGCCCTATTTGTTTAGACTTTTTTTAGCTTCTGGACTTTGGCTTCAAAACCAGAAAAACACCTATTTACCTACTTTTAGCTTTTGGCTTCGAAAAGCTGAAACAACTTAGCCAAAAGCCTGCCAAACAAATAGGCCCTTACTCTCATGAAGCAGGCTCTCTTTTACCAATGCATGCATGCACAACGAAGCATAGAATAGATTAAAACCGCTACGGTTTAGTTGAAACGGGCAGAGGAGCTGCTGTCGCGGTTCCCATCGCGAGCGCATAGCACGATACGTGATTGTCGCGATTCTCATGCGCGACATATGCTAACTCCCCGATAATAGGATTATACTCTCTCCACCTAGAAATATAAATCATATTTGGTTAGTTAAGATAAGATTTTAACTAAAAAGTACTCTATTAATATACGATTTATGTGATACAAGATCAAAATTATAAGTAAATACTTTGAATATGAATCTAATGATATTAGTTTTATGTCACATAAATCATATATTAATGAAGTAATTATAGATCAAAATCTTATCCAATCAAAATATGTCTTACATTTTTAAATGAAGAGAGCATTTGTTAAAAGCAGTCATGAGTGAGCCAGAAGCGCAAAATTTTCATTGATCTATCATTTTCTGGACCTGAATTTTCAAGTGTCGCAGCGCATGATCCGCAGCGGCGCATCCAAACATGTTACCTACGTCGTGTTGGTGTTGGTTGGCCCCCATGCCCTGCTGTGTAGCTGGGTCGGTTCAGTTTTGTAAAAACGCGCTGCTGATCGTGGAGCGCTCACGAGAGGGATCCAGTGGACTAGTGAAAACCGTGGAAGCGTTTCCACTTAACCGTGTTGGCATGTCTTGTTGGAAAATATGGGTTGGTAATTGCGCTCCGCTCCTTGCTTTGCGTTTAGAGTCAAGAGTGTGTCCCTACCAGAAATTGTAGTTGAGATAAAGTAGTATTTTTGTGGGCTAAATGTTATTGTAGCACTCATCGCCAAAAAAAGAAGAAGAATTGAAATGAAATGCTATAGCTCGTCCATATACATGAATTTTCTTACACTTTTATATAAATATATATGTTGTGAAGTGAATTCTAGCTCAACCAATCTTTGTCCACGCAAAACACGAGTTTAGATGGATTCCACAAAAATCTGTATGAGCTAGTTGTAGCGTACCCGGTTTTAAGGCCGGATAAACCCTTGTGTTTTTTATACTGGTCCTATGATCAGTAGCCAGTACACAACAAAAGTTTGATAGCATTGTCGTACAATACCGAGTATTTTACACAAATAGACCATTACGGTCTTTATAGAACAATATAGCCGATTGGCTGAATAAAAGTCTACAACGGAAGATAGAAATAAATAGTTAAGCTCATCAATATGCCAACCCGACAGGCAACTGACTGGGGTAACGCCCTAGCCCTCGAAATCACTGTCGTCGTTGTCAGAGTGGTATTCCTCTTCAACTGGCCACATCAACAAGCCAGGTGAGTACTTGAATGTACTCACAAACAATTCCCACAGGAGAGTACTACAACAATATTACATGCAGGGGTTTGATTCAAAGGAGCAGCTCTATTCTAGGTTGCATATTGTGCGGGAAAGTAAGTTTTCAATTTAAATACAAGGATAGTAGATTCTAAGGCAGTTTTGAAATTGATAGTACTTCAAAAGAACAAATCATCGTACGAGGTAAATTCCACTACCTCCTTTCCTTGTCTCAATCCGATAGCTCCGCCTATCGCCATCTAAGGTTGTGGCACTAGCCCATACCACCCCTGATGGTACGACTGGCCCCTTTCTTCTACAATTCCTTGCTACCTACCGTGTAGCGTAAATTACAGTCTATGGCACGTCATGCCACGTCCTTAGTCCCTTTCCCAGGTATTTGTAAACAAAACTCAGTTTAACCAATGTGTGGCCTTGCAGTTCATGTCCATAACCGAGGACGCGACTATTTGAATAATTTTAACTCTCTGCAGAGGTTGTACGGCTTTACCCACAAGATGTAAGTCCCCCTTGTTGCCGAGCATTGCGAATACACTTCTCGAGGTGTATTGGCAAGGGTTATTATAGCGAGACCTTTCACCCACTTTTTGTACCAGAGCTGGACCCGCTAAACAAAATCTACCCAGTCTTTGCTTGTGCTCGGTTATGCCCGACCCCACAACCCAAAGTAGACTTATCTTTGTGTCGAACGACTCTCTACGTGAAACAGGCGGAGGTCCTCTAGGGATTCCAATCTACCTAGCACTCTCTTCTACTGCCCACGGGTGTAGGCTCTAATACTTGACGGGATAATAAGCCAAATCCTTCCCATAAAGGTCATGTGGACGTACAGTGTGGAACTGGTTTAGCGGCACTTAGGCTCGGTCCTTGGTTGATTCGAGCAAGACTCGATATTTGTCCTCGACAACCATGCTACCACCTGCTACTATTACATTCCCCGAACTGCCCTTACAATTCTTACCCGAATCAAAATCATCCTCCGTTTTAGTTGGGTTTTTTGGCAACAATACACTTTCAAACAATCGCCTCGGAAAGCACTTACCATTCCGAGGATTTTAATCCCATGTCCGAGGAGTTTGCTATAAAACTGAACAAAATTAGGTTTTACCTATAAAAGGCAGGTCTAAGCAGGCATAGCCATACTCTAAATACATGCACTGGAAGTAACCATGTGCGGC